>CM069079.1:16498511-16608310 GCA_035578085.1 Solanum pinnatisectum
TTATAAACCAGGAACAAAATACATAATTTGATTATGTAAAGCACATTACTTAATAAAACTCTTGAGAGAAATGCAGCAACTAAGATCATCTTTGCTATAAGCATCAAAGAACCAAGTTTTAAAGCGATTCCATTTTCATCATTCCTTTTTGAATATGTTTTTCTTGCTAGGAACACAGGCTAAAATCGTTTGGTATGAAAACATTAAGAATAGTTTAAATCGAACTCCATCTCGGAGGTCGAAGGAATATCCTTATGAGAAGCATCATCATTACGAAGACTATATTAGTTCGTGGATCGATTTTACCCTTTTGTTGAGTTCCATGGTAATAGTATGTAATGAAACGAGCAGTCTGGGCTGGACCATATATAGGATTCGATAAGGAAATATATGATGAAGCTGAGCTCGAAATCTACCATTGGATAAATAATGTCTATTATAAATGTGATTTATAGAACGGTAACCTGTGCTAGTTAGGCTGCCTGAGCGCACCAATAATGTCAAGCCAAGGCCCAAGATACCTAATCCTTCCATCAGGATTTTTGAGAAATATGGGAAAAATCGGAGTGTGTGGCATCATTAGCGATTTGGGGATATGGCAGAATTTAGAGTCCACAGTTGAAATCTATCTCTTCCCATAATAGGCCTTCTAGTAGTGACCTTGGACCAAAGTAGTTTCTGCAAAATAATTTGATTGGAAATCATATAATCCACATCTAGGATTAAGAGAGATATGACTTAAAATAAATTCTATAAGATAAGCAAATGAGTTCTAAACTTGATAGCATAATTATAACCATGTGTTTAACATTTAATGTCAAGGCATGAGAATATTAGCATCAGTGAGATAACTACAAATTAGAGGTACAGTATTAAAAGTAAGCAGGACCATAGGCCATAGTAGATTCTGTCGAACCCATAGAGAGCGTCGAGAAAATTTAGAGATTTCTAAGCGTCACGAAGAGCGGCTAAAGTCTCAAAAATGATAACCTTGCTAAGAGTTAAGGTTTTAAAAGGCAGTACACCATACCAATATCTTGAGATAATTATCTTGGATTTTTATTAAAAAATTCACCTTCGCGCTCGTTGCAAGCGAATGGTTGTTGGAACGAACTCAAGTAAGAGATTGCTCGATAGTTTTAATCATTGTTTGAGAAGAAAGTTTGCTCCAGACCAGCCATAATCATATATGATGCATTTCGTATATTTATGTCTTCGCATCCTGCTATTTGAGTTTAGGCTTATTGCTCCATTACGATCTCATGATTGTGGTGGAACCATCATAGTCCGAGTTGAGTGCGTGGCAAGAATATATATCATACCATAAAACTACGACCCTCCCAGTAGAAGATATCTATTCACATAATGGCAAGTCTGGCGACATCATGACTATCAATGAGTAAATAATGGTGTCCACTTCTTCAAATCATGTAGAAATTATAATCATTCATAAAGTCAATCGAGGAAGTGTATGATTGAGATCAATGACTCAACATATTTTTGCAATTATGTAGTATTTACGTAGTAAACAAAGATTTTGATAATATTATATAAAAATAATGATTCCTTGCGTATCTCCAGCGAAGGATATATCAAAGAGACCAAACAAAACATATCACCTAAACTCTTTTCCACACATGATCTTCAACATAATAGTGAGGCATATGTTCCATGATTCGTTGATGATAATATTTTAGTTTGTTCACTAGACTGTTGCTCCCGATGTCGACTTTAAAAAACTAAGATATAAAATTTAGGTATTGTCTAGATATCAAATAAAGTTTTCATCAAGATACAAAATACACAATATACTCTTTTCCCTTAATTGAGTTTTGCTCTCTTTTGGATTTTTACGATAAGGTTTTTAATGAGGCAACACTCGTGGCGTATTACAGATATGTGTAATTTTTTTCTTCATATGACTTTTTCCTAGTAAATTAGCGAGGAACATTGCTCCATAAACATCCAAGGAAAAGTGTGTTATGAATTCGTTCAGTGTGGATATTTCATTCAATTAACTCCCTAGCATTACATGTATCTATTTAGTATAATTTCTTAAATATAGTACTAACCTTACAAATTTTACAAGGTTTATGGCGGATGAACCGTACATCCTATAAAAATTAATATTCTTGACTCTTTGAAAGACACATTTGAAGAGAACTGAAACCATCTCTCTGCATTCGGTTTCCATATCATTTGTCTTCCTTTCATGTTTAGTATTCTTATATTTTCTCTCATTATACAACAAAATAATAATTTCTTAAGTACTAAATTTTTTTAAATTAGAAAATAAGAAATGAGCGGATTAGATTTTGACCCTCTTTTAGCCTATTTCAGCCCAGCAGGAAGTTCTTATAAGCAACACACATAAAATGTTGTAAAAAAGATGTGCATTGATTACCATATATATATATTTTTTAAGTAGTTAGAAAACTGAACAAATTCTTCCCACCAACTAATTTTTCAGCATTTTGAAATTGCCTTAGAAAGCCAACAGATAGCTCGGCTAGAAGCTGCTTTATCTTTCATTGATCTAAATATGTATCTAGATAAGTAATGTTTTGTCACGATTTTTCTTATCATATTAGCATTATCATAATTGATTTCGCACTGCCAAAACCGAAAATATAGAAGGGAGAAATTTGAAACTCTAAAAATTGAATACCACTCTTCTCATACCAAAAGAGCATGTAACATTCTGATATAGTCATTTTAAGAGTTTTTGTTTGAGAGATTTTCTCTCAACAATTTCAATATTTTCTTTATGTTACTTTTTTTTTTTATATATGAGTCAATTGACCAAATTATATAATAATATTATATTTTTGTGATTTAATTTATTCCAAACATTATTTGCAATCGTGGAGACTGACATGTGGCATAATTCTTTTGGAACCCGATAATAGGGTAATCTTTCATCTTATTTAGATGTAGATACAAATGTACAACAAGACTATGTTTTGTAGGTTGAGCCTTTTCTTTGTCATAGAAAATGAGAGAGTAATGAACATTATTCCCTCCATATTGTACAACTCTTTTGATATATAGATATGACTTCAGACTGAGCCAACATATGCCAGACTAAACTAAAAGAAAGTACAAAGGTTTTAGATGATGTATTTGCTCTTTCTGACGAGAGGCTATGGAGATCAGAATTCCAGTATCTCCCTTCCATCGCCATCAACATCTTGCATTACTGTTCATGCCTGGATAATGAGGGTTGCCTCTTGTACTCTCGTTGCATTACACCGTGTCAATTCCTATTGATGTAGAGTGCAATTCAATATTTTCTCTCATTTTGATAGATGCATGTGGTGCTCCACCTGTTATCATGTAACAATGAACAGCAATATTTAGAAAATAACTCGTATCATTGACATTGAAACCTAAGAGATTCATTCTGTTTCTCGGAGAGTTGAGGCTGTACCGTTGATATCATGAGGGAATGGAAGAAAGCAGTTAGTAGCATAAAGAACATGCGCTTCCTGTAAGAAAAAACACTGAGATGTTTAGGCTACACTATTTCTCCTAATAGCATAGTCAGAATTTGATAATTATAAGGCGCGAGCATTGATAGTGTAATGTTTTTCATACTATTAGTTCATTTGAAGGCCAACTTCATGCAATGTCTATAGTTAAGGTTAACCTGCTGGCATGATACTAATAGTATGCTTTATATTATCAGGTAAACAAGCTAAAATCAATTGAAAACTTATCAAAGTAGTGAATCCATACAAGCGTTGGATAGGAACGTTGAACCAACCTATAATGGATCCAGTGAATACATCTGTCCAGTGATGCCAATAGTCATCAATCCGAGAAATTCCGACTAATGCAGCAAAGGAAGTAAAGGAAGCAGAACAATACAGAGTTTTGCAGCATGGCTCTTCTGTCAAAAAACGCCCTTCACTTTTTCCACACAAGTACCATGAGAGGAAAGCAAGGCCAGCAAATGACCCTATATATTTTGACAAGCGTAAACTTATAAACAAGAAGAAAACAAACAAAAACGAAGAAACTAAGAATAAATGAACACTACTAACATGAGGTATGTCCACTGGAGAGGAAAGCTTTTTTATATCCTTCTTTCCACAACTTGGGGTCTCCATGACAATTCATCATCCCAGCCATTTGGTTGAAAGGCCCTGCATATAGAATCTCTGAAAAGGTATCTTATTGCACAATTTGTATGTCAAACTTTTCCAAGTTAACTGTTATGCTATGACATACTCATAATAACACTCATACAGTATAAAAAGAAGAAAAAATGAGCAACACTATTTATATGTTCTCAGACAAGACATAGAAAATATTGAACTACATGCATGAAAGCAAGCCAATACAATCCTCATGAACTCTCTCTCTCTCAAACTCTTAGAGCCGTGTCGTTTCCAATTACCCCCATTGCCATAAACAGTAAAAGTTGATTTTTTGCGCCTAGCACAGACCTCGATCACAGTGTATCCACTTATAGGTTGAATCACAGACCTTTTGAGTTGGATCATATTTTGGACTACATGAAAGAATATCCAAAGTTCAAGCCATAAGAAGGAGACACACCTCGATTCCATCGGGGAAGCACCTATAGAAGAAATTTGGGCGTGGACGACCAACAGCATCTTTGATGCTATCGGTGATTACTGCAGTCACTAGAACAGAATACATGATGCCTAGATTTACAAGAAAAAAGTCATCAATTTCTTGGTATCAACTACAATTAAAATCCAAAAATTTCAAAATAGTTTTTTCCTAAATAAACTTCAAATAAAACTCACCCAATATGGCATGATGCAAGTCATATACATCCCTCCTGTAGTGATAGTAAATGAGAAATACCGTGCATGGTAGAATTACTGCAAATATCTGTTATAGTGGAAAAATGCTTAAGTCATATGCGGAAATTGTCCGCATATTTTACTTAGATACCTCAATTTAACATTATGCCTTCGAGCACTTTATATATTCAAAAGTGATTCCTATTAGACACAAAAAGCTGACATGACCAAAAAATTGTAGTTCGCTCTCCTAAAACGCGTGAAAACAATTAGAAATAATATTTTTTTCTTTTTCTTTCCAGCTTGTATAGCTACATTAATAAACAATAATAATTAATATAAAAAAATAAAAATAAAAAGAAAGAGAGGAACGTCTTTCTCATCCTCCTCTGCAACTATTCCATGTCTCTTTACACACCCACCCCCTCCACCTCTCCCTCACCCTCTCCAATTCGTCGACTGTTTTTTCATTCTTTTTTATTTTATTTTATGTAGATCTGATTAAAGTCTCAAATATTCTGGTGAAGGTCTATTGTTCCCGATGACAATAATATTCCAAGAAGCTTCATTATTTCTACTGAAAATAATATTCCGGCGAAACTCCATTGTTTAAGATGAAAATAGTATTCTAGCGAAGCAATTGATTATTTTTTTTGAAAAACGTCTATTATTTTCTTATAATTGTGATAAATGTTTACTAATGGAAAGAAGATGAAGAGAATGGATGAAACGTTTTGATGCTATTAGAACTAAAGATAAATGAGGGTTAGCTTAGATGGGCAACAATGGTGTATTATCGACGTCGGTGAAAGGAATAGGATCTGATGGAGAAAAAGAAACGGGTGAATGTTATGGTTTATTGGCGTTTGAAGCGCAACGACCCAGTTGAAAGGAAAACAAGGTCCAACGACGAAGAAGAAGACCGTAGGCTATGGCTACTGGTGGTTGACAGGTTGAGGCGCAGGGTGACCCATTGCAAAGGGAGAAGAAGAAGAAGAAGAAGGGGTGAGGGGTGGATTAATTCAAAAATAAAATTATATTTTTCTAAAATTCCTTTTGTATTATTTAAATAGAGTTTTTTAAAATAATTCAATCAGCACGTGTCATTGTCTCATTAGTTTATTTGCTATGTGTAAGCGATTGAGATGCACGCACTATTGTTTTTTTAATTATCATTTGTGTTAAATAGGTATAAATTTGTTGCCAAGTGTTCAATAGATACAAGGCTAAATTGAGGTATCTAAGTGAAATATGCAAACAACTTTAAGGGACTGCATATAACTTAAGCCAGTGGAAAAAATAATCAAAAACAAAAGGGGTTAATAAAACCTCAGAAAATGAATACTCATCTCTATCACAACACAAAAGATTGTACTTAATAAAGGACTATAATCATTTGAATGCATGTGAATTATTGAGTTTTTAAACTCAAAAACAAATGGATTCAAAATTTTCACTCGTGGTGTTCAAAAATAAAACATAAAACATAATAATGCAATCCCTTAGAATCAAACCCTTGGACGTTAGGATGCATTTTAAATATCTTGAATCACCGAACTAACCTTTTGCACGTTGTTCAAGGAATTCACAATTTATATTTATATTTATACCTAGATAATCTACCCTATATACAGTTTAATTTTTTACCAAGGGGTTCGAGTGAACACCCTCATACCCCTCTAGATCCAACCCCGTATAAAAGTAGCATTGTTTAACTTCAACACATTGGATGTGTAGAACTCTTTTATGCTATCACATTAGTTAAAGGTAGCTACAAATAAATAGGCCATAATAAACAAAGTTAGCTAGTAACCTGAAAAATAAGACATATAACTCGCTAAATATGTTATAAAAACTATTGACACATATATATATATATATATATATATATATATATATATATATATATATATATATATATATATATAGTTAAACTCTGAAGTAAATACATACAGGAACGGCCCACATTGGGATGGTGTCGTGTTCCTTGAAAGGAAATTTGAGATCTTCCAACATTTTTGAGTTAGTATAACGATTGAAAGGTTGAATGTAGTTTAAGAATCCATCCATTGCCACAAGCACAAGTAAAATCAACCAGTCACATTTGTGTTTTTTCGCCACCTTAGCCCCATGAGATCTCACCGTGTGCACTCCAAATTCTATTTCTGGCATCATCGCCAATCTTCTGTAATAAAATCTTTAACATGAACAACAAAATTATGAATGAGTACGTAGATTTTTTTCTAAAAGAATTAAAAATTCAACAATTGTGCGTTTTAAATAATTGTTCATGAATAGTTGTTGATTCAAACCTTGATATACGCATATAAAATGCAAAGTTCAACAGAGAGTCATGAAGATTTAGGATAAAAGAGGGCAATGTATT
Source organism: Solanum pinnatisectum (assembly GCA_035578085.1). Taxonomy (NCBI): domain Eukaryota; kingdom Viridiplantae; phylum Streptophyta; class Magnoliopsida; order Solanales; family Solanaceae; genus Solanum; species Solanum pinnatisectum. The sequence continues at coordinate 16,505,676 of CM069079.1, forward strand.
CCTGGTTTTGGTCCTTTTCCAGGAATACATGCAATTGGGAGAAACAATATTTTGTTGGTGTATTAAGACACTTGTATCTATCATTTTGACTCTAATAAAACAATGGGTTATAAACAACTGGAAAATATTGTACACAAAAGTATTGAGCGTCAATGATTTGACGAACCAAGAACATTTCAATATACATTTATGGGAAAATATTAAAGTATAAGTACAAAAACCCCAATAATTTGGGTGCTAATTACATTCTATTTCAAAAGTTTTTCAAATTACAATAATTTTGAATTTTTTAGAATTTGTGGATACATTGCTCCGTTGCCCAATACATAGCCAACAATACATAACTTATGTATAATATACACTACTATGAACTAGATTCATACTGATTTAGGTTTGAAATAATTGAGTTATGTATCAATAATTACATTTGTACTAGATACATTGTACCCAAATAAAGTTGTAATGTATCCGATAGGTTAGAATGCATCTAGATGTTAAGAGAGATGGAAAAATGGATTTTTGTAATTAATTCTAATGGTAGAGATTCTTAGAGATTATGGGTGTGTTTGGTTTTCCAATTTTCTCTTGTTTGGTTGACTTAAAATATTTTGAAAAATATTTTCCAAATCAACTTATTTTCCTCAAATTTTTAAAAAATGACTTCCTTGAAAAAGGCAAGCAAAACATTTTCCAAACCCACCCCTGACTAATCTCCTAAACTAAATAAATTAAAATTTTAAAAAATTATTTTTTAAAATAATTAAAATTTTAAAAGTTTTAGTTTTTTTTTACGCCACCCAACCACTAATCATCCCCCACAATATTTTTCTTAATTTTTTTTTTAAAGTATTTCAAATTTTAAAAATTTCATTTGTTTTACTTCACCCATAAACCGACCCCCTTCCGAGCCCCCTCCCCCCACCCCCACCCCCCCCCCCCCCCACCCCCCCCCCCACCCCCCCCCCCCCAAAAAAAAAAAAGAAAATTAAAAATTTGTTCTTGAAGAATATTTTAAAGTTTAAACATTTCTTTTTTTTACCCTACTCCAACCCCTTCCATTCCCTACTCCACCAACCTCTCCTCAAGTTTTTTAACAAAGTTTTTTTGAAAATATTTTGGGGTATTGCTGCTGGGTCAGGTTAGGTGTCGTGTTGGAGGTCATGTCTTGAGAATGCTGGGATCGAATTTCAGATCGATTATCGTGGTCGTGTCTAGGCTCGAGTGTCGGGACCGTGGTGGGGTCAAATCCCAATTCGAATGTCATGTCTCGAGTGAAAAGTCGTACGATCCTAGTCCAGATCTCAAGGTTGGATTGAGAATCAATCTTCTGGTCGTGTCCTAGTTCGAATGTCTGGTCTGCCCTCGTTCAAGAATCGAGATTGGTTTTCGATTCAAAACTATTTTCCTAAAAATACTTTCTACTCTCTAGCCAAAAATAAAAAAATATTTTCTGGAAAATGTTTTTTCATTCGTCAACCAAACACTAAAAAATATTCACTCACCAACCAAACATTAGAAAATAAGTTAGAAATCAACTTATTTTCCAAGAAAACATTTTCTAGGAAAACATTTTTCATAGAAAACATTTTCCTTCATAACAAACACAATCTATGTTATATTAAGTCGTAATTACGAACTTTCCCAATATTAAAATGTAATTTAATTACTTCTTTATTAAAACTTTCTATATCACTACTCTACTAAAAGTAAGGAAAACTACGCAAAATGGACCCACTTGGGAAATTATTTACCAAAATGGACACAACCCAATCTATTATGGAAAATTTCAAAATGTCAATATTTTAGCATTTAATGGAACCCTTAGCCACACTTTCAATATTTATTAAAAAATTTAAAATTTTAGTTTGTTATTTATCTTATTTATGTTGCTATTATTTGTTTTAATTGAAAGAATAGAATTGTTTATTAACAGAAAGGAGAAATTTAGGGGAGAAAATATTTTTAAAAAGGAACATATCACTTACAATTCTCATCAGTTACAAAATAAAAAATAAACCACAAAGCAGCGTCCACATAGTTTCATTATCAATTTTTAAAAAGGAACATATTGATCTGATTAGTCTTTAATGATGTGTAAAATATAACATACAAAGTATATAATTATGAATACTAATTAATGTAAAAGAAATACAAAGTTGTAAAGTGAAATACATTAAATACAAACCATGTTGGTATACCATTTCGCACACAAATTTTAAAAGAACTGAATTTTTTTTTTTTTTTGGTATATAAAGTGAAAAATACAAGATGAGCAAAACGATATACAAAAATTGTTCATATATAATTGAGAAAATTTTCAAAATGTCAATATAGATAGAATGAATACAAAAATAAACTAAAAATATGGTAATTTAGGTCTTATATTATGAATTCAAATTTTAATTAAATTGTGTTAGAAAATAATGGTGTTAAATCAAATTGTATACATATTTTTAAAGTTGTATGATTTTGAAATTGAATTCCAAAATAATCAAATACATTGAATACAAACCATGTTGGTATACCATTTGGCACACAGATTTTTAAATAACTGAAAATATTTTTGGCATATAAAGTGAAACCTAAATACAAGATGAGCGAAATGAAATACAAAAAAAATTGTTGATGAATATAGATGGAATGAATACAAAAATAGATTACAATTTGGTAATTTAGGTCTTACATTATGAATTCAAATTCTAATTAAATTGTATAGGAATAATCGTGTCAACTCAAATTTTATCCGTATTTGAAACATCACTAACGAATCCGACTTGTTTTAGTTTATTTCAAACCATAACCATTTGTAATTAGTACTCTATGAAGAGATACAAAGTATGCAATTAATGTAATACAATAATATATGTCAAACCTTTTAATGATAAATCAAAACTTCATAAGATTAAAATGATGACTTTGTAATAAACTACTACAAAAAGATCAATGTATATTAGACAAAATAGTTTAGAATCAAGAAAGATTAACCAAACTACAAATAAACCATTATTGTATTTCAAATTGTTTCAATATCATCGCAAAACTATGTGAGGCATGTTTATGCCTCTGAGGTGCCCCACTATCACTAATGACTCGACATCAAGCTCTTGATTATGCTGCCTATAATAAAATACAAAATGAAACAAATAAACAATTCAGAATGAAAACAAGGTTAAACCTATAAATACAAATTCAACAAAGATGTAAACTAAATTTGATATTGAATACCAAAACACAACATACCACTTAAATTCAGAATACATAATATAACAGAAAACTCAATTTATGTAAATAATACAAAAGTGTAACTGTCCACTTAGATTCAAAATAGAATAAAAAAAAATAACCACCCAAATTCTCTAAACAATACAAATACAACATACCAAAAATATTCAGAATACAAAATACGACATACCACACAGATTCAGAATACAAAATACACCAGATCACTCAATTTCTTTAATGAATATAAAGGTGTAACTACCCAATCAGATTCAGAATACAATAAACAATGAACACTCAGATTATATAATGAATACCAAATACAACATAACAAAAAGATTCAGAATACAAAAAAACATCAGGCCACTCAAAAAACTGTAATGAATACAAAAATTAAGAAACCTCTTAGAAGATTTAGAATACAAAAGGATGCAAACACCAACTCTTCTACCATCTCTCTTTCATTATTTTAGCAGCGGATCCTACAATATCCGCTATTTCGAGTAATACATAGATTAAAGGATGGAAAATCGCTAGAGTTTTTTTGATTAAGTTGGATACCTCTGGTAATCCTCTTAGATTCAGCCATTAGAGAGTGATTTTGTGGTTTTCAAACCCTAAACGAAATTGGTCAATTTAATACTCAACTACAAACAATTTTAAAAAAAAAAATTAAACAAAACTAAAATCAGTAAACAAACCTAAAAATCGGATAAAGATGCATACCTTAATAAAAGGGATTGTTGTGAATATCTTTAGAGATATATTTTCCAATTTCAAGAAAAAATGAAAATAACGGAAGAGAGAGAAGGAAGTTTAAAGATGAAGAAGAATTTAAACTTGAAGAGAGAAATCAAGTGAGAGAGAAAATACTTTTTAAAACATATGAGAGAGAATGAGTTGGAAAACATGTAATTAAGGTGAGATAAAATAGGAACTACATTAGGATACACAATATTTTCTAAAATATTGACATTTTGACATTTTTCTAATATTTATAAAATATGGATATTTTTAATAATTATGTTAGAATTTTTGACTAGTTTGCTAATTTATCTATTTAGGCTTAATGGACTAGCCCAACCTATTTAAATGCTTACCCCACTTTCTCCTTTCTTATTTCTTTGCACATGATGTCGCATGACATCAAAGATCACTACTATGAATTAATCCTTTGTGACACTGCTGGTATATTAATACCATATCGGTATCATATAGGAGTGAGCTTAATCCTCTATGATACTCCATCGATATATTGATACTCTATCGGTATCATATAGACCACTAGTGAAAACACATCATCGGGAATGCACATCTGGTTCGCACTCAAGATTTCTTAGTGTAACTACCAAGGTCAAATTACCAAATGTTTGTCGCTGCTTGCGTTGGAATGTTACGAACCAGACTGTCGTGATTGGTACCCACACTAACCCTCCGGTGGGAGAACCATTACTACAACCCAACTAAGCAACTCCACGATAAACGAAACATTTAAAGATACGTAAGCGAGTTTAAATGCGTAAATTATATAGAGTTCTCATAAACTTCAAAGGTTTTAACAAATAACTAACAAACTAATACGTAAGTTTAACCCTTAGAACTTGAAAGTCATTGTACCAAAACATCTAAATTCAACAAGTATAAGAAAATGGGTACAACAAAACTAAGCATAAGAAACATCTAAACAATCGAGTCCAAAGAGAATGGACTAAACAAAATGAAGGATTTCGTGGCAAACCAAAGAACTGCTCACCCTTGAAATTCGATCTCGATCATCGATCTCCTAGATGAGATATATCAATAGCCACGTGAAGATGCCTCAGACTAACAAAGAACGAGCAAGTGCAAAGACGTGACACAATCACAAAGCAGACCGGTAGGATCACGCAGCCTATCCCATTGCCGAAAAGATATATAGGCATTAACAATATAGTAAACATGACATGTACATAATATATGCACGCTTATCATTTCAAGAGCAATGTACAAATCAACATTCTCACAACAAGTGAAAATGACAATTCAATGGTCCTCTCATGGAACCCATACCCAAACTATTAGTGTATCGAACGTGGCACCCGATCTTAATTAGTGTGCCAAACGCGACACCCAATCCAATATATATACCGAAACGTGACACCCGATCTAATGTAAGTGTCGAAACGTGACATCCGGTCCCAGTTAGTGTGTCAGAAATTGACACTTGATCCATTCAATACAATCACAATCACAATCACACTCATACATAGATACTCAAATCATACAATCAAATGTTGAATCATGGCATACAATTGTTCATTCATACTCTTTTCATTAGGTTTGATCAACAATGCTTCATTCACATACATACATGCATTACAAGGAAGCAATTACCAACATATATCTCATAAATATGAAATCAAATCATCACCTACCTCGAAACCAAGCTTGAACCCCCCTAAAGCACTTGAATCTTCCCTTTTCGGATTCTTTCCACTTGTTCTAGGTCTACAAACAATAATTTAATGCAAGGATCAATTAATTAAGGTCTACTTACCCGGATTATAACAAACCCAATAACCCAAGACCAAACTCATGATCCTAAGGTGCAGCTAGGGTTTTTTTTTTACCACCAAATTCAGTCCAAAACCCTCCCACAATAATAATTAACCAAGAATCTAAGTTCTACGGATCAAAAAACGGATTAGGGGAGTAAAATCCTTATCTTTAGTGCTAGAAGAGGTGGAAAACCTTCAAGAAATATCCATGGGTCGTCTCTTAGCTCTCAAGAACGAAACTTGTAGAAAAATAACATTTTTGGGGTTTAATCCCAACTTAAGTCGCGACTGGCACGTCGTATTGGGACCCAACCTGCCACAACGTCCCCTCCCTGGCTGCTTACACGGAAATAGAGAGTCGAAATTAGAGTTTCAAACCCCTATTTCACAACACACCTTCAATCCTGACGTTCAAAAACTACCCGATCACGCTAAGATCAGTTTCGGGAGTTCTACCCGCCCGAATTTGATTCCGTAAAGCCGTACAAGCTCCTTAACGTCTTGGCTATCCACTCATGTGATCAAATTCATAATTAGATCCTCCATTCATTACCAGATTTAGATAGACCTTGCCTGACTAAGATTTCATCCAAATCTGGACTAGGCTACAATTTTTCAAGTCGCTACTCAAAAGTTTTCTGGCCCAAACTCATTCCCCATTGGCTTTTCCATAACAAAGAGAATGGGTCATTACAATAGATACCAATTTACCCATCACTCGTCTCCGAGTGATAAACTAGGGAAATCAAGCTAAGGTAAGAGTAGAGTAGTACACGAGTCGAATAACTAGGGATACTTGTCCCGCATACTTTTTCTGTTGACTCTGGGCTACTAGAAGATTATGTTGGATGTTTCTTACCTTATCTTGAGCATCTTTCACCAAATCAACCCCCTAAGGGTTTCACACCTCCAACCTCAAACCAACCAATTGAATACCTACATATCCACCCATACAATGCCTCCATGAAGTCATCTCAATACTCAAGTGATAATTATTGTTGCATGTAAACTTAACTAACAACAAAAGTGATACCCAACAACCACCAAAGTTGCTTATACACACGTCTGCAACATGTTATCAAGGACCTTGACACCATCATCCGAACGAATCCTTTAGCATTTAAGCATGATAAAATTCCAAATCAATACTCGCTAGAGCTAGAATTGAACCCGAACCAACCAACACACACTCATAATACCCAACAGTCATAGTTCTTATCAACATCTCCATCTCCCAACATAAATTTTCATGAGCTTAAGTTACAAAAATTTGGTCTTTAGACATCAGATACTCATTGAGGGGTATATCCAAGCATACAAACCCCCTAACAACACTATTGAAATGTTAGATTTAGCAATTGTGATTGTAGATTACCCTTAAGAACAGTGGAATTGGATCCAATGATCCCCATATTCAACCACACATAATCGTTACATGACCTCGATGACAAGATGAATATTAAGATTGTCGGACAAACATAATTACGCATGGTAGCTCTTCTATGAATTCTCATAAGAAATGTGGTACATGTAGAACCACTGAAATACTTTAACAACTCCAAGACAACACCAAATATGTCATCTGAAATAACCCAATATTCCCAATCATCCCACTCAACCAGAGAACATCGCATGATTGGTACCCCTGATCCACCCACAAAAGTGAAAACACACAGCTAGTGAAACATACTCACCACCGTGTGCAATATGAAATATATGGTCGCATAAGAATTTTACAGAATAACACTAAAGGTTTTCCTCTAAAGAGTCGATACCAGTCATTTTCATTGGGTTTACTCCACATACTCTTCACATCATTCCACTAAAGTCCACACTCTCAATACTAACAACCATCATGAATACTCCGACCATTTACCTTACACTAAACCAACACTTTTTAACAATCAAAAGTAATAAACTTTACGACTCAAACCAGGTGTAAGTCCTTTCAAAGGTTCAACATATGATACAATTGATCATTTCTCACCTTAAAAATTCATACATTGAAAAAATATATCACCACGAATGTAGACTTACAATGAAAAATTTGAATCGTAAATTCAACCTTATAACAAAATCCCCTTATCTATCAACATTAGCTTATACCTTGAAGATTTTTATCAATTCATGGATCTTCGCTTATCATTGATTGCATCTCCATCGATCTTACAATATCTTTAGCTAAAATTTCAATCGTACTCATTACTAAACTCAAAAACAAATACAAAGCACTTATCATCACACTCGAGCTTATGCCTGTACACTCCTTTCTCAAATCTTTTTCAATAGTTTTTAAACAATCTGATGGACTCGTGACATTATTACCATAGCCACAACAAAACTAATGAAATCACACGTCTCTAAACCCAATTATCTACCCTTCTGAAGATACCTCTTTAGCCCTTGCAATCAAATAAAATATTCTTGATCTCGCCTCTATCTAAAGGTCAGACTTCATCCAACTATTTCTTTCTTCATTATGACTCCAGCTCTTTAAATTCTATTCGAGTGGTGTCCCACCATTTCTGAAAACTTTCCATACAACCACGTTACTAACCAAATATTAGAAAACCACAACCCTAGATACTCGCAAGTCGTAATTACTATACAAAATTTGCTTAACCAACAATCTTATTATGTAGTTGCATCCCATCACAAACTCTTATTACCATTATGCTTAGTTAGCCCGACTATCACTACGGTCAACTATTTCATCACCACGACACCTCAAAATCAGGTATACTCATCAAATTTGAAGGACTAACCCAATTTTTATATGCACTTTCTTACAAAAATCTTCAATTTCCTTCACCCAAGTATACTCAATGGAACTTTCTTTATCCATAAGTTTGTCATTCCTGTATCAACCAACTTATTTATGGCTTAAGATAAAATCGTCAGTCCTCATACTACCATCATTCCTCTTAACAAACAAGATAAGAGCACCCCACAGTGAAGCACTAGGACGGATGAAACATTTATCAAAAAGCTCCTGGATTTGGTCTTTAAGCTCTCTCACTTCTGCCGGAGCCATGCGATAAGGAGGAATTGAGAAGGGGTGCGTATCCGATTCCAAGTCAATGCAGAAATCTATATCTCAGATCCGAGGCATACCAGTGCATCGGTAGGAAACACTTCCTAAATTCATACACTACAGAATAGACTCACAGAGGAGACTCAAACTCAACATCCCCAATATGAGCCAAATATGCCAAACATCACTGCCTCACCAGTTTCCTAGCCCGAATGGGGGATATAACCTTAGCTGGCTTAGGCTTGTACACCCCTTCCTACTCTAACTTTTCCCTACCCGGGATCTCTAGAGTCACAAACTTAGTATTATAATTTAACACAGCATAAAGGGGGGGGGGGAGGGGAACCAATTCATGCCTAAGATTATATCAAAATCAGTCATATCCAAAATAACCAAATCAGCCCAAGTCTGAAAACCCATAAATAAGATAGGACAAGCACGATACACATGAGTGACTATGACTGATTCTCCAATTGGTGTAGAAACATGGATGGGGGCATCATGTATATCACAAATCATATCAAATTCCCAAGGTAAACTTAACTGACACATATGAATAAGTAGAACCCGGATCAAACAAGACAATGCATCAGCCACCTCAACTTCGATCTAGCCCTGAAGGCATAAACGAGCCTACCATCTTGACGGCAACCTCCTTGTATGGCGGCACTACCCTACCTACACTACCATTTCCCCGGCCTTCACGGCCACGCTGATTTCCTCCTCATATGCCCAGGTTCTCCACAATTTTAACACACTTAATAACTTGACCAAGTAAGCATTGTTGCTATTGTAGTAGTCGTATCATTACATTCTTTGATATACACTCAATCTAGGAAATCGCAGTAGATATTCTAACTTCAATTGTCACAACATAATTTAATCATTTACTAAGCAACCCATACATGTCATGACAACAATACTAAATACATTTTCCAAAGTAATGGTATTCATTATCTAGCCTTCCCTTACAAAACTTCTTGAATGTTGTCACCTTGGCAAAGTCTGCTGACTTCACCCCCTTCTATCTCCATCACCAAATCAACCACTTCCTGAAAAGATTTTTTCTAAAATGCATACCTATAAGCTTAAATTTGTAAATCTGACCTTAATCCCTTCACAACACAATGAATTTGCTCTTATAGACTGAAGCAAAATGGAGTATCATATTTGGATAAAACACAAACCTTTGCCTTAAAGGCTGCAACAAATATATTATATTGCTCTATATTCAGGAACTCATCTCTCCTCTTATCCCTCAAAGTTCAGGATATATACTTCTTCATACAATAAGTTATAAAATGTTTCCCAACGTCATGAGTAGTGCATTTACTAGTCGGCACTCAAAATGAGACCACCACCACCTTTTGGTGTCTCCCTTGAACTGGTATATCATAAACTCAATGCCACATCACTCTACCTTATCCATCTTATGAAGCAGCTCATGACAATCAACAAGAAAATCATAAGAATCTTCGATTCGCACTAAGAAGTTTGAAGGTTTCAACCTTAAGAACATAATAAAAACCTCATGTTTGTCTCAAGTCATTACATGCCCACAGTGAGTAAAGGAACATACCTATTTCCTAGGACACATTTTCTATTGCTAGTGTTGGTGTTACCGCTTCTGTTGCTCTTATTTTGACCATAAAGTGATGGAGAAAAGATGCCAATTTGTATCACCTAGATACCAATTGGATTCAAGTCATAACACGAAAGGAAAAGAAAGATATGATGAGCTTTCCTAAAGTCCTATAGCCTCTTGAAGAAAACTATAGACATCTCCATACCGTTCCGCAAGACTCTACTAAACTCATTTTAGTACAATGAGATCAACGAACCTAGGGCTCTGATACCAACTTTGTCATGATCCAGACCATCGTGATTGTCACCCACACTAACCCTCCGATGGGAGAACCATTACTACAACCCAACTAAGCAACTCAATGATAAACTAAACATTTAAAGATACAGAAGCATGTTTAAATGCAGAAATTATATAGAGTTCTCATAAACTCCAAAGGTTTTAACAAATAACTAACCAAACTAATGCGGACGTTTAACCCTTAGAACCTGAAAGTCATTGTACCAAAATATCCAAATTCAACAAGTCTAAGGAAATGGGTACAACCCAAAACTAAGCATAGGAAATATATAAACAATAGTTTGAGTCCGAAGAAAATAGACTAAACAAAAATGAAGGATTTCGTGGCAGCTTGAAAGAACTGGTTCACCCTTGAAATTTGGTCTCGATCACTGATCTCCTAGCTGAGGTCTATCAATAGCCGCCTGAATATGCCCTGTACTAAACAAAAAACAAGCAAGTGCAGTATTAGTACACAACCATAATGTACTGGTAGGATCACACAGCTATCCCATTAAGCGAAACATATATAGGCATTAACAACATAGTAAACATGACATGTACATAATATATGCACAGTTATCATTTCAAGAGTGAATATGACAATTCAATGGTCCTCTCATGGAACCCATACCATACCATTAGTATACCGAAACGTGGCACCCAATCGCAATTAGTGTGCCAGAACGTGACACCTGATCCAATGTAAGTGTCGGAACGTGACACCCGATCCCAGTTAGTGTGTCGGAACATGATACCCGATCCATTCAACACAACTACAATCACGATCACACTCATATGTACATACTTAAATCATACAATCAAGTGTTGAATCATGACAGACAATTGTTCATTCATACTCTTTTCATTAGGTTTGATCAACAATGCTTCATTCACATACACACATGCATTACAAGGAAGAAATTACCAACATATATCTCACAAACATGAAATCAAACCATCACTTACCTCGAAACCAAGCTTGAATCCCCCTAAGGCACTTGAATCTTCCCTTTCCAGTTTTTTTCTGCTTGTTCTAGGTCTACAAACAATAATTTAATGCAAGGATCAATTAATTAAGGTCTGATTACCCGAATTATAACAAACCCAATAACCAAGACCAAACCCATGATCCTAAGGTGTAGCTAGGGCTTTTTCCCACCATCAAATTCAGTCCAAAACCCTCCCCAATAATAATTAACCAAGAATCTAAGTTCTACGGATAGAAAAATAGATTAGGGGAGTACAATCCTTACCTTTAGTGCTAGAAGAGGTGAAAACCCTTCAAAAAATACATCTAGGTCGTATCTTAGCTCTCAAGAACGAAACTTGCAGAAAAATAACATTTTGAGGGTTTAATCCCGACTTAAGTCGCGACTGGCACGTCGTAGCAGGACATAACCCGCCATAGCGGCCCCGCCCTGACGAGATAAATTCCACCCTGGCGACCTGCACGGAGACAGAGAGTCGGAATTAGAGTTTCAAACCCCCATTTCACAACACACCTTCAACCCTAGACGTTCAAAAACTACCCGGTCACGCTAAGATCAGTTTCAGGAGTTCTACCTGCCCAAATTCGATTCTGTAAATCCGTACAGGCTCCTTAACATCTTGGCTATCCACTCATGTGATCAAATTCATAATTAGATCTCCCATTCATTACCTGATTTCACTAGCACTCTCCTGACTCAGATTTCGTCCAAATCTGGACTAGGCTACAATTTTTCAAGTAACTACTCAAAAGTTTTCTGGCCCAAATTCTTTCTCCATTGGCTTTTCCATAACGACGGGAACATGTCGTTACATGGAGCAAGGCAATACTAATGAATTGCACATTCGCCACACAAAAGGGAACTTCTTAGATTGCATTTTTATATCAAAGAATTTGTCACTATTATTGGGTTGAAATACATAGGTAATACTGAAGATTTTGGATATTCAGACTCTCCTCCGAGTAGGCTTGGAAAAATATTTCCTTGGTACACAAAGAGGTGTCAGTAAAAGACGTTTGTCTAACTCTTTCTCGATTAGAAGATGGGATAACAATCAAGATGTCGTTCAAATGGTCATTTTATACTTTATTCATACATTTTTGTTTTCTCAACTTGGTGATACACTCATATGGATAGACGATTTCAGAATTGTTGATGAGAGTTATGAATAGTTTTCATGAGGACAACTGGCATACTCCAAGCTGATTAATACATTGAGGCAAGAATTCACAACTACTAAACATATGTATCAGTTAGGTGACATGGCATACACTAAATGTATAAATTTATGAATGTGCATCAGAAGTCAATTATGATATTGCTATCAAGGATGGAAAGCAGATCCCAAGGATATGTAATTAGAGATTTGTGGGGGTCAAGCCTAAATTTGAGATATTTATGGCTAGCATATTTATAGAGGTAAATTTTATATTTATTTTTGAATACTAGAATCAAGCCTTTATTTAGGTTTATTACTGTTTTAATTTACACAGAAAGTTTGCAAATTATTTTATTTTTTTAGTAATATATCATGGTACATACCTTTACTGATATATAGTAATATTTTTTGGTTGTTAATACAACTACTTCAGAATGTGTGCATCAACATAGAACAAACACGGAAAAAAATGACAACACTTTATTTGTCTACTACTGTTGGTGTTTCACCTACCGAACCATCCACATTGTCCATTCCAACACATTGGTTGTCAAACCCAAGCAAATGCACGCCCAAAAGCTACCCGAATATGAGGAAGTTGTTACTAAACCATAGTTAATAAGAAAGTCTAGACGTGTTTCTAATACAACCTCTACACCATCACCCAAGAGAAGAAAGAATGTTCATGTCCCAAAATCAAATCCCATTGAAGCTAAATAACTAGAACAATCGCCACAACCAATCAATATTTACTCCAGATTTACCAACGACACCAGCTGATAATGTATCTATCATTTCGCAAACTTCATTTGTTCCAACTAAGCATGTTTACTAGGTTGGGCCGGGCCGAACTGAGTTGGCCCATTAGAAAATTTGTAACTACTATACCGAACAAGATCGAATTCGGTCCCCCATTAAAGGATCAGGCCGATCCCGTTCGAAACAATGAAATGGGTGGAACAAATCTGATTCGTGCCCGGTTAGTCAATAACGGCTGGGCTTGATGGTATGGGCCTAGATTCCAATAACGGGTCGGGCCGAATCAAATTTTTCTTAAATTTTGATTTATTAATAATTAATTCAAAAGTTTCAGTCAATTATCAATATAGTGTATTGTTATCTATTTAATTTTGTACTAATTATAACTATTTATGAGAATATATTATCTAAATAATAAAGTAGTTACATTATATATATATACCATATAGTCATAAAACGATATAAAAATTTATATGTATTTCGATTCGGATTTCTTCCTTGAATTCAGATGTTCACAAGCTAGATTGAAGATAACCGCGCGGACTACCGCCTGTCTTCTGAGATCCTGGCTTCATTGGTATATATGAAATTGATATGAAGTATATGACATAGATATGATCTTTTGTCTTCATGGATCTTGGAGATACTAGTACCAAAAGTACTAGATTGGAAGAGGTAGATATACCTCAAAACCTTGATTTGTTAAACAAATGGACAATTCCAAAAATTAATATAAAAATCATTTATGATTATAGTTGGTTTAATAAAATCTCTAATAAATGATTGATTAAAACTACTGAACAATCTTTGGTGTTAAATTCGTCAGAACAGACTATTCGTTTATTAAATAAACAAGATATTGATTTGTATAAATTGCAGTATAATTTCTTACATATTGGCATGATACAAATTGCTTTTAAGCCTTTAACTCTTAAAGGGTTACCAGAGACATTTTTAGCTGCTTTACGAGATGCTAGAAATTTGAATTTTAGACAATCTTTAATGGGTTCGATTGAATCTACTATGGCATATGGTCCAGTTTATTTTAATACTCAGCCGAATTTACAATTATCTTTAACTGATGCTAATATTCTTGAAGCCTTAATGTTAAAACGCATGGTTATAATTATGCACCTGGTTATGAATTAATTTGCCTGTCTTATAGAATCTATTTCAAATTTCTTTCTATGCTAAATCCCCGATGTAAGTTATATGATACATCTGCTGAAACAATTTTAGTAGAAACTAATTTTTCTAGATCTAAGGTCACTACTAGATGACCTATAAAATGGGAAGAAATTAATTTTTAGACTACTTGGACTTTAGAATCAGTAATTCCTATAAATCAGATGGCGGATGCAGTTACTAATTCTGAGTATTCTCATATAACTCAAAATTTGGATGGTAGGATTTGTATGCAGTTCGGTGATATTCCTTTTAGTAGACATTCATTTTCTTCTGCTAGAAGATTGTCTGCTATGCATCATATGTCCCCTATTGATCCCATGTGGTCCGGCCCGTAATTGTGCCGCTTCTATACATACTTTACCATCTGTTATATCCGCATCAAAGTGATAGAATTGTTAATAAAATAAAGATAAATCCTCGATTAAATATTGTGCATGCAAATGATATTGCTTCTGATATTTTTGATAAAGATATTCCTTCTCAGTCTGAAATGGACTTTGACCTTAATAATACTTGATGATGGATGTACACCAAATAGATTTTAGCCCAGGCTCCCTGGCAAGAAAGTACATTCAAAATGAATTTTTAAGTGATAAATATAATCAGTTTAAAACTTGGTTTTTTGACACTTATAGTGACAATGACTTGAATAATATTTCTCAAGAATTTTATGAAACTTGTGCTCTTCATAATCAAATTATATCTTTTGTGCCTTGGTTTATAACCACTTATTTGCCTTTATTCATCAACGTTCTTGAACGATCTTATAAAGATGGAACTGGTAAAGTTATTAAAGCGGTGTATCCACCTCAGTCATAGTTCGTCTTACTTAATAATACTCGTATTATGTTTACTGCTTTTCAGAAATTTATTGAAGAAAATGTTGCGGCAGTCAGCATCAATGAGATTAATAATTTGATTTCCCAAAACAATTATTAAGGACTTTATGTTAAAGTTTTAGGTGAACATATTGGTTCCCTAGATAAAAAGTTAGATGAACTAATTGCTTTGATAATTTAGATAAAAAATGATTTAAAAAGGTTTGATAAATTTTCTTCTAAAACTAATCCCGAAGCTCTGATTATGACTACTCCTATGCAAAGACCTCTGAGATTACCGATTTTAAATTTAAATCGTTTTATGATTTTGAAGAACTTCTTAATAAAAAGTTTTCTGAATTTAATGCAAAACCTATGGATTTGTCTGAAAGTTTTGCTGATGAAATAGAAAATACTTTTGATTTTAAATAACATGTTTTTTAGAGTTCAATAAACTTCAAGGTTATCCTAAAAAGAATAGTGGTAATACTAAATTTGTGCATAAACCTAGTATGCAAACTTATTATTATCCTAGGCCGACTCCTTAAGATGTACTCATAGAGGAACGATATTGGAATCCGACTAATACATCTTATAGCAGTTCTGAAATTTATAAATGGAACCTTGATGGTTTGACTGATAGACATCTTACTATTCTTGTGCATAGAATGCTTATGTATGCAACTATATGCAAAAATGTTCAAAACTCGGATAGAAATATTTGTAAAATGATAATTGCAGGTTTTACTTGCCAACTTCGTGGTTGGTGGGATAATTATATGACCCTTGAACAAAAAGTTGCGGTAATTAATGTTGTTTCTAGTACTACATGTGTTGATAACCTAGGTATGACTCTTGTTGCGAATAGAGAAGATGCCGTTTATACCTTAGTTTTAACTATTCTAGAACATTTTAATGGTAGATTTACCAATCAGTTTGAGACTGTCCGTACCCTGTTAAACGGTTTATGTTGTAAAACCTTGGGCGAGTTCAGGTGGTATAAAGATACTTATATGAGTAGGGTGATGGAATTACCAGAAAATCTGTATGAGCATTGTAAAGCTAAGTTCATAGATGGCCTTCCCCCATTATTTGCACTAAGGGTTAAAAAAAATCCTTAGAAATGAGCAGGGAGATATTCCTTATGGTGATTATACCTATTGTCGGTTGATAGGAGTTTGCACTCAAGAAGGGATAAACTTGTGCAACGAATTAAAATTATCTAGACAACTTAAGTTAGATAAGCTTAAGGAAAGATCCCAGCTAGGAGATTTTTGTACTCAGTTTGGTTTACCTGATACTTCAGCTAATAGCAAGAAGACAACCAAAAAACATAGAGATTCTAATCCCGATGAATATTATAAGAAACGAAGGTCTAGACATAGACGTAGATCCAAAGAGGAACGAAATGAGCAAAAAGCTTATCGTAAGTCTAATAGATTTACCAAAAATAGGTCTAAGCGAGAGCTTGCCAAGATTAAATGCTATAGGTGTAGCAATTTTGGACATATAGCACCTAATTGTAAGCTTGAAAAGCTTAAATCTTTAGAACTTGATGAAGAAATTCATGATAAGATTTATAATTTCCTTTATACTTTAGGTTCGGAGTCCGATTATGAGTCTGAGTCCGGATCCAGTTCTAAAGAAAATTTTGATTTGCCTGAATTGCCTGATAACAATCAACAGGTTAATATTAATGCCTGTGATGCTTGTAAAACTGGTCAAGGTGATATTTGTTCCTGCGAAAATGATAAATTTTATAAATTACAATCTCAATTTGAAGATTTGAAAATTCACACTATTACTTCAGATAATGTCATAGAACTTTTAAAAGAAGTTACACACAATAATCTTCATGAAAAAATTATTCAATTAGCCGTTAATAATACTGCTGCTTCTTCAAAAAATTATGTTAAACAAAAGAATGATTTTGAATATGAGTATTCTGCCCCTTTTCTATATCTGAAGTTCATAACAAACTTAATAAACAAACTATTTCTATAAGAGATTCTTCTTTTGATGATTTGAAGAATGAAATTGAAAATTTGAAAAATGAGATTAAATCTATTAAACAAAATCAAATGATTTGTGATCATCGTATTACTCAGATTGAAACTGTTAATAACAAAGGGAAAAATATTACTGAAAAAAATACTCTTGCAAAACCTCTTAATATTGATCCTAGTCAAAGTATGTTTATAAGAATGATGCAAATTGTCACTGCTCATAACTGGTATGTTAAGTGCACTATTTTAATTGATAATAGTTTTTCTATAACTAACATTGCTATGATTGATAGTGGAGCTGATGTAAGTTATATTCAAGAAGGACTTGTACCTACCAAGTACTTTGAGAAAACAACTCACATGGTTAAATCTGCTACAGGACATGCTTTAGATATAAAGTATAAATTGCCTAATACGCGTATTTGTCAAAATAAATTTTGCATTCCGCATTTCTTTTTTTTGGTTAAGAATCAGTTATACCCTCCAATCATACTTGGAACCCCTTTTATACAAGCTCTGATACCAACGAAACTGTGATCTCGTAAGACGGGCGGTAGTCCGCGGTCATCTTCAATCTAGCTTGTCAACATCCGAATTCAATGAAGAAATTTGAATCGAAATACATATAAATTTTTATATCATTTTATGACTGTATGGAAGGACTAAGTCCTTTTACCCAAGCAAAGGGTCTGTCAAGATCTGAATACGTATTATTATTAAGCCCATGTATCTAGTAGTTCTTTGTATTTATATTATAATACTTAAATTATATTATATTACTTCTAATATATACTGAATATGCTACTTAATATATAATATTTTCAAGTATTTGTTTAAGTAATAATTGTTAACATTATTTCTTAAATAATTGACTTAGAGCCCATTTGGATTGGGTTAAAAAAAAGTAGTTTTTAAGTCAAAAATGAAAAGTTAAACTGAAATGACTTTTAAGTAAAAAAAAAAAAAAGTAGGGAGAGACCTACTTTTGATTGTTGATTTATTTCAAGTTATTTTAAACTTATTTTAAGTCATTTTGACATTACCAAACACTTTTAACTTATTTTAAGTCATTTTTGACTTATCTTAATTCTTTTATACTTGTCATACACTTTCGTAAATTAAAATCGATTTAAAAGTAGGTTTGACCAACGTCTAAGCAATCCAAACACTCTTATTATAGTGACTACAAATTTAATTTTTAATATGAAGTAATTAATATTATTTAATTAAAGACATAGTAATTTTATGGGGAAAAAGAAATTAAGAAATGCAAAGACTCAACGAGCCTTTGACTTTATTAATATATTGATAAAATTCAAAACACACAAAGTTACAAAATTACAATTATTTGTCTCAGAAATGTAAATTTTAATATTTCTAATTATTTTTTCCAATTCATTTGTATTGACATTGACATGAATTGACTCATAATTATCAAAATCAACTAATCCGTAATTTAGACTTCCTCATGAGTACTGCACTGTTCATGTTTTCCCCTAACCAAAGACTTTGCAATCTCCCTGCCCTTATATATCTTCCAATAACTCACCTTAGAATCCAATTATGTACGGAGTTGATTAGTCATATCTCTTGTAGATGGACCTTTACCATTGGGGATACTATTTTTGAAGTATTTACCAATGACCTTTATTGTGGCATATGAATTATGACTCGTAATATGCTCCGAACCACATTTGTGATATTTTTTTTATAAGTTTTAATACAAAACTGTCAGAACTTATGAATTTCACAGCCCTCAACCATCTCGTACACTCTGGATGTGCACATTTAAAACAATACACACTACGTGAATTAATCACCTTCGCGAGTCTAAAATCTTTTTCAAGCAAGCAATATGCAATAAAGTGACTAGTTCTTCTTTGTTCTTGAATGTCATTCCTATAGAAAAACCTGTTTCATCATCTTGAAAATGGTTCAACTGTTTTGATTGAGAACTGCCCACTATATCAACAATGGGTGTAGGTGTTTGATCCTCCTCCACATCATGTTCACTCTCATCAACTGAAATATTCATGTTCATCCCATTCAATTCATCATTTAACATATTTTGTTCGATTTTTTAACAACGTACACCCTTTAAATGGGCCTAGCTGCATCACTCAGATAAGTATGCAAACGAAGTTGATTGCGTATCTTAAAAGGTCGAGCCCTTTGATTTTCAAAAGACTTGTGCATGTAACTAATGACAAGATCGTTCGGTTGGCAATTTAGTCCACAATTGCTAATGATTGAGTTCACAAAATCATCATACAAAATATCCCTTTGGACTCTCATCAATATTGACTCTAACATGTCACCATCCTTCCAACACCAAATAAATCAATTGTTCTTCTCGATCCATTCAACATAACAATCAACAACTATTATTAATAATTATTCCATTAATGGTACCTAAATAAATTTATTAGAAATATTTAATAATGATTGTATAGTAAAGTATAGTGGCTATATACAGTTAAAAAATCATATGCACAATCATTGTCCCAACAAGTCAGTCATCTGTTGCAACAAGTAGGTCATCTGTTGCAGTAGATGACTCACTTGTTGCAACTGATGACTCATTTGTTGGATACATGTCCAGAACCAGAAGCTTATCCAACATGTAAGTCAATTGTTGTAATGATAAGTCATCCACGCAACATGTAACTCATCCGTTGCAATATATGACTTACTTGTTTGGACAAACTCACTACAACAAATTCGATTATCAGGGATAAATAATTTCGTCATTTATAAATCATATTCGTCTCTAAAAATCTTGTGAGACAAAAAATAATTCGTCAATCAGTCGTCACTAAATGTGTGTCGCTAAAAGTATACAAATACGATCTAGTGCTTCGTCGCTAAAAATATTATATTAACTAAAAAAAAAAAATATCCCCAAATGCTTAAACATTTGTGACAAATTTATTTGTCATAAAAAGTATATATTTTTTTGTAGCTAATAGTATGTTTTGTCACTAAAAAGGTTATTACTATCAACAAAATTATATCGTCACTAATTATTTTACTATAATCAGTGACGACATAAATTGTCTCTAAAGTTATATGTATTTCGTAGTTGAACAAAATCTAATTTCATCACTAATAACTATATTTTATATACAAAAAAAATATTTTGTTCTTAAATGTATTAATTAGGGATAAGTTTATTATAATAAAAAAAAGGTTGATTTTCCTATTATCTCCCATCCCAATTTTTTTAACCCTTCCCCAGGAGCTCCCACATTATGCTTTCTTGGGGACTCAAACTCACAATCTTAAGGTTGGAAGTGAGGAGTGCTTACCATCAGATCAAGTCTCTCTTGTCTCTCATTTTTATTTTATTTTTAACTTCATTCACTTCTTTCAAATTTAACTTCTGTAGAAATAATATATTATATGATTATTTATACACATACACAAATGCATGAAATTTACCACCCACAATTCTTTCAAATGTAGATTATATTTTAATAAAACTGTATATTTTTAAAATATCTTTAAATATATTCAGTACAATTATGTCATTTTATTTATTTATTTTTATAAATTTTAAAAATTATTCATTACAATTATAAATTTATATAAAATTAAACTTTCGATTTTATTAAAAAGAAAATTGAATAATCTATTCAATTGGATTAGTAAATCAATTGTTTTGAAAAAAAAATATCGATACCCATAACTATAGTACTTCATCATAATATATTTGAAATCCTAGTTGGTTCATTTCTTTCATCCGTGCTTTCATTTTTTAGTTTATTTCAATTTTCGCATTGATGGAAAAAGTTAATAGAAATTCATGAAATATGTCGCACCTTCGCAAAGTCTAAGTTTGTAGGTTGATATTATCTCTGTATAGTTGCTTTACGTACTTATGTGGAATTACTATTAAATATGTACATATTTTTAGACAGAAGCAAATAGATCGACTTAGTCTATGCAGTTTACTAATCACAATTCAATAGACACACACAAAAATTAGCACCAAGACTTTGAGAAATTATTTTGTTTTATCGTCTTCATCGATGATAGTGTATCAAATAAAAACACAAAAGTGTTAAACCAACAAATATTAACGATCTAGTGGTAGAACTGCACTTCACTCAGTGGTACTTATAACTGGATTGTATTTTTCAAATGATGCATTTTAAAATTGTAATTTAAGAAAATTGATGAATTGAACTTTTCATTTTTACAAAATCGACCTAATTCGTTGGATTTAATATTTTCCTCACCAATTAACAAATGGACTCATCTATTTCTTATGAAGCACTTGTATTATTCGCTTTGTAAGTTGTCACTTGTAATTATGAACAATTGTAGCCAAATAAATTGTATTTAGCTATGAATTGTTTTTTGTAGCAAATAGTTGAATTATTCACTATAAATTTTAAGTCGTCGCTATTTAACACCTTACAAATTTTGTGACAAGGTTTTTGTTATCACTAAATCACAGATTGATTAGAGACAATACAATCTTTGTCACCAATTATTTATATTATTAGTGACGAAAATAAATGTCATAATTAAATATAAATTTTTATAACTAAAACTTATAATATTTAACTACGAACTCTAATTTGTCGATATTGTAACAACATATTTTTTTAGACGAATTTTTTTTTTTGTCCAAAATATAATTTGTCATGAATTAGATACATTATTAGTGACGAAATAATATGTCGCCGATAACTTTAAATTCGTGACTAACGCTACTTAACAAATGGCGCCAATTAATTTTTTGGTGGGAAACTTTAGTGGACAAAACTTTGCTACAGATTTTTATGTTTTGTCATTAAAAGTATGTGTCATATATTTAAGCATGAAAAGTGAATCTTGTCACTAAAAGCGAACAATTAGTGACGAATTTGATGTCGTAGCTAATAATTTCGTAGCTATATATCATATTTGTTATAGTGACTTCTGGTTTTGTCCCAGTTTGTCCTGGTACTCTAACATATATCCAACATGTGAGACATTTGTTGCAATAGATGAGTCATTTGGTGTATCAGATGTGTTGTAATAAATGAGTCATTTGGTGCATCAGATGACTCATCTGTTGCAATTAATGACTTATCTTGGGACAAACTTTTGATTTTGTAGTATGTATCCAACGAGTAAGCCATCTGTTGCAACAGATGAGTCATCACGATGCGTAGATGGCTCATCTGTTGCAATAAATGACTTATTTGTTGGGACAAGCTTTTAGTTATGTCCCAGCTTGTCCTGGTACTGTAATATGTATCCAATAGGTAAGTCATTTGTTGCAACAGATGACTTACCTGTTGGATACGCGATTGTAAATTATTGAAAAAACACTCAAAATACTCAGATGAAAAATTAGACTAAAATTCATTTGTTTACTTATCAAAATCACCTATAAAGTAACGCCCAGTGATATAGGAATGAAATTTGGTTAGATAGCAGCAATACCAACAATGTGAATGTCACGACAAGCAACAGAAGAAGAAGATGATGAAAAACAAGAAGAAGAAGAAGATAATGATGAACAACAAGAAGAAAAATGATGATGATGAAGAAGAAGAGCAGCAACATGAGAGCAACAACAATAAAAGAATAGTGAAGAGAGAGAAAAAAGAAAAAGGAGCGGTGAGCTGTGGGTAGGGGTGTACATAGGTTGGTTTGGTTTGATTTTTCATTAAAAAAAACCTAAACCAACTATGTCGGTTTATTAAATCTAAAAACTAAATCAAACCACATAAAGTTAGTTTTTTCGGTTTCGGCTTTAGTCGGTTCTTTTGGTTTTTCTCGATTTTTCAGTTTTTCCGATTTTTTACAACTATATGGTATTTGAAAAAGAGATCAAATATATTTTCACTTACTTGAGTGATAAGCTAAACTTAAAAAATGTTAAATGAATAGAAATTTTTGAAAATACGGTAAAATTCACATGAGTACAAATTTTATTTTTTGAAATATCAACGTTCATTATGTTAGATTAATAAGACTAAAGGCTAAATGCAAACTGAATACAAAAAAAAATATTACAAAGTAAATTGTTAACTTCGAATTTGAAAAACTATAACAATATTATTGTAACTTCGGATCTTAATACAAAATAAAATATTTACAAATTTTACAAGCCCAAATTTGAAATAAAATATATAAACATTGAAAACTATAAACTAACTAAAAATATATTAACAAAGTAGATTATAAATAATATTTTTTATCTATAAATAAAATAAAATTATAGATATGTATGTATGTATAAATATATATATAATATTTACAAAATTTTACAAGCCCAAATTTGAAATAACATATATAAACATTGAAAAACTATAAATTAACTAAAAGTATATTAACTAAGTAGATTATAAATTATATTTTTATCAATAAATAAAATAAAATTATATGTATACATACATACATACATATATATATATATATATGTGTGTGTGTGTGTGTGTGTGTGTGTGTGTCGGTTTGGTTTGTTTTCTATTTGACTTTTTTTTCTTTTAATACCAAACAAAATCAAGTGTTTTTTTTTCCAACCGCCAAACCAACCAAACCAAACCACAAATTGGTTTTTTTTTTTCGATTTGATTTGATTCGCCGGTTCGGTTTGATTTTCCGATTTTGCTTGTACACCCCTAGTCAGGTGCCTTTTTTTCCCCTCCATTTCTTATTATTAGGGTTTTATATAAGATGTGCCAAAGTGTAAAATAAAAAACTTGAGGATGAGAAATTCATCCCCTTAATTCTTAATTTAAAAGTTGTCACCCCTGCTCAATAATAATTAAAACTTGAGTCACCTACATCTAAAACCTTTCTATTAACCTTAATTCATTGTTCCGATAAAGCTTTTGTGTAAATAATAAAACTTGAGAGTTTTAAAATTAGTGTTATTAATAATACTAATCTTAAAATTATCACCTCTAATCAATAATTAAAACTTGTGTCACTTTTTCTTAGTTTTAAATTATTATTTTTTTATTACCTTTAATTAAAAAATTCCGAGAAACGCCAGTTTAAAATTCTAAATCCGTATGGATTTTGGGTGCACCAATTTCCAAGGCGACTAATGCCTAATGGCTCTTGAAATCTCCCTACGACTTATATGATTTTTGTTTTGTTGCGTATTTAGCCCCTTAACTTGGTTATCAATGCGGACCAAACTTACTATAGCGTCTTTAGCCAGAAGCAGATACGTAACAACCCATTCTCACAATTGCCAACAACCCACTCTACCTCTTCACTTTAACTCTCTAAGCAACTATGATGTTTCCTCAACTAACAAAATATTACATGATCTTGTCAAGTATGGATCTTTAACCTCTGCACGCCACTTGTTTGATGAAATGCCTAAACGTGATGTTGTTACATGGAATATCATGATTTCTGGATATAGTCATAATGGGTTTCCAAGAAAATCATTGCACTTGTATAATAAAATGGTTTCTAATGGTATTATAGAGAATTCATCAACTTTCTCCTCTATATTGACCATATCTGCAAATGCAGGTTTGTTCAAACAAGGGGTTGAGATTCATAGCAGAGTTGTTGTTTTGGGATGTAGTATGAACTTATATATTGCTAGTTCACTTGTTAATATGTATATAAAAATGGGGTTTATAGATGCTGCTCTTAAATTGTTTTATGACTTACCTAAACGAAATTTACCGGTATGGAACTTGGTTTTACGCGGAATTTGTGAATTGGGTCGGTTGAGTGAGTTCTTAAGATTGTATAATGATATGAAGATGGAGAATGTCGAGCCTAATGGGGTTACGTTTTGTTATTTGATTCATGGTTGTTGTAAAGAGAGACTTGTTGATAAGGGGAGGCAGCTGCATTCACATGTCATTAAGACGGGATGGTTAGGATCAAATATTTTTTTAGCTAATGTGTTGGTGGATTTTTACTCTGCTTGTGGTATTTTGGTTGATGCCGATAAAGCATTTGAATGTATTCCACCTCAGGATGTCATTTCATGGAATTCAATGGTTTCCGTTTATGCTGCTAATGATTTGTTGCATGAAGCTGTTCGAGTCCTAGAAGAGATGAGATTGTGGGATAAACATCCCTCTGCTATGTCTTTTGTGGCATTGTTGAATTTATCAAGTCGCAGAAAGGAAATGTTGTTTGGAAAACAAATACATAATTTTGTTATAAAAGTGGGTATTGATTATGGAAGTGTCCTCATTCAGTCAGCTTTGATTGATATGTATGGGAAAAATGATGACATTCAAAGTTCAATTGATGTATTCCAGTGTTCACATGAGAGAAGTCTCGAATGTTGTAATTCAATGATGACATCTTTGCTGCATCTTGGTTTCCTACAAGATGTGTTTGAGCTTTTTAGTTGGATGGCTTGTGAAAATATTGTGTTTGATGAAGTGAGTTTGTCCTCAACAATTAAGGCATTATCATTGTATTCCTCTCCTAGCTTGGATAACTGTTGCTTGTTGCATTGTTGTGCAATAAAATCAGGTTTTGATTCTGATAGTATGGTCTTATGTTCTCTGATTGATGCATATTCAAGATCTGGACAGATTAGATTCTCTCAACAGATTTTTGAAGCACTTCCCTCACCTAATATTTTCGGTTACACTTCAATAATTAATGCATATGCTCAGAAAGGAATGGGATATGAATGCCTTGCAGTGTTTGAAGAAATGATCCAAAGGGGTCTAAAACCAGATAAAGTAACATTCTTGTGTATACTGTTGGGATGCAACCATTCAGGTCTAGTCGAAACGGGGAAAATGATTTTTGATTCTATGAGAACTATTCATGATGTCTATCCAGACAGGAGGCATTATTCATGTGTGGTGGATCTTCTAGGCCGTGCAGGTCTAGTTAATGAGGCAGAAGAGCTGCTAATGCATGCTTCATCGGAAGGAGATTCTGTCATGTGGAGCTCACTTTTGCGAAGTTGCAGGATTCATCAAAATGAGCATGTTGGAAGAAGAGCAGCTAAAAGGTTAATGGATCTTGAGCCAGAGGATCCTTCTTTTTGGTTACAGGCCTCAAATTTTTATTCTGAAATTGGAGAATTCGAGACTGCCGTATACATTCGAGAGGTTGCAGTGGCGAGGAAGATGAGCAGAGATATTGGCTATAGTTTAATTCAGGTGCATGAGTTCCATTAAATATACACTCGATAAAAAAGAGGGTAAAAAGGATATCATGGCTGTTTGGTCTGCAGGACATGCTGGATATACTTTTTCTTTAAAAAATATATCTACCAGAATGGAGAGACTTTGTCTGACTCTATACTTTTGAAGCAAGGACACTGTGCTGCTTGTTTACCGACTCCAATACCAAAATACAATACAAGTTTCAGAAGAAATTTATATGCATTGTTTGGTCTCTCCAATTACCAAGTAACTTTTTCGAGTGCCCTTTATCTTTTTCAAGATTTTCACATTTATTGATGAAGTAAAACTACTGTAGAGGTAATTTGACTGTCTAAAAGGGGAACCTTTGAAGATCGGTGCTGTAACATTTATTGTTGTATGGGTGAGAAAGAATCTACAGGAGCATTTTACTTGTGAATAGTATGTTGAACCATGGCTGAGGAGTAAAGCAACGATCTCTAAAATGATATTCTTACACTTAAAGTGTGGGCTTGTAGAAAATGAAACACCTTTATCTGCTTTCAAGCCAAGCCATATAACCCCACTAAATCATCCATTTTCAGCACTAATACATCCATATAAATTAATACTCTATGGTCTCCTTTGATTTATGTAAAATCTAGAAATACAGAACGAATACCAGAACCCCCTAAATCATGGCTAAGATACTCTTCTTCTTGTTTCTTGTTTGGCTAATGGGGGCTCTTGGAGCTGCAAAAACCAACTTTTTAGATGATGTCATCCTGTCAGAGCTTGATGATTTGGATGTAGAAGACGGTGATGAAGCAGAGTTGTTTGACCTCCCCAGATGGGGAATTGAACGCGGCAACAAGATTCTTGTCAATGTAGATAGCTTTGGTGCAGTTGGTGATGGCGCTTCAGATGACACCAAGGTAATTCATTTTAAAACTGGAATATTCGCCACAAAGATTTGCTGATCGACTTCTACCTTTTTTTGATTACAGTAGATTAATGGATTGAAAAAGTGTTCGGCAACTAGAAATATGACCATCCTGTATTTACTCCATTCATAATCGAGGTTGTCTTTCATACTGATTGCTTACAGGATTCTAGTCTTTACTGATTAGTCTCCTCTTCTAGTGGGGTGGACAACATAGACTACCAATGCTATCTTTTTCTTGAGTTGTAGATTGTCAGTGTTGTTGTTGTTGTATCTGTGCAATTTGCAAGTACCTTATCCCACTTTGTTAATTGTACCATCTCAGGCTTTCGTTGATGCATGGAAGCAAACTTGTTCAACACCAAAATCAGTCTTCTTTGTCCCTGCAGGACGCAGTTATCTAGTAAATGCAACAAGGTTCCGAGGGCCTTGTGTGGGCATACTGAGAGTCCAGGTTACACTAGTTGCATCTACTTCACGTCTTGTTTCAGTTTTTGTCCTCCATTTAGCATTTACTGTAGAAGAGACTTATGCATATTATACTTGTTTGAAATTGTTAGTGTTTCCCTTATAGCATCTATTAAGCCAGCTCAAGCGTACCTTACTATTGTCATAAACTGGAAATGTGATTACACACAGATTGAAGGAACTATAGTAGCACCGGATGATCCTAAGAACTGGAATTTTGCAAAGAATGGACGAATTTGGCTTGGCTTCTTTAACTTGACTGGAGCTCTGTTCCAAGGAGGAGGGGTTATTGATGGATCAGGCAGCAAATGGTGGGCAGCTTCATGCAAGAAGAACAAGACTAATGTAACTGATACATGCACTACGTATATGTTCTTTTATGTTTTGACAGATAAAGATGACTGTCTTATTCTTTCTTGTTTTTTCTTGTTTTGGATTTTATCCCGATAACAGCCATGCGTAGCAGCACCGACTGTAAGTGGACTATCACGAGGATCTCATGTTTAACTCCTATCATAATTGTGAAATCAACTTACACAGAATTCTAAATTGCAGGCTTTAACTATCTATGGGAGCTCAGGTATAAAGGTGAAGGACCTAACAATCCAAAATGGCCAACAGATGAATTTCGCTATTTCTCGATCAGACTCTATACGCATAACTGGTGTTACAGTGTCTGCTCCTGAAGACAGTCCTAATACTGATGGAATCCATATAACTGAATCTACAAATGTTGTACTCCAGAATTCCAAAATTGGAACAGGTCTTGACATGTCCCATATTATCTACATTCAGATCTCCTTATTTGACTGATGTTGACCTCAAGAACAAAAGTTGCAATATTATGTGATCTTGTCTATGGGATAATATAGACTGCAGAAAAGAATCTCTTTTGAAAATGACATTTTAGTGTGCAACTGTATTGCTTTCTTAAATGTGCCTCTCAATAAGGCACTTCATATCTACCATAAACCTTGGCTTGAGCTCTGTGCATCTCTCACTATACTATTGAAAAAGCTAACTTGCAAACACGTATGAGCCCTCCTTTCATGCTCTGTGTTTTCTCAAATAAACTGGCACATGCAATGTTTTAATGGACGTGTCTTTATTGATATCGTGAATATGCTTTATGTTCAGAGAATAAATACTGGTTAGCTTCCTTTCTTATTTAGGTGATGATTGTGTCTCTATTGTCAATGCTAGTTCCAGTATCAAGATGAAGAGAATTTACTGCGGACCTGGCCACGGAATCAGGTAGTGCAATTTCCAGTTATCGTTGCCCTTTTAAATTACCTTTAGAAGTTCTGCAGAAGGGACCTAAGAGTCGATAAATAAATTCAAATGTCAAATTATGAAAGAATAAGTGAAAAGATCATCCTCACGTTGTCTTCTAAATTGATTCTGTTGCATGAATGATGCCTGCCAGCATTGGGAGCCTTGGTAAGGACAACTCTGTTGGTATAGTTACAGGGGTTGTGCTTGATAATGCATTTCTCAGAGGTACCACAAACGGTCATGGATCAAGACATGGCAGGTATGCCCTTTTTAGCATTGTGTAGCACTTGAATTTGTCCCTATATATGGTATTACCCACATGATTGTTTGAACATTAAGACTTCTTGAGTGATTTTACAACAGCTTTCCATTTAATTAGCAAATAACTACAGTCTCAGTGCACTTGACATGGAAAAGATCTATTTAACTATACAAAATTCTGAGCCCCGACGAGGAAAAGCATACCTAGTTATCAATGGCACTTAGATTCTGTCTGAAAATAAAGAATAAATTTCATTTTATCTTAGAAACAGAATGACAAAAAGTTCTTGTTTTCTTAGGGAGGATCAGGTTATGTGCGTGCAGTGCGCTTCCAGAATGTAAGGATGCAAAATGTTTCCAATCCTATCATCATTGACCAATTCTATTGTGACTCACCAAAGTCTTGCCAGAACCAGGTATTATTCTCAATTGTCATGTTTTCAATTGATAATGTATTACTTCGCAAAGGAAATAAATAAGATTCTCTCCAATAGTTGGGAAAGTTAACGTGACACTTGTTCTTGACATCATAGACATCTGCAGTTGAGATAAGTGAGATAGTATACCGGAATGTTAGTGGTACTTCAAAGAGCCAAAAGGCAATCAAATTTGCATGTAGCGACAACGTGCCCTGCAGCCATATTGTTCTGAACAACATCAACTTAGAGACCAGGGATGGTACTGCTGAGGTCTACTGCAACTCCGCCACAGGGATTGGTTATGGTTATATTCATCCATCAGCAGAGTGTCTCAACTCCTCTGACAAGAAAATTAAGCAGAAAATGGATGCTGGACTTGACGAACCAAGGGAAGAATACATCATTCATACTGAGCTATGAATCGCCATCCACATGCCATCACTCAAACACATATTTTTAATATACATCTCGTAGTTTAGTTCTTACTTATTTGAGTAATCTCAGATTCTGAGATTCCTAACTAGGTAAGATAACAGCTAAATACTGTTATACAGAGATTCATTAAAATTATTTATATAAGACATATTATATTACATAATTTTCTTCCATGATAAGCTGAATGTAATACACAAATTTATTGAGAATTATGTTCAGTGTGTAAATATATTGAGAGGACCATTTTCTCATAGCTATGGTGAGTACTCCCTCTCAAATATTCTAACCTTTTAATTTTAATTAAACATACTAATGCACTTCTCAAAATTAATCAACAAAAAATCAGAAAAATTTATTTTCTTTATACGTTTGGATTCATCTCCAATTTCTTTTCTGAACATTGATCATGCCCTCAAAGGGCTCATGAGTATCGTAACCGTTGAAATATATACCATTAATCATATGCTTACATTTATTACTTATTAATATTATTAATTATGTGTTTAAATATAGTATTTGTTATAAAATAACTATTTATTCAATTTTAATAGAATTTTTTAAATAGATTATATGTTCGTCTATGTGTCCACTTACTTATATGGTGAATGACTTGGTTTATAAAATTTAGCTTATACACAAAAGATTAAATCATCGATTCTTATAAGTATAAATTTTATGTTCATAAATTTAAAATGGAAATTGGACAAAGCTCTCGGTATAATTGTATACGAGTTACATATATTTATCTTGATTATGAAAATGGTAATAATTTTGACTTCTTGTGTATGTATTAATCGGATCAAGTAGAGAGAGTATTTCATACTGACTTAATAAATAAATTCTCTAGTTCATTAAATATATTTATACTCTTAGGCTTAATATAATAATTATTAGCTATGTATATTGTTTATTATTTTGATTTATTAAAAAACAAGATTCTTTTGTGAGTAAATATGTCTAGTAAATTAAATGATAACAATATATACTGGTAAAATAATAGTTAGTTAATGAAATCCATCTCTCGATCTGGAGATTGATGATACACCTTTATAAAGACTTGCAAGTTTTCATGTGTAAAAATCAGCAGGTAAATTTTATGTCTGACTAATAAAATAAGTTAAGCAAAAGTCTAAAGAAAATAGTCAAAATTAAATTATCAGTCATTTAATGGATTAGTATTTGAATCTTATGAGAATTAAATGAGATTTAATGGAAGAATTTTGAAATTAAACTGAGGAGTTATATATTATGGTGGCTTGTAATCAGTAAAATATATGACCAATATTTTTATGTGGCACAAACTTGTTTTGAATGAAAATCATCCATTTACCTAATCTGAGCATCAAAATGGCCAGTTTAGGTAGATTTACACTTTGTTTTGAGGGTTAGTATGCATTGTTTCATAATATATCGTATTGTGTTGTATTGTATTGTATCGTACTATATTGTTTTAATGAATAGCTGGGGAGGGATTGGGGTCGCTTTTCTTTAGGACTTTAGTCCGTAACAAGGCTCAAAGACCTCTGGCTGGATTTGAAATTTATCAGGCAGGGCATCCGTTTACGACGTGGGTGGAATTAGCAGTTTTCTCTATTTTCTTCAATGGTAGGAATGGCCGAGAGCGGACCTTTTTGGATATATAATCCAAGTCAAGAGAAGAGTTACAGGAAAAGTCGTCTGATGGAAAACTACTTTCACGTTCGGTTCAGAGAGCACTTTTTTCATTGAGAATTCCTCGTTCCCTTTCGTGTGAATTCCCCAGCGGTGAATTTCAAACTTGTGGGGCCCTATATATTCCATCTCTCGAGCCCCGAAGAAAACCCCTACCATTCGGACTCCATATATCTAACTTGAGAATGTTATAGCGCTGTGAAATAAGGACATTCTGATCGACCCGATTGGCTCTCGTTCTGGTTTGGCGGAAAGGGAAAAAGCACAAAATCTTTCTTCCTCGTTGGTGTACTAGGGCGAGGCGAATCCCAACCCTTTCGCTGTCCTATCATTCATTGGTTAGGGTTAGGGAAAAAAGCTAGTTGGAAATAATCTCTTCTTCTCAGTGAAAGCTAAAGGCCTTGGTATAGTAGGAGTGTGGTGCGTCCTCTCTTTATTCTGTATATGCGCTCCTGCAGCCCTGTTCAAGTGATCGCCGCAAGAAGAAGGGCTTTAGCAAGGGGGAAAAGGGCGATCTTGGGTTACGCAAGGTGAATGGTAGTGCTATAAACAAAACCTTTCCTTTGTTTTTCTTTTTCAACTCCTTACTCGTTACCTGGTGAGGGGGTCTTCTTATCGTCAACCTTCGTGGCTTTTTGCTCATTTGGTCTCGCTATTTCATTCCTGGTTCTCTCTTTCAAGCTTCTTTCCATCCTGGGGATTTCTTCGTTCTTCTTCGTTATATAATGTCACATATCCATAATTTAAATAATAAACCTACAAGAAAAACAAGGTGCATGATAGAACTATATACTATGAAAATGTAGGATAAAAGATGAAATGTGATTATTAAATAATATATAAAAACATAATGAAAAGAAAATATTTAGGTAACGATGCGATCACACCAATCGATCGTTACATAAAATAGATTTTTCGTTATTACCTAATGATGAATTTAAATGATAAGATACAATAAAATTTAAGTAACAATCAAAACAAACATTTAATTTAAATTAACCATACATAGGCCAAAATGTGTCTTCAAGAAGAAGAGTACTCCATTTCATGTAAAGTGTATCATTATCATTCATGTGGGCTGTGGCAAACAGGAGGCGTAACACAAGTTGCTGTGACAAAATTAAATGATGATGCCTTTAGATTGCAGCAATCACCTATTTGGCTCTTGGTGCTGTGTGGATGTGCCCTTGCATTATTTATTTCTTTTTTATGACATGTTATTTTAACGAGTTTTTATGCACTCTAATTAATTTATCAGACAATTTGTTATAACTCATAAGTACAAAATAAAGAGAAATTGATATGTATATTAGGGGTGGTAGAATAGATAATTTATATGGGTAATCACTCATATTTTTGAGTAAAACATGAATAATATTCATATTATTCATTTAAAAGTGGGTAGTTAAATGGGTAAAAGATGTTCATTCATAAAAGAAAGAAAAGTGATTGTTGGGGGGCACCTGGTAGGGGGTGGGCTGATAAAAAAACTTAAATTTTCTTAGGGAAAAAACTCAAATATGTCATCGAACTTTTAGAAAAGGCTCATATTATGTCATTAGTTAAAAAATTGGCTCATCTATGCCATTACCGTTTAAGAAAAGGCTCATTCATGCCATTTTTTTAACTCCGATTTTGCAAAATCATTTTTTACACCCCAAACAACTTTTAACACTTTTTATAATTTTGGATCAAATATACTCGTTTTGCTTTCTCTTCCTCAAAAACATATGAAGAACATAAATAACTCCAAAATTTTCAAATCTTCAATTCTTCACGAAACCATCTTAAATTTCGGCTACATCTTTAGTTTTTTTTTTTTTTTAAAAAAAAAATTCTCAAATCATTTGTAGTGTTTAAAAAATTCATCGGTATTAAAAAAATTCCAAAAAATGAAATCAGTCCAAATTTTTGAAAAATTTGCTTTGATTCGTGTTTTTGTAGGTTTTTTTGACATTAGATCTTTGTTCTCAAGTGTTTTTTGAGTCGATGTTCAAGATTTCAAATGATTTGAAGTTGTGGAGAAAATTCTATCATTAAAGAATGTAGAGGTTTTGAAACTTTGAAGAAATTTCAAGTGGATCTTGTTGAGTTAGGTTGAATTCAACCTTAAAAGATGTTGAATTTTGGTATCTAGCTCGGAGGGAAACTACTCTTGAAATTTGAGGTGATTTCGTGAAAAATTAAAGAAGTTCAAAATTTGGGAATTGTTAATGTTTTTTTAAGTGTTTTTAGTGTTCTTAAGGAAGAAGAAGCAAAAAGACTACATTTGATCCAAAAACTCTAATTGAAAAATGTTAAAAGTTGTTTTGGGTATAAAAAATAGTTTTGCAAAACTGGAGTTAAAAAAAAGGCATGGATGAGTCTTTTCTTTAACAATAATGACATAGATGAACCAAACTTTTAACGGATAACATAAATAAGTCTTTTCTAAAAGTTCAATGACATATTTGAGTCTTTTCCCTAAACAACATTGAAGTTTTATTTCAAAGGGTGAAGGATAGTTATAGGGGTTATAATTAGGGGTAAAACGACGTATTATAAGAATTAGAAGTATAGGGAAAAAAACCCAAATGTCCTTAAAATAACTGTCGGATGAATCCTACGGTTGTGACCTATGGTTCGTAAGAATTTCTACGGACAGTACTGATCAACCGTAGACCAAGTATTGGAGCCTTAAACTTCATCTAACTTTGGCGAGACAGGGCTTCCTACGGTCCGTAGACCCAATCCGTAGAATTCAGCTTTCACTTTAAAATTTCACCAAGTTTGGAACACATCTACGAGACATTTCTACGATCGGTCAAAACTCTACGGTTGGTCCTGTTCATCTGTAGGTCAACTTCAAAAACATAATTTTTCAAATACTCATCTCCAGGTCTACGACTCCCTTCCTACGACCCGTAGGAATTCCTACGGTCCGTAGGTTAGACTCGTAGAACCCGCTTCAACCAATTTTATGCATTTTTTCCTTAATTTGATTTTCCAACTTCTGAGGTGTTACAACAACGTACGTCAATTGATGCAATCCAGATTGCCTCCAAGCTATCCATTCACAAACATCAATGTATTGATGGATTGTTCACAAGGATGGAGGCTCATGGGCTTGAGATGGTGCCGAGGAGGGGGTTCCGGGCCTTGCTTGGTAACATACGCACTTTGAAGGAGATCCCAGTTGAGCAACACCATGCTTGGATGATATCTTGGAGCGTGGGAGGTCTAACGAAGCAAGAAGGAGCAAGTGGAGGCGTTGCTCCATTCGGCGAGATGTCAGCCACTTCGGACTAGCCAAACCCCCTTGGCGAGGGTTCCAAGATCGCCAACTAGCCCAAGGAGCTACAGAAGAAAGCTGCTCATTCGGCGAGATGAGGGAACTTCAAGGGCATTACCAAGTGGATTGGGTGATGGTCCCCAGACCGCCCAAAGTTCCAGTAGTTCCCAGCCAAGGCAAGGAGCAAGATTCCTCGCCGAACCCATTGGGCGGATCACCGAGTCATTAGGCGAGCCTGACTTAGCTCGCCCATTGGCCATTTCGGGTCACTTTTGGGCCCATCTATGTAATAATTTCCTAAAACTATAAATAGGCGTTTTAGGGTTCATTTTAGGGAGACTGATTTGAATATTGTGGTTGTAAACCTAAAACTATGTTTGAGTGTTTGAAAGCTTGGTATAAGGTTTTGTTGAACCTTGTTTAGAAATTTCGGTTGCTTGGGACATCAATTCCCTCGAGGTCGACGTAAGAGTTATGTGCTTCTTGTTGGATTAATGAATTGAGGTCTTTGGGTTTAATATACCCTTAGGTTGCTCTTTGTTTCCTCTTTTTGTGTCTATCTATCTATCTTTACTTTTTATATTTTTAATTTCTGCATCTTAATGTAGTTCCTCTTATGAGAATTACATCATTTGGTATCAAAGCCGAACTTATTATCATTCCTACAATTCTAGTCTTGGGTTTGTTGCTACAAAAAAAAAGTGTTCAAATTCGTTTTTGTGAAATTGATGAAATGGGTTTGATGATTTGTGTCTTGTTTGAAGTTTCCAAGGTTGGATTAGTGTTCCCTAACCTTGTTTGAGTCTAGGGCTGAGATTTGAAAGGGTTTGGTTCACTATTGAAGAATCCATC
Organism: Solanum pinnatisectum; assembly: GCA_035578085.1. Classification (NCBI taxonomy): domain Eukaryota; kingdom Viridiplantae; phylum Streptophyta; class Magnoliopsida; order Solanales; family Solanaceae; genus Solanum; species Solanum pinnatisectum. The sequence continues at coordinate 16,541,918 of CM069079.1, forward strand.
ATTGAAGGTTGAAGAAGCTTTGAAGAAGACAAAGTGGGTTTTGAAATCTGGAAGTTTTCGCAAGGAATTGAGTGGTAAAAAGTATTGGGCATTGTTCATTAAGGAGAGCTTGTGTCTCAATTTTCGTGAAATTCTGAGCTAACAATCTAGAGGGTTAATTTTTGGGTCTTCATAGTGTTCTTGAAGTTCTTGAAGAACATTAAAATCTTCAAGAAGGGAATATTTGAAAAAGGAAGAGTTTGATTCCAAAAAGGAAGAAAGAGAAAGTATAAAAGTGTTTGTACAAAAGGTAATTTACCAAAAGGGGTAAGTACTAAAGGACAAGTGCAGGGGGGACCACATGAGTACAAATTTTGGAACTTTGAAGAAGAAGCAGTGGTCCATTAGGCGAGCTACAGTGGGGATCACCAAACCCACTCGGCGCCTCTCCCTTTGGGTAGTTAGGTCACCGAGTTGGCCTTAATTTGGAGGGTGCTACCGGAAATTTCGGTGGACTCAACCTAGTTCACCGAGTCCATTCAGCGCATCACTGAACTTTTACCCAGATCACCAAGTTGCCTTGGCAGATTGTCAAGTTTGGCGATGCAATCTTCAAGTTGGCGAGCTGAACTTCACGTTTGGCGAAGAAAACAGGCTATTTGGCGATGGGAAACTCGTTTTATGACCCTAATCTCAGGTTCTAATTCCTAGTTTGTTTTCTTTTGATTCTAGTTCGTTGTCAAGAATCCTAAACTGATTTTCAACTTGTAACTACTCTACTTGTTGACTATTGTTTCTTAAATTCACTTTTTTGCTAGTGCCTTTTCTTTTCGTGCTTTTATTCAACTTCTTGATTCAAGTCTGTTTGCTTTAATCGAGTCGTCCATTTTTCTTTAAACAAAAATCCATTCCGGCCAAGAGTAGAATTGACTCTTTTGTGATCAACCGAGTATAAGCAACCTTCAACATTAGCTGCGCCAATTTGAGAGGCAATCAAAGGTGTGTAAACACGAGCGATTGTGAGTTCATTTTACTGACGCTAACGTTGTTTGTTTGTTTTGTTGTGTATTCCTCATTGCTAGGTACCATGGAAACCGGAAGCAAAACCCACCCACCTAAGGGAAAGGTTACCTTAGAACCTTCCATGGGGCTCTTACTAATTTGAGTCAGATAATGGGAAGCTTGGCCGACTTGAGAGGTCGTCTATCCATGATGGATCATAGATTGACCAAAGTGGAGGATGATATTTGGGCCAAAGAGAGAGAGAGTTCACACTACCATCGTATGTGGTAAGGCGAACTATACCTAGAAAGGCCATGATGAATCAAAAGCAAAGAGAGAACATCTTCCATTCCAAGTGCCTCATCCAGGGCCAAGATCCTCGTAAAGCCCTTTCGATGGATGCGCTTATGGGCTGTCCCAACATTCCAACGGGAGTGTCATTTCAGGGTAATGATCTTTCTTGTGGGCGTCAAGGTACAATAGCTAAACATAACACTTTTACCATTGCAAATGAACAAAGTGTAAATGTTAGATTGTATTTATGTGAGCCTATTGTTTCTTTACCATGTGTTGATAATGTAGTTGTTAAGAGTGTGGATAGACTAGTTGATCCTATTGGTGACCGAATTGATTCTTCTAGTAAGATCGATTTGTGTCCATCTAGTGTTGACACTCATGCTTTGAATGACAGTTCATTATCTCGTAATGATTGTGTTGATCAACCTGCTTGTGGGTGTAGTTCACTGGTTGAGGGTTCTTGTAATGTGATTAAGAAACCTTAATTTGGTTGTACTAATGAAAATGTTGATCATTTGAATAAGAGTGACTCTTTGAGCATATCTTTTATGGAAGATCCGATTGCTTCCTTTGCTCGTAGAGATCATGTGCTTGAAAATGCTTCGGAAAATGATATGTGTCTTTTTTAGGGTGAACTTGCATATTTTAATTCTTCCCCAGTGGTTGATCACTCCCTCTTTAAGTATAATATCTTATTTGAAGATGATGAAATCACTCTTAGTGATGTACCTAGTGGTATGAATCATGAGAGCAGTATAACTCTTGATAGCTATACTTGTTATAGTAACCCACTATGGTGTGAAGTTTTCCCTCCCAATGATGGAAATCTCTTCTTGGAAGATGAGAGTACTCTTATGGAGAAGGAATGTGATGAGGAGGAAGGTGGTGTTTGTTTTCCCATTACTTCTTCTTCTGGGTGTGTTCCAATTGTCAATGGTATGGCCCATGAGTTTGAATCTATTAGTAGTCATACCCATGAAAACACCCTATTACTTGTTTACATATGATGATGCTCACGCTTTTGAGTGGAGTATGTTGTTAGAAATTGAGGGTGCCAATCGGGCAAAAGGGGGGATACTTAATCCAAGCCCTTGGATTTTCTTTACATTTGACCCCAATAGTAACTTGACTTATGGCACTTGTGAAGGGATCGATGCTTGGTCAAGAGGACAAGTGTCATTTGTTGTTTGACATAAGGGAGGCCTTGTGCTTGTTTGAATGTAGAACCAAGGAGGGCTTACATATGAGGTTGTTTAAGCGTATTGGTTCCTTCACTTCTTCCCTTTGTCAAAGTTTATTAAGTTGCCAAGTAACTATTACTGTGATGGGTTACAAACCCTTTGTTGATCATTTTGATGCTTGGTTATATGTTAAATTTGTGCATCCTTGGCATGGTGAGGAAATTGTTATTGCTAACACTAACCCTCATGCCATGAGGATCTAGTTCTTGTTTGCTTCCCCTATGGTTTTGCAAGGTATGGATTCGAGGATGAATCCTTTTCAAGAAAGGGAGAATAATGCAATCCAGATTGCATCCAAGCCATCCATTTACGAACTTCAATGTATTGATGGATCGTTCACAAGGATGGAGGCTCGTGGGCTTGAGATGCTGCCAAAGAGGGGGTTCCAAGCCTTGCTTGGTAACATATGCACTTTGAAGGAGCTCCTAGTTGAGCAACACCATGCTTGGATGATAGCTCGGAGCGTGGGAGGTCTAACGAAGCAAGAAGGATCAAGTGGAGGCATTGCTCCATTCGGCGAGATGTCAGCCACTTCGGCGACTCGCCAAACCCCCTTGGCGAGGGTTCCAAGATCACCAACTGGCCCAAGGAGCTACAGAAGAAAGCTGCTCATTCGGCGAGATGAGGGAATTTCGGCGCATCGCCAAGTGGATTAGGCGATGGTCCCCAGACTGCCCAAAGTTCCAGTAGCTCCCAGCCAAGGCAAGGAGCAGGATTCCTCGCCGAACACATTGGGCGGATCACTGAGTCATTAGGCGAGCCCGACTTGGCTCGCCCATTGGCCATTTCGGGTCACTTTTGGACCCATCTATGTAATAATTTCCTAAAACTATAAATAGGCGTTTAAGGGTTCATTTTAGGGAGACTGATTTGAATATTGTGGTTGTAAACCTAAAACTCATGTTTGAGTGTTTGAAAGCTTGGTATAAGATTTTGTTGAACCTTGTTTAGAAATTTCGGTTGCTTGGGATATCAATTCACTCGAGGTCGACGTAAGAGTTAGGTGCTTCTTGTTGGATTAACGAATTGAGGTCTTTGGGTTTAATATACCCTTAGGTTGCTCTTTGTTTCCTCTTTTTGTGTCTATCTATCTATCTTTACTTTTTGTATTTTCGATTTCCGCATCTTATTGTAGTTCCTCTCGTGAGAATTACATCATCAATTTAACAAGAACTAACGCACAATTCCACTCTAATTTGTAAATTCAAGGCGTTGGATTTGAGATCATTGAAAAGAGGTTTTTGGGGAGTTCATCGTGAGGCAAGTCCCTTTTAAATTACAACAATTAGAGGGATAATTAGGGTTCATTTATTCTATGAAGAGCATCATAGTCTTTGGGTGATTCTCGAAATCGTTACAACGTGAACTTTGTCCTATAAGAACCCTAGAATATTTTCATAAAAGGGTGGGAGCTGTTGGACGTACATCAATTAATGTTTTAAACTTTATCATCGTAATTGATTGTAGAGGTGCTATTGTTGAATGTTGTTGATTATGATTAGAGCGTTTCTAGCAAGATTTGAGTTATATATATGTATATTTTTTAACAAAATATAGTTGAGTAATTTTACTAATACAAAAGTCTAAATTGAGTGATTTTATTAATACTAGATGGTGGCTGCCCGTGCCCAATCTTTATCTATTTGTATTTTGTATGAAAATATGTTATACTGCAAATTTGGAAATTGGGAAAACGTATTTATTGGTTCGTAGTAGCATGGGGTTAAGCTGGTATACATACACATACATTATATGCCTAAGTGAAGCAACTGTTGGTATACACACATAATGATGATTTTACTACCCGTGCATACATGCAAAACAATTTTGACTAAATACACCATTATTGCTTTTATTTGTGTTTGGGCATGTATTGAACGCCTTGTTAATTATTCATGACGATAAATATCTGTTATGGATCCTAATGTGCTCTCTTGCAGTACTTGGGCTTGTTTTAACATGATTTGGGTCTGTATGGGCAAGATCGATATTATTTGTGCTTTTATTTGCATTACTTGGCTCTGTATTGACATGATTTTACCTTTGAAACAAGAGACAATACCAAACTTGCTTTCATACTTACTACACAAGTGATTTTTTACTCACATTTCATGATATTATATATAATAAAGAGAGAGAGACTTCTGGACTTGCTCATGCAACCATAACTTCTTCCTCTATGATATTCTTCTCATCCAATATCCTACAACACCATTGCAATTTTTGGTGATGTCAAAAATTACTTTTAAATATAAAATTATTTCTCAATATAAAAATAGTTATTTTTAAAATCTATTAAAAAGAAACGTGTCACTTAAGCTGGAAGAGAGTAGAGCCTTTTTGACATGCTGTTATAAGGCCAAAAACACTTATTTTGGTAAAATACGGTATTTAACTAATAAGTAAATCTGCTTTTAAATGGAAGTAGAAACAACTTTTCTGCTGTTGGGAATAAACTAATAATTTCTGATTTAAAAAAAATAATCAAAAAGCAGAAAATTATTTAGTTCAAGATCAAAATATCTCTGCCATATATACATATTTATCAATACATCTCTTATATTTATTTATTTATTTATTATTGTGATGAGTGTTTCGTATATAGTGATTTAATTTGTGAAATGATTTTTTAATTTATTTTTCTTGATATTTGTAATTATATTTAAATCATCATGTCAATATTATATTAATATTGAGTATTGTTTTATTTATCTATGTATGATATTGATTGACAATTTAAATATGTAAATTTTAATTTAATAAAATAAAGTTTTAATTATAAATTTTTATCACAGATATTAAAATAATCTTAATATTATAAGTGCATTAATACTTGTCTTTTTTCGTAATTTGACTCTCAAAAGTATTTTTTTTTTAAAATTAGCCAAACATAATTCGCTTATTAAAAGTATTTTTCAAATGAATTATCCAAATACAAATTGTTTTTTTTCTAAAGAACTTTTCTGAAAAACTATTATAAAAAAAGAAAATGCCAAACAAGCTCACGACTTTACTTGAACAGAATCTATTCTGTAGGCTCGTACCACTGTATCCTTGATTTCTAAGGAGGCAGAAAACCAAGTCTGGTTGATGAAGCATGACCATGTGACCAGAGCGTGATTAACAATCATCCATGGCTCCTCGAGCTGTGGTACAGTAGATGATCGTTCTTATATCTGCCCAGATCTGAGATAGTCTCATGGCTGTCTGACAGACTCCTCCAAACAGACTCTAAATATATTTATTACTTGGTATAAGTAAATCAAACATTAAAAAGAGTAATAAATAAATGGCATGGTCACATGTTTAGATACATAGGTGAGATTGAAGGGGTTTCTGTCACATGATTGCAACTCATAAAGATGTAAAAGAAGAAAATAAAATGCTGGTTGGAATACAAAGTAACCACATAATTTAGGTTTAAATGCAATTGGATTTGAGCATCGAAGGTTCTTTTTAATAATTCTTTAGCAACAATCAAGGCAGTTCAGTTAACATGAATATTACCAACATTCTATTCATCTATTGGGACTTTCATAAATTCCAGCTAACCCCAACAACTGTCCTAAATAAACTTATTCTATTCGATTCATGTGATGCGTTTTTTTTTTTTTGTACATAAGCTGATGATGATGTTTTGTGGACTAAAGTATTGGCAGTTGGACACTTGGCTAGTTTTCAGTTGTATTATATTTTAGTATATCGTGAACTAAGGGGTGTTTATAATTAGGCATAATACATAAATATGTCTTTTAAGTTGGTTTCAATATACATTTATGTCCTCCAACTTTGAGTGTGTATAAGTATATATTTAAATTTGTATAAAGTTGAACAAATAGACACACACGTCCTACGTGACATCCTATATGACAATTTGTGTCCTACGTGGTGTCCTATGTATAGTATGCCATATAGGACTTATGTGTATACTTGTTCAAACAGCCTCGTTTTCCATTTGCTTCAATTTGATGAATGATGACAATTATCTTTCACGACTCGATCTAAATTTGCCTCCATTTTTTCCATTTCTCCTTGGAAGTTTAATAATTTTTTTAATAATTCGAACTCTTAATCTTAAAATTGAATCAGATCGAGGGTATTTACCACCTACGCAAACCCTAGTATCAACTTTACATCCATTAAGAATGATGATGTATTTAAATGAAGTACATCATTTTTTTCCATTTTTTTCATTTCTCCATTTTTTCCATTTATCTTTTGGGGAAGATGATGTATTTAAATGAAGTAAATAATTAATTAAAAAAACAACTGAAACATGACGCTTTTTGATTGTTTTTTGACAACAAAAAAATACCTTTATGCACGTCATTTGTGTGCTCACAAACCAGGTGAGAAAATGGGTTGAAATGCTATATTACAGAGATATTTAATACTTTTGTAGAGTAATATAATAAGACGCCTACAAATTTAAGATGCCTTTTTGAAAATTTGAGACAACTTCAGCAGTGACTTTATGTCTTTTCTCTACTTTATTATGTTTTGCCATTTAACTGACCATACTAAATAGGAGATGCATCGATGACGTTCTTTGGGTACATGTTATCTTTAACTCTTAGGGGTCGTTTGGTGTGAAGGATAAAAACAAATAGTACTGGATAAATATTTAGTGGCACTTAGTTTAGTGTTTGGTTGAGAAGTTTGGGATAACTTATCACAAGATTAATAAATAGTACCAGGATAAGTTATCCCTCCCAAGGGGTGGTATAATAATGAGTAAATTTTAGGAATAAGAAACATAAAAATCAAATTAGCGCTCTATAACTACAATTTTGTTATTTGCGCTCCATAGCAAAGATAGTTTGTTATGGAGTATCTGATTGTATAAAATTGCAGGCATCTGATTTGTATAAATCAGACGTATGTGTCTATAAAAATTGTGTTTGTATATGTATATGTTCTTTGTGTTAGGCTAGAGTGTTGAGCGAGATTTGGAGAGAGAGAGAGGAGAGAGGAGAGAGGAGAGAGGAGAGAGGAGAGAGGAGAGAGGTGATAAAGATATGTGGATTAATACTCAAGCTATTGAAATTATGGGCAACAAGGGACTAAAAACCTCACCTACCAATTGACTTCTACAACCTAAATTCAACCCAAAGAAGAATAATCAAATGAAACCAAGAATCACAAAGGGGTAACACTTTGATTAATCAAACTCAAGAAGTTAACTAGCAATCCCAAGAGTTCACCCTAATTACTCACTAAGAAGATACTACAATTTGAGAGTAATATTCAATATAGTCTAAGTCTTCCAAAATGAAAAAAGACTAATATTTATACTAAAGAAATAAAGAAGACACTTCTTTGACAATTTTACCCGGCCTTGTTTGGTTGCCTTCTTTTGTGAATTCTTGAATTCATGAAATGGCCATTTGCACAAATGGCCACTTTCCTTCTTCCTTCTCATTTTGATATACCTTACACACATTGTATGTCCTTCTTTGGTGACCTTCAAGCTCCTCTAATGCTTCTCTTTTCATGAACATTGCTTGTAGGTCTTGGAAATCCTTTTCTTGACTCCATGTGAACGATTTTGAGGGGTACATGCCACTCATGTTAGTGTCATCCATGCTGCCAATGTTATCATCCTCCTCTTCTTGAAAATGATTCGTCCTCGAATCCAAAGGATCACCTACAACACAAGGAGATAAATCACTAACATTGAAAACATTATGAACATTATACTCCTTTGGTAGGTCAATCATGTAAGCATTGTCATTGATTCTCTTGAGTAGTTTGAAGGGTCCATCCACTCTTGGGCTTAGCTTTCCTTTTTGTACTTGTGGAAACCTTTCCTTCCGGAAATGCACCCACACCCAATCACCTGTATTGAAAAGTACTTCCTTTCTGTCTCGATTCTTTCGAATTGCCACCTTTGAATTGTTCTTTTCAATGGCCTCTTTAACCATGGCATGAATGTTCATCATCTCCTTTGCCCTTTGATTGGCATCTAGGCTCACAACAACATTTCTAGACCAAAGGAGTCATGGTTGATGGAAACAAAGGCTTAAACCATAACAAGCTTCAAATGGAAACATTCCAATAGAGGAGTGGAAAGACCGATTATATGCAAATTCAATCAAGGGTAAACGGTCTTCCCAAGTAGTTGGGGTCCCTCTAATCATGCATCGAAGCATGCTTCCAAGAGTCCAGTTGACTACTTTGGTTTGTCCATCCGTTTGAGGATGGCAAGAAGTAGAGAACATAAGTTTGGTACCAAGTGTACCCCATAGACTCTTCCAAAAATGACTAAGAAACTTGGAATCCTTATCACTAACAATGGTTTGAGGGACTCCATGCAATTTACGCACATTGATAACAAACAAAGATGATACATGGGATGCATCATCACATTTATGGCATGTAATAAAATGAGTCATTTTAGAAAATCTATCCACTACCACAAATATACTATCGTGTCCTGTTTTAGTCCTAGGAAGTCCCAACACAAAATCCATAGAAATATCCATCCACGGACCAGTACAAACCTTCTTGATAGAGCATCCACTACCACATTCTCATTGCCTTACTTGTAGTTGATCACATATGGAAAGGTTTCAATGAATTCAACCCACTTAGCATGTCGCTGGTTCAACTTGGATTGCCTCTTAAAATGCTTCAAGGACCCATGATTGGTCCTTATCACAAACACTTTGTGCCACAAGTAGTGTTGCCAATGAACCAACACCCGCACAAGTGCATACAATTCCTTGTCATAAGTTGAGTACTTGAGCGTAGCTCCCTTTAACTTTTCAATAAAGAAAGCTAGTGGTTTTTCTTCTTGCATCAACACACCACCTATACCAACACCCGAAGCATCACATTCAATTTCAAAGGCCTTATCAAAATTGGGTAGTTAGAGCAAGGGTGCAGAACTCAACATCAATTTCAAGGCTTGAAAAGACTTCTCTTGCTCCTCACCCCATACAAAAGGTACATCTTTCTTGATCAGTTCGATCAAAGGAGAAGCAATTGAACTAAATCCTTCACAAATCACCGATAAAAACTTGCTAACCCATGAAAACTTCTTACCTCAGTTGCATTGGTTAGGGTCGGCCAAGTCTTGATGGACTCCACCTTCTCTTCATCGACCTCAATCCCATTTGCACTAACCACAAAACCCAAAAACACAACTTTATCCACAAAATGAACATTTCTTGAAATTAGCAAAGAGACGCTCTTGTAGTAGGACATGAAACACTTGTTTCAAATGAGATACTTGTTCCTCCATTGTCTTATTATACACAAGTATGTCATCAAAATACACCACAACAAACTTGTTGATGAAAGGTTTGAGAACATGGTTCATCAATCTCATGAAAGTTCTTGGAGCATTTGTCAATCAAAATGGCATCACAAGCCATTCATACAACCCAAACTTTGTCTTGAAGGCCGTCTTCCACTCATCACCCGGTTTCATACGAATTTGATGATACCCACTTCGAAGGTCAATCTTGGAGAAAACAATAGAACCACATAGCTCATCAAGCATATCATCAAGTCGAGGAATGGGATGTTGATACTTCACCGTGATCTTATTTACAACTCTACAATCAATACACATTCTCCAAGTACCATCCTTTTTGGGAACAAGAATTACTAGTATGGTACAAGGACTTACACTTTCTTTGATCAACCCCATCTCAAGAAGCTCTTCCACTTGCCTTGATAGCTCTTTGGTTTCTGCCGGGTTACTCCTATAAGCTGGATGATTGGGGATTTGTGAACCTGATATAAAATCTATTTGGTGCTCGATTCCCCTCAAGGGTGGTAATCCAGTAGGCATCTCATCTGGAAATAGCTCATCATAGCCCTACGAAAGATGAGAAATAATACTAGGCAAAGTGCTAGTATCTTGGTTAGCATGTAACAAAAGGTTGGTGTTGACGAGGCACACTAGAAAGCATTCTTCATCCACACCCTTTAAACACTTGCTTGGCTTTGCTATCATGCACATGTTCTTATTTTTAGCCAAGGCACTCCCCTTCATTGGAACGATGGTGGAACTTTCGCCTTCACCTTTTGCCTCCTCGACTTTTATTCTCTCCCGAAGCTCCTTCATAGCCCGATAGTCCTCACTCACTTGATATGGAGTGAGAGGTGCAAGAACATACTTTTTACCTTCAATCACGAAAGTGTATTTGTTGGATCTCCCTTGGTGCACAACATCTCTATCAAATTGCCAAGGTCTCCCCAACAGTAGGTGACATGCCAACATGGGAACCACATCACAAACCAATTCCTCATTGTAATTTCCCACACTAAACCGAATACTTGCTTGTTTGAGGACCTTCATCTCTCCACTCTCTTTGAGCCATTGTAGGTCATAAGGATTGGGATGCTTGCTGGTTTGTATTTTCATACGCTCCACTAAGGAACTACTCACCACATTAGTGCAACTTCCGCTATCAATGATTAAAGAACACACTTTATCTTGGATTTTACACCTAGCATGAAATAGATTCTCCCTTTGGTCAAGTTCTTCTTTTGCAAAGGCTCCCATAATTCTTATCACAACACATGAAAGATTGACATTCATGTTCAAGTCTTCATCATTATCAAGCAAAGACTTTCCCTTCTCCATGAAGCAAGCAAAATTCACCCTCTCATCCAACCTTTCTTCGTTATACCCCAAAGCACCTTCCTCTCTTTCACCCTGTCTCCCTCTCCCCCATTTTTTTCTTCACCCTCATCTTTATCTTCAGTCTTATACCCATCACGAAAAGCAACAATTGTTCTCCTATTTGGACACTCACTAACAACATATCCCCTCCCTTGACATCTAAAGCATTGAATTGTAGAGGGTCGAAGAAAGTTAGGTTTAACATAGTTACCTCCTTGTGGTTGCTCACTTTCCTTGGATTTGTAATCAAGCTTGACCTCCACCTTTAGGTTGCTCCCTAGAGGATGTCGTCTTCCAATTATCTCTACCTTTATTCCATGAGGAAGTTAAAGAACTTTTGGCCTTGTATGACTTTTCTTCTTTCAAATCTGCTTCTACCTTTGAGGCATCATGGAAAGCCGCTTCAAGAGTCTCATTGTACTTAAGCTTCAAGGGCTTCAAGATATCATACCTCAAGTTTGCCATAAATCGTATTACCGTACATTCTATATTCTCTTCAATTGTAGACTTCATCTGCAAGTTCTCAAACTCATCATAATATTTTTCCACACTTTTGCTACCTTGCCTCAACATGTACACCTTATTGAGCACCTCTTGGTAGTAGTTTGGAGTCAAGTATCTCAACTCCATAAGTTCAATCAACTCTTGCCAAGTAGGTAACTCGTAGTTTTGATGGCTCTCCCTTTCCCTCCTCTTGGACTCTTAGCAAGTTGATGTGTACCCCTCGAATTGCGTGAGAATATACTCTGCCTTCAAAGTTTCTGAGATATTATTTGTGAGAAAGATCCGCTCACTTTGAATTTTCCATTCCAAAAACTCGTCGGGGTCACTACTTCTTTTGAACCTTGGAAGTATGACCTTAATAGAGTTCAAGCCCCTATCTTGATCATTCCTCTCCTTAAACCTATTTCGTCTATTTCTCATCCTATCACCTCTATATCCCATCCTATCTAGTCTATATCCCATCTTATCTCCTCTATTCTCATATTTTTGATCTCCCATGCCTTGGTCCTATCCCAAGTCCCGAGGTCGTACTCCTTCCCTTTGTACTCCATTTCCATTCTTACCCCCATGCTCCCAAAACTCATCATTATTGAACTCCTCATGAATTTCATCATAGAGAGGATTTTGGTATTGGTAGTCTTGGTAGGGCATTTGTTGTGCATTTTGTGGATGTGATGTGTAGGGTTCATGAAAAGATGCATTAGAATCATTTCAAAATGGTGTTTCGTACTGGACTTGGTTGGCCACAAAAGGAAGATTCTCTTGTGGCGGGTGATAGGGTTGTGTATTTAGATGTGGCGTAGGTTGTCTTAGGTGGTTTGGTGGGTTGGGAGTTTGGTAAGTAGGGCGTTGGTAGTTGCAGGTTCGACTTTGTGGAGAACATAGATTATGAGCTTGTCCTGGAGCAAGGGTGGTGGAATGCACCGATGCCCTCCTTATCTCCTCATATTTGGGTTGAATTTCTTTCCTTCTATTCTCATTTTTACCCGTACCAACCTTTACTCCATACTTCCCATCCTTCCATTCATTTCCGCTACTTGCTTAGAGATGTTGGCGAGAACCTCCATGATGTTCTCCGAGCCCTCCCCAATTGGACTTGTATTGGACATGATACCTACAAAACTCAACAAACGAGGTTAGTAGAAAAGCCTTATGTCTCTCATATGTAACTCTCAACTCACCTTCTATGGCGGCATCTCAAAATTGATAGTGAACTAGCTCCGTTCAATCAACTCAAGATCACCTATCCTTTGTGATGGAGTGGATTCTTGTGGCTCTTGAAAGAAGGACGACCCAAAACAAAACTAACGGACTTGAATCAAGAAGGTTATCAACGAATTAAGATGAGAAAAGTAGAATAAAGAAGCACCAAAAGATTCAGACTCAAAATAAACCAAGTAACAAAAGTAGAAGAACTACTTGTTGTTACTTAATTTGAAGGATAAAAGAAATGATTTGATGATTAAAAACTAGTTAACAAGTAATCAAAGATGTTAATTAATTGTTAAATAGTTGAAAAATAGAAGAAAAATGAGTTTAGAAGAAGAAGAAGAAGTGAATTTGGACACTTAGAAAATTTTAAGCCTCAAAGAAGTTCATCACTTGTACGTCTTTGATTGGATGATTTGATGATTAAAACTAGTTAACAAGTAATTAAAGATGTTAATTAATTGTTAAATAGTTGAGGAATTGAAGGGAAAAAATGGTGGAAAAAGAATCACGAAGTTTGGACACTTAGAAACATTTCTAGGTCCAAAAAACTTTTCATACTTAGAATATTTTTGGGGTCTTAACAAAAACCTGCAGGTTTTGGTCTTTGAAATTGATGCACACGCACGTTAGGTGCTACTGGGTGTCGCTGGCAGGTTGTCTGCTACGCTAGCTGCTAATGCAATGTCGTGTGGCGCTGGCGTGGCAGTTGGCATCTGATGTGGCTGCTGAGGTGTCGGTCCACGTGGAAATAATTATTTTTTTTTTCATATTTTGAATTTTTTTTTATTTTTTCAAATTTCATTTTTTTTGAAAAAAAATTACACTAATGGAACCCAAAAAAATACCTTTGACCAACTTTGACTTGAAAATGTTGGATCAAATGTACTTTCTTTTCTTCTTCTTCTTCAAGAACAAATTGAAGACGCCAAGAACACACACTAAATCTCAATACACTCAAATCAACTCGGATTTGGATCAAAATTTAGGATTTTCTTCCCTTCAACTTAGAGAACAAAGCCCACAAATTATTAACCTTCAATTTCTCCTCAATAAAAAGACCACTTTCAAAATTTGAAAAGCTTGAAACCCTTCAATGGTAACTTCACTTCCACAACTCGAAATTGTACAAAATTTGAAACCTAGAATCAAAAAACACTAGGGAACAAGGATCTAGTGTCAAAAACAACAAATCAAAACAAAAAAAATTCAGATTTTTTTTTTGGACTCTTTTTTTTTTTTTTGCAAACCAAGACTAGATGTGTAGGAACAAATCTAAACCTAGGCTCTTGATACCAAATGATAAAGATCAAATAAGGAAAGGAACAAAGAAATAAATGATATGTGGATTAATACTCAAGCTATTGAAATTATGGGCAACATGGGACTAAAACCCTCACCTCTCAATTGACTTTTACAATCTAAATTCAACCCAAGAAAGAATAATCAAATAAAACCAAGAATCACAAAGGGGTAACACCTTGATTAATCAAACCGAAGAAGTTAACTAGCAATCCCAAGAGTTCACCCTAATTACTCACTAATTACTCACTAAGAAAATACTACAATTTGAGAGTCAATATTCAATATAGTCTAAGTCTTCCAAAATGAAAAAAAGGACTAATATTTATACTAAAGAAATAAAGAAGACACTTCTTTGACAATTTTACCCTTAAAGAGATAAGGGTCTTGTTTGGTTGCTTTCTTTTGTGAATTCTTGAATTCATGAAATGACCATTTGCACACGTGACCTCTTTCCTTCTTCCTTCTCATTTTGATGTACCTTACACACATTGTATGTCCTTCTTTGGTTACCTTCAAGCTCCTCTAATACTTCTCTTTTCATGAACATTGCTTGTAGGTCTTGGAGATCTATTGCTTAACTCTGTGTGAACGGTCTTGAGGGGTACATGCCACTCATGTTAGTGTTATCCATGTTGCCCATGTTATCAAGAGGCAATCGAAGTGGAGAGAGGTGAATTGTGTGTATATATATGTGTGTGTGTATATATATTACCTTAAAAGCATGAACTCCTAACTTGAATGTTAAATTACTATAATATCCCTAACTTAGGTTGTGACTTTTTCGATGAGTTGTGACTTTTCCGATAAGTTGTGACTTTTCCAAAGAGTTGTGACTTTTTGAATAAGTTGTGACTTTTGTAAAGTGTTGTGATTTCTCGGAAAGGTCATGATCTTTCAGATAAGATACAAAAAACATTTGTTCATATTACCCTCTGTTGACTATAAATAGAGGGACATCCTCTCATTTTCCAACCACAATTTTTTCTAATCTTCTACTCTTCTTCTTGCATTTTAAAATTGCTTGTGTAATTTATTGTCGTTTGAGTGATTTCGAAGTTTAGCGGAATATGAGGTGCCACTATTCTGATGAAGTAAGTTGTTCTATCCTAAGAGGGTATATTACATAACTTCGAGTACTTGAGGAAAATAATATAATTTTGATGATATAATAATTATTTTTTTACTTAATATACACATTAATATGTAATGTTCAAATATATGAAGTTAACATGATGTAGTCTAAAGTCATTTGTTTTTGTTAACAATTTCTCTTGTGATGCAGATATATGCTTCAAAATATCTTTTTTTTCTAAAATTTAGAGAATTGTCACGATTTGTTTTTGATACTCAAGACAAAAGAATGATTTTATTTATCAATGTTACTTATGTGATTTAGACTCCCAATATGACTTGTAATAACGCCAATAGAAGTTTGTATTAGTTTAATTTTTATTATTTATTTAATAACTAATTCGATGAGATAAATAGTTTTATTAATGCAAATATATATTTATATCTGGGTAGTATTTGTATTTAAATTAAAGTATTATATATGTCACAAATGTATTATCAAGTTAACGAGATCTTCTAACTTGAAAATATATTATTTTAAAATGTTTCAAGTCCTTTTTTTAAAAAAAAAAAAACTCACAATAAATGTGAAAATATGTGAATATATAAAATGTAGTTGTTTTCTTCACATGTTCCTATGACATCTAAACAATTTAACGTAGAATACACATGCAAAGCACATCTGGTTAGATAACAAGAAAAATATAAAACAAATATTGTCTATAAGTTAATATTAGTGAGATAAGACTAATTACAGGATTAACCTAATCAAATTGAAATAAATATATACATAATTGCATTTAACTAATAAAAATGTTCATTGACCTTCTTCATAGGTTTGTGTGAATAAGAGAAGCATGAACTCCTAACTTGAATGTTAAATTACTATAATATTCCTAACTTTGGTTGTGACTTTTTCGATGAGTGGTGACTTTTCCTATAAGTTGTGAATTTTTTCAAAGGGTTGTGATTTTTCAATGAGCTCTGACTTTTTCAATAAGTTATGACTTTTCCAAAGAGTTGTTGCTTTTCCAAAGATTTGTGACTTTTTCACTAAGTTGTGACTTTTCCAAAGTGTTGTGACTTATCAGAAAGGTCATGATCTTTCAGATAAGATACAAAAAAACATTTGTTCATACTACCCTTTGTTGACTATAAATAGAGAGACTTGCTCTCATTTTCCAACCACAATTTTAACTAATCTTCTACTCTTCTTCTTCTTGCATTTTCAAATTCCTTGTGTAATTTATTGTCGTTTTAGTGAGTTTGAAGTTTTAGCGGAATATGAGGTACCACTATTTTGATGAAGTAAGTCGTTCTATCTTCAGACGGTATATTCCATAACTTTGAGTACTTGAGGAAAATAATATAATTTTAATTATATTATAATTATTTTTTGCTTAATACACACATTACTATATATGTAATGTTCCAATATATGAAGTGTGTGTGTGTGTAAGAGAACCCTATCCCTGCCTATGTGGCGTCACAACAAACCAGGATTCCCTTTTAATCTATTTATTTCCAAAACTAGCCTTCCCCCTCCTCTAAAAAACCTTCACAACTGTCACCACCATCTTACAAATTAAGCCTCCACAAAATCTACTATATGTATAAATATCAGTCCCCCTTTGAATTTACTTAAGTAACTGATCGCCATTTAGAAATACCAGGCCAAACTTAAATTTAACCAACTGCTACTAGAATGAAGTATTGGGTCAAACTATGTGAGTTAGCTGGCTCAGATGAATATATAACAATTATACCTTGAGAATTTTCTTTTTAATTTTGGTATTGTGAATGCTTCTCCTTTAATCCCATGTGTACTTGCATTGTTCCATGCATTAGTCTACCATTTCTCGATAATCTTACTTTACTTTTGGTGATTTGGGTTAATATTTTTTTTGTCTAGGGGTGGTACAACATAGATTGAAGGTCAATGTCATTTATTAGAGTTTTGAATGAAATATGAAGAGGTGAGACTTTTATGAAAAGTTGTGACTTTTATGAAAAGTTGTGACTATTCTTATTTAACCCTTCTTAAAAGTCACAATCTATAGAAAAGTCATAATTTTCATAAAATTCACAACTCTTTAGAAAAGTCAGAACTATTCAAAAAAGTCACGACTTTTCATAAAAGTCAAGACTTTTCATAGAAGTCACAACTTTTCACAAAAATCACAACTTAATTTTTACAAAAGTCACAACTCTTCATTTTTCATTCACACATTTTAAAACCAACACTTAATTCCAATACACCAAAATAAGAAAGAATAAACAAAAAATTTGATTTCAATTGCAATGCGATATTACTACTCTTGCGCATCTCAGTCCACAACTCATAACGATGTTGGAATGGTTGAATTCATAAAATTTAGTTCTTCAGTATACAAAACTTCTATTTCTGCTACTATTATTTGTAGGGTTTTTTCACTATAGGGGAGTTAAATTCAAATATATTAGTTAAGCTTCTTATGATGTGTGTTTCATTCCTCAAAGTTTTCTTCCTCCTATTTCATGAAGCTTAATCTTTTATTGTAAGTCATAGTGATTCACGTAACTATTGCAATTTCTTTTTGCTATTTTGGTGACTTTTTTGAACTCTGTTAAAATTCTAGTTAGGATGATTGAAAATCAATCTTCTCTTTTGTCTCTTTCTACAGGATTCTTCCTATACTTTTTGCGAAAATTGTTTGTGGGCTGTGCTATATTTGATAGCACACAACAACAAATATATATGTGATAACTAATACAGAATCAATGGTGAAGTTCGTTAAAAGAACCAAACAGATTGTTCTCTTACTTGCCACAGTTAGAGCCCGTTTGGATTGGCTTTAAAGTTGGTCAAACCTACTTTTAAGTTAGTTTTTGACTTCTGAAAGTGTTTGACAAATATAAAAAATAACTAAAAATAAGTCAAAAATGACTTAAATTAAGTTATGAAGTGTTTGGCAAGGTAAACAATAACTTAAAATAAGTCAGAAACCAAAAGTAGGCCTCCCACTACTTTTTATTTTTTAACTTAAAAGTCATTTCAGTTTGACTTTTTTTTTTGACTTAAAAGCTACTTTTTTTAGTCAATTCAAACGGGCCCTTAGTATATTATTTTGATTGTTTTTATGTTAGGTACAAACATTTTGTATGTCCTCTTCCTAGAATATTAGTATAAAGATAATTATTCCACTTCTTTTATCGCAAGTTGATTAATTTGCCATATTTCTCCTTTTCTTCTTTTTGGGCATGATAAGAGATAAAGTTTTCTTGAAACTAACAGATGCCCAAAATAAACTATAACAAAAACAATTTTTATCGGTAATAAATATGCGCATTAACAAAGAGTTGTAAAGCCTTTACATACATTAATTAATTTTCATTAGATTCAATGTCACTATAAACTTCAGAGACATTTATAGAGAGTACTAATTGCCTCTTAAACTACATATTTAGCGGCAATTAAGCTATTAATTGTCGTTAAAGATCATTTTTGGTGTAGTGATAACTCTTTCTTTTTACTTCTTTCAATTAAATTTGTGAACTGTAAATTTGGATACAACCCGACAGACTATCTTTTTGAAAATTATGTTAAGCAACATGCCTTTATCTTCTTGATTGTTAGGAAAATATGGTCGCCTTTATTATTGTTTGTGGATATTTGTGAGTTCAAGTGCTCACAAAATTATGCTGTGAGATTTTAATATGTTATGTATCAAAATTTTGGTTTAGAATATCCAGTTGTGAACAATTTCATTCAGATGCAACCTACTGCTAGGTTGATCATTGCATTAATTCTTTGTAATTGCATACTATAATCATAACAATAGCTATGGTTCAATTCCAAATAAGTTTGGACTGATGATATGACACCTAAGCAATAATAATGACTATTATGAGACAATGAGGAAAATCCTTTATGATATTACCAATTTTAGGGTCATTTTTGGCATATACATGATACAACATACTATAATAATAAAGAGATTGATGGAGGTTCATAAGAAAGGAGCCGAAGGTCCTCCATTTTAATTTAGTTAATTATGTTCTTGTATGGACGTGATGTTCCACTTTACTTGGTAGTGTTATTGTTCGAGGCTTTTTGGTCTCTTCTTTAATGATTGATGTTGTTCTTTATAACTTTCTGGAATTTAAAAAATTTCGTTACTTCTAAAAAAACTATTTCCATGGAGATTTTCTTAGACTTCTTTCTTATACTTAAAATCTCTCTATGACTCATAATTTTTGTCCAACAAAAAAGAAAATTTAAAACATATAGCACTTTAAGGTTTCGAAGGAACACTTTGCCTTAAGATAAAATGTTCTTGACAATGTAGCGCATGTATCAAAAAGACGAATATTACTGAATGATCATATGTAAGCTTAATAAAAAAGTGCAATCCCGTGTGAAGCACGGGAAATTTATCTAGTTGTATATATGTAACTACTATGTATATATATCAATGATTGTACTTGTATATCTGCATAAAATTTGAATTTGTATACAATTAAATCGAGTTAAAAACATTTCTACTTGTATATCAAATCTCTCTCACGCTTTATACAAACAAAAGTTATACATTGTATTTTGTGTAATTTGTGTTTGTATAAAGCGAGAGAGAGAGAGAGAGGCAAAAGAGAACTGGGCAGAGGACGATTTGTATTTGTATAATTATAAGTGTATAGGACGGGTAAATATGAATTTGTATTTGTATATACAGTCACTCTCGCCGTATACAAACATAAACACAAACACAAACACAATTTATATATTTGTGTTTGTATAAAATGAGAGAGACGAGCGAGATTCAGGGAGAGAGGCGAATGACAAGAGAGTTTGCTGCGAATTCGAATTAAATGAAACTGTGATTATAAAATTTATTTTGAATTAATAGTTTGCTATAATGTACAATTTTCCCTATAATAATCTCATCATAATTTGTCATTGGATAAACTTATTAAATGACAAAACTATCCTTCAAATCCTTTAATTATGAACTTCCATTAAAAGAGCACTATTGATTTTAGTATTGTCAACATTTTGCTGGGTTTGTTTGGAGGCATCAAAGATGAAGATATTAAAGTAAAAATGTTGGGCGTATTATACGTTAAGCAGATTTGGGAGCAAGTACATGTAGGGCGTATTATATGTTACATTCGAAGCCAAATGACTGGTGTGTTGGAGAAAATATGTGGCTGATCAATTGCTGCACTTTTTATGTGTTTTGAGTAAATTTGTGGATGCATTTTAAGCCAATTTACTGTTGCGTATGGATGCAAATTACTATTGTATGCAATGGTTATTATTTTTAGTAGAACAAACCAAACAATCAATAAGAAATAATGTCAAGATAACTAATCTTAACATAACTTATTCCAACATAACAAATCCCATTTGTATTCAAACCAAACGACCCCTTAAATCTTAAAGATCCAAAACCCAACAACCTATAAAATGAAAATTTGATCTATTTGTACGGTATAATTTTCTGAAGAAAGGATGCCGCTTGACATGCCTCAGGCTAGCTATGACAATGCAAAGATCTTTTTATGCTATTAGTGAACTTTAAATTCTAATAGCAAGTTAGTTATTACTTCATCATATTTTTTAATTGCTATGTTATTCAGATCAATTTTTGTGCACTTCATAGGAAAAATCACCTATTGTTTTTTTTTGTCTTCATTGGGAGTTGAACTTAAGATTTCATAGCTCTCAACCACTTCACTGATCACTAAACAACATCATTGAGTGCTATTTTAGTGTAATTACTTCTATTGTCTAAATTTACATGACTCGCTTTTCTTTATAGTCAGTCCAAAAAATAATGACATATTTCTACATTTAGTAACAATGTAACTTTAAAATACTCATTAATCTTAATGAAATGATTTATCATCACACAAACATTCATGACTTATTTTAGACCAAAAGTTTCAAAAATTTAACTTTCTTTCTTAAATTTCATGTCAAGTCAAACTAACTCAAATAAATTAGGATGGAGAGACTAATGTTTATTGAAAGATTACCTATAAATTATAATTACCTAATAAATAACTTGATTGTGTAAATATATTATACACCATAATGCATATAACTTAAACTCAAATTAATATGAGGTCACTATAACAAAACTAACTTGTATCGTCAATATATATACACATTAAAATAAAGAGTGCTAAAGTCTTACCGGCATTAGTAAAGTGTCATTAGATTCAATGTCGCTAAAGGCTTTAGGGACATATGCAAAGAGTGTCAATTGCCGTTAATTAATTGTCACTAAAGATTATTTTTGATGTAGTGGGTCTAAATGGTAAGAACTAACTAGAATCAAATCATAATTTTATGTTTTGATTCAACTTATACCTTATTAAATTTGGTTTTGAGCATTGTGAATCGTTTAAAGCTGCATTTTGATTTGGTTAAACAAAAACTTTAGCAACCAAATCATAACTGATTTTTTCTTCTTTTGAATAAATAGATGCATGTTTGTGCATGATAACATCTTATTTTACCTTCTACATTATTGACGATTAATCTAAGCTGGCAGTTTGTCCCAATTAACTTTGTGTATTTTTATTTTATTTTATTATTTAAACTTCCATATGCCATATAAAGAGGAAACAGTTATGAGCCAACCAAAAATCACATAAAGTAAACACATGTTATTAATAAAAAGCACTTAAAAGAATCTTGGCTTATCCTTGTACAGTTCTCATTAATACTTTGTACATTCCTTTCTATATGTATATCACAAGTTAGCTCCTTTAGGCTAATTTAAAGAAAATTTAGTCACCCAACTGCCCCCAAAGCTTTTAAAATCCCTCAACACCCTGTGTCCATTAGACAAAAATGACAGGTTTTAGTTTGAGAAGCTTCATATCTCTGCTTATCATTGCATTTCTTGTTTTGTCAGAAACATGTAATGCCAGAAGAGGCAGGCATTGGACAACTTCCTCCACTTCTCTCTACAAGAAGAAAGGGAGCAAAATGCTCACCAATTCTCCCAGCAAAGGATATTCAGCCACCACTTTTAATGTTAGGGACTACGGTGCCAAAGGGGATGGAAAGAGCGATGATACCAAGGTAAGTTTTAATTTTCATCCATCATGATCAGTGTTGTCAAATGTGCGCTTATGATATGTTGAGCACTTTGCCTCTTTAGTGGATGCTTTAGGGTCTTCATTAAGGCCCTAAGACACGATTTTCCTTGACAATGAGGATAACCGACATCAAACAATTAATATTTCGCTTTATTGTAATTTTTAAAAAAATTTATCCATATATTTGTTGTTATCTTGCGTATAATTAATAGTCTTGAACTACACATACATGTTTGTATTTGTGCCTTCTTTTTTAAAGACCATGCTTTAATTGCGCTTTGCTCATAAAGTTAAGAGCCTTTGTTTTCTGTGTTTTTCGCCTTTGATAACACTGAGCATTGATATAGTTAGGAAGTTCCGACATATGATCGAACTCTTTTGGAGACCTACATACCCCGGGGCATAAGTGTGAGTTCAGTTGCTGGAGTATCTTTCATGATCTAGTAAGAAAGTTCCAGGTATACAAAAGGAAATACAAACAGAGCCTCAGCAAAGAATATATCCAAAAAATCCTATCCCTGCATGAAAGTATCAACTCTCCCCCATGAAACAGAGCATCCACAAAAGTCGAAATAGTAGAAAAAGTTGGTTTTGGAGGATTAGACAATTGTCATTTTGCAAGTTACCAATCTATGGTTTTTATGCAAGTTTACCTGTAATTGGCTCCCACCATCTTTTACACTTTGCTTATAGGTTATACTTTTACTACAATGAGTAACATTTAAACTGCTAATCCTTGACATGAAACCCAGGCGTTCGAAGTGGCATGGACAGCTGCTTGTAAAGTAGAAGCATCAACCATGTTGGTCCCATCGGGATATGTATTCCTTCTAGGACCCATTTCATTCTCTGGTCCATACTGTCAGCACAACATTTTATTTCAGGTAACTCAATTCTTGATTACTCTCTTCTAAGATATTTCTATGCTTCGAGGGCTGCTAGTAGCCTAACCTCCTTGAGTTTTATTTGATCTCCATGAAAGGATTTTGTGGATTTTCTTGAAATATTTCGTTAATGTCAGAAGAGTTCAGCCACATCTTGTCAACATCACAAGAGTTTATGGAATATAAAACATGTATCTATTACCCTTTATATTGGTATCAACTAGAGTAGCTTCCAAGAACTTAAATTAAACTTGTGTTGTAGACTTGTAGAGTCCCACAAAATTTCGATGTCTACAGTAATACCTGTTTTATATCCACTTCCCCTTATATCTTTTGCAGCTAGATGGTACGATCATAGCTCCAGCAGATGCTGAAGCTTGGGGTTCAGGCTTTTTCCAATGGCTTGACTTCACAAAACTAGTTGGAATTACAATTAAAGGAAGCGGCAAGATTGATGGAAATGGTGCAGTTTGGTGGCATGATACCCCATTTGATGATCCTACAAAAGAGGAATCAAAATTAATTATCCCATCAAACAACACAATGCAGACAAGTCTTCCGATTCCTGTAATTTGTGCTCGATCCTAAGCTGTTTCGTCTACATATGGTGTACCCTTTTCAATAACATAATTCTGATCACTTTCAAATTTCTGGCAGCTAAACAGTTCCCTTGGTGGAAGAATGCCAAGCAATAAGCCAACAGTAAGGGCTACCAACCACAAAAACGTTCAAGCCACATATGTTGTGTGAATTTTTTAACGCGATACTGTTGTGATGCAGGCTCTTAGATTTTATGGAAGTTCCAATGTGACAGTCACAGGCATTACAATTCAGAATAGTCCACAATGTCATCTCAAGTTTGACAACTGCATTGGGGTATCGGTATTCAATTTCAGCGTCTCATCCCCTGGTGATAGTCCTAATACTGATGGAATCCACTTACAGAACTCCAAAGATGTCTTTATCCGCAGTTCCAATGTTTCATGCGGTAATTAATTTTGATTTCTAATTTACTCGATTTTTTCTTAGCTCAGGAGATCGATGTCCTTATTAGAAGTTCCAATGATGGAAAATACACCGACCATCACACATTTTTGGACCGTGCAGGAGATGATTGTGTTTCAATACAAACTGGATGCTCAAATGTTTATATACACAATATAAATTGTGGACCAGGACATGGAATAAGCATTGGAGGGCTTGGTAAAGATAACACAAAAGCTTGTGTTTCAAATGTCACTGTGAAAGATGTCATTATGCATAACACAATGAATGGCGTAAGGATTAAGACATGGCAGGTATGGATACCATTATGCATGATCCGACATTCAAATAATCATCTTTTCTAGCTTTGTGCTGGATAGGTTTTGTTAACTAATTCCAGGATTTTGATCGATAACGAGCATTCATACACCCAAATGTATTGTGAGAAAAAATACAATCATTTTGTGTGTGCAGGGTGGATCAGGGTCTGTGCAAGGACTAATGTTCTCAAACATACAAGTTTCTGAAGTCCAAATACCAATTGTAATTGATCAGTTTTATTGTGACAAGAGCAAATGCCCGAATCAGACATCAGCAGTGGCTTTATCAGAAATTAACTACCAAAAAATAACAGGAACTTATACAGTAAAACCGGTGCATCTTGCATGCAGCGACAGTATGCCATGTATAGACGTGACCCTGACCGACATCCAACTAAAGCCATTACAAGAGCAATACCATATGTATGACCCATACTGTTGGCAGACCTTCGGAGAGTTGTATACTCCTACCTTCCCTCCAATTCAATGTCTGCAAGTTGGTAAGCCATCAAGCAGCACGACTCAATCTAATTATGGTCAATGCTAAGCAGCACGAGTCAACACATATATTATTTATTTTGGTGTTCTCATTTGTGAGGCCGGAAAGGTTCTGCTGACCCCTATTACACCATATAGAACATGAGTGCTGATTCTTAATAGGATTAGAACATAGAGTATGTCTTGTTTTACAAGCATCACCTCCCTCCTGCTGGGGATTTCTATAGTATACGGTATGTAAAGACACTTCCCTTCGTGCAAAACTATCTTCTGTTGTTTGTTGGAATGACTACTCTGCTATACTATATGCTAACAGAGACAGATCCAAAAATTGAAGTTTCTGAGTTTCTATCACAACCTCGAAATTATATATAATAATTATTGAGTTCATCATAAAATATTTAGAGATATTTAGTGGATTTCTTAATACATATCACATGAATCTGTAGGTTATAAGCTAAGTGCACCATGATAAACCAGTTACAATCAAAAGCTCAACGATTTGTGTCTCCAGACATTAATTGTTTCTTCAAATAATCTATCACTTTGGAGACTAGAAATTGGTAAATAAAGGGGTAAGAAATGCAACAGTCCAATCAATTTCGGATTTGTGTGGTTCACGAACGGAAAAAGGGTAAATATCTCTCTTAACTGACAAAATTGATTTAAATATACCTATCATTATATTTTTTGTTCAAATATACCTTCCATTATACTTTGCCATAAATTTGTCCTTAATTTTTAAGGAGGGACATTTATCAAGCCCAGAATCAAAGGATGTTGACTCCTTTGAGTCCACCAAACGTCAAGGGACCAAGTCCTTGAATCAAATAGTTAGACCAATAAAGAACAATCTACAGAGAAGAAAGTAAAGGAACAAACGATATTTACTGATGTGCCGACATTAGACGTCACATTTGACGTTTCTAACTATGAATAAATGCAAGTTCTTAAGCAACAATTGTGTTAATTTGATAGTTTTTACGTATTTTGTACAAGAAATCGAAGCAAGACAAAGATGTAGTTTGTGGAAACCTTAACCACCCAAAACAAGAACCTAAATTAGCAAAAATAGAACACAACAAAACAAACAATGATTTATCGTGGAAAACCTCCTTCCTCAAGGGAAGAATACCACCACCTACACATCGTAGGATTTCACCAAACTTCACTAACTTCAAAGAACTATTTTAGATTACAACTCTATAATCAAAGAGACTAAGAGTCTGTTTAGTATTGTTGTAGCGAGGCCAAAAATATTTTTTTTTGAGAAAGAAACAGTTTTTTTTTGAAAAATCAAGCGTTTGAGAAATCCTTAAAACTGCTTTTAAATGAAAACAAAAGCAATTTTTCTTCTGTTGGGAAGAAACTAAAAATTTCTGTTTCTTAAAAAAAGAATAAGTAGGGAATTATTTTTTGAAGACTAAGATATCCCTCCCATATCTACATATTTTCCAATATATCTCTTATTAATTAATTAGCAAATCTCATAAGTTTGATTAAGTTTCATTCAAGAGTTCTGTTTTTATTTTCATACAATAATTTTTTATTTTATTTTATATAATATATTATTAATTTATATTTTATATATCATTTTACGTATTATTATGCAAAATTAGAAATAAAGTTAAGCAGTGCACTTGAGGAAATTAATCCTTGATTAAATTCGTAAGTAATTTAATTTATATATTAGAATTTGTACACTTAATATGAGAAATTATATAAGTGTTTAATGAAGGATTTCGAAATATAAATGGAGGAGTGCAATTACAAGTTTCTAATTAATGAAACGATTTGTAATTTATTATTGTAAGAATAATTCGGACAAGAATTTTAAAATATTTACGTAACTAATTTTGTGGTTTGTGTTATGTCATATTTAATTAGTACTCAGAATCTTATTTCTTGATAGAGAGGGAAAGAAGCCTGTTTTATCTACATTTTGGACAAGAAAAAAAGTTCTATACATAGAGCTCTTTCTAACCTAGAAAGTGACATAAGTTTCCAAGCAATACTTGTCCACCTAATTTTTAGTAATTAATTTGGGATCACTGCAGAATTGGAGTCCGTTTGAGAGGTATTTCTCAAATTAAATTTGAGTACATTGTATGTTTTATGTGAATGTATTTGTTGTCCATTATTCATGTAAATAGTATGTTCCTAGAATGCTTTGAATGATTATAACATTCCAACAGTACATGCTACTATTACTTCCCTTATGAGCAATCGATGCAATTTCCTAGACTTAATTACTAAGTGTTTTATGAAAAGATTTATTCTGTGAGAGTTGTTTGGTAGAAACTCTGTATAATAACAGGCAATTTTGAGGCACATACTGTTGAATATGAAAGAAGCTAATGATTGGAACATGTCAATAGAATAGGTCTAATGACGCTGTCTAACGAGTTTACTACTATATAGTTAGAATTACACTAGGACTAGACTACTAAATCCTAAATTATGTACGACTAAGCTGATGTATTGTGTATGAGGATAAAGTCGACTGGGATAAGGTATTTTAATTATAGTAATACTACTCATGCAAACAATATATTTTGTACTGTAGTAGAACTCCTAAGATAGCTAGTATAAGACTCTTCTCCTATATGAGGAGCATGTAACTCAATAGTTTAATCATCAACATAATCTTTGATTTCTCCTAAATCCTTACGTGAAATTTTTACATGGTATCAAATCTTTAAAGTTTCTGCTCTTTAATGTATGTATTAGATCAAAATCATAATAACCACTATATCAAATTGCAATGACTTCTTCTACTAACACTATATTGACCTCCTCACTTCACCATCTTTTTGCATCCTGCTCCAACAAACTCAAGCCAACACACTATCTTATATGGAGGACACAAATATCTCAGTTGATTCAGGTGATGAGATTAACCTACCTCATCACTGAGAGTGAACCAACTAAAGGTACTCGTTCCACTGGACAAACTATTGAGAAAGTTGTAGCAGTTGAGAAGGGTGCAGAAGACAACAACAATATTGATGACTAGGAGGAGAAAAATATGTTGCTAAGGAGTTGGATTTCAGGCACATTGACAGAATAAAGCATGCACCTGATTGTAGGCTGCTCAATTGCCAAGGATATGTGGGAATGCTTTGAAGAAGCTTACGTTCAAGCAACGAAAGATAAGGAGTTCCTACTCAAACAATAACAACAAAGTATTAGGCAAGGAACCAAAAAGATTGATGAATATATTAAGGAATTCAAAGGCAAATGTGATGGTCTTGCAACATGAATATAGCAAAGTAATTAATCTTGCTAGAGTTCTAGGTCTCAAGTATAAGACTTTCAGAACTTTCATGCTAGGTAAGACACCATATCCCACTCTCAATCAATTTGTTAATGCTCTCAGGGTTTTTGATATAAGGGAGGATGACAAAGAAGTGCCACAAAAAAATTATAACATGGCTTTCTCTACCCAAAGTGGAAGGGGAAGAGGAATATACTCTCAAAGAAGAGGAAACAATAACTTTGATTTCAGAGGAAGAGTCTTTAAGCAATCTAGACTAGGAACAAGTTATTATAATAGTAAATATGGACCAGGTCCTCAGAACAACCCTTCAAGTGGAAGTCTGGATAAGAACAACTATGATGCATGTAAAATTTATGGTAGGAATAACCATACTACTCTTAAGCGTGTCTACATGTGGGACTACTCTCACCAAGTTGCAGATGAGCTACCACAAGTATTGGGCTACTAATCTATAAAACACTACTGATGACACCTTGTATGTGGACTCAGGAGCAAGTAGTCATATGACAAATAACTCAGGTATTTAACTGGTCTTAACACTACAATGGACCACATAAAATCATTATTGGGAATGGATAAAAGTTAGACATAACAGATGTTGGGAACATATCAGGATTCGACCTAAAGTTAAAAGAAGTTCTAGGAGTTCCTAAGATTAATAAAAATCTACTCTCAGTTAGTAAACTTGCAAAGGATAATTGTTGTACTCTTGAGTTTGATGAAACTAACTTTTTTATAAAGGACAAGAAGACAAGGACACTGTTGGCGAAGGGATCTAAAAGGAATGAACTCTATGCTTTGGAAAATAACAATCTTTATGCTTTAACTACTGTACACGATTAGAACACATCATACAACATGTGGCATACTAGATTAGGACACCCTAGTTTGAAGCCTTTAAAAGTTTTGAGTAGTTATAGTTGCATCGATGTTAGTAGTTGGAATAAAATGGCTATTGTTTGTTCTAGTTGCCAGTTGGGCAAAAGTCGTAAACCTCCATTAGGTTTGAGAATTAAAACTGAGAAGAACCTTTATTGAAAATTCATTGTGACTCATGGGGACCTACTCCTGTTAAATCTTCTCAACATATCAAATATTATGTCGTTTTTGTAAATGATCACACAAGATATACATGGATTTATCCACTGAAAAAGAAATCTAATTTTTTTGAGGTTTTTGTAAAATTCGAGAAAATGGTGGAAAAACAATTCTCTAAAGAAATTAAGATATTTTAGTGTGATGGAGGTGGTGAGTTTATCAAAGCAGACTTCATTAAGCATTTGGAAGATTGTGGCATTGTGAGACATATTTCATGCCCTAATGTACCCGAACAAAATGGTGTTTCAGAAAGAAAACATAGGCATATTGTGGAGACTGCCTTGACTCTACTACTTCATGCTAACCTATTTTTGTTTCTACAGGTTGAAGCTTTCCTCACTTCAGTGTTCCTCATTAAAAGACTACCCTCCTTAATCCTAAAGATGGTGACTCCATTTGTTAAGTTGTATGGAGATCATTCTGATTACAACAGCCTAAAAGTGTTTGGGTGTAGATGTTTTCCACATATCAAGGGTAGCAACAAGTTCACAGTAGTATTGAGACTCCAACTACATATTCTGGATCCGCAAGTGGTAGTGAGGAACATGTTGCACTTACAGGTCCTGTGAATAAGCATCATCAACCTAAAGATACTACACTTCAATCAACTACTTTAGTTGATGAACCAATTGATCATCAACTTGACAATACTACACTACAATCAACTAATTTAGTTGATGTACCATTTGAGGTACTTCCTGCACCACAAGGGCATCATATTATCACCAGACACAAAGGTGAAGGAACATCACCAATCACTTGTTGCTTGCATCAGCAATGAAATTTCGAGGGAACCAATACTTCTAAGGAAGCACTAAGGTCACCTAATTGGCTTGCACCAATGTAGGACAAAATCAATACTTTACATACTTACAAGACATGGATATTGGTGCCCAAATCTCCAGTTATAAACTTGGTTGGTTCAAAATGGGTGTTCAAGACAAATTAAATGTTGATGAAATAACTGATAGATACAAGGCCAGACTTGTGGCTAGGGGTTTCTTGCACTCGAAAGGATAGATTTTGAAGAAACATTTAGCCTTGAGGTTAAAGACAAAACTATTAAGGTGGTTCTATCCATTGCTATTTACTAAAAGTGGAAAGTTAGACAACTAGATGTCAAATATGCATTTCTCCATGGTTTCCTACAAGAGGAGGTGTACATAAGTCAACCTCCTGGATTTACTGATTCAGGTATCCTCAGCACGTGTCTCTACTTAAAAATGCATTCTATGGTCTTAAACAAGCACCAAGAGCCTGGTTTGATAGGTTTAACATACATCTCTTACAACATTGTTTCATTTTTAGTAAGACAAATCCCTCTTTATTTACATTGCAAACTCACAAATGCACAATATTTCTCTTGTTATATGTAGATGATATTATTGTCACAGGAAGTTATCCATCACATGTCTCAGAGTTGGTTCTAATGCTTGAGAAAGAGTTTGCTATGAAAGATCTTGGCCCTTTACACTTCTTTCTAGTAGTAGAGGTTAAGTATTTTGAAGGGGAAATTCACTTAAGTCAGAGTAGGTATGTTGCTGAGTTGCTGGACAAGACAAAGATGAACTTGACAAAGGTTGTAGTCACTCCTTTGGATGAAAAGTATGGCTTACAAGAAGTTGTGGGAAGTCTTGCAAATGCCTCCTTCTACAAAATGATAGTAGGTAGTCTTTAGTACTTGACCCTCACAAGACACGTGTAATACCCCATATTAAGAAAAAAAGGTATGTAAATTGTTAATGAACAAAATATTTGTTTTGTTAAAATTAAATGTATTGCTACAAATAAAGAAAATAGAAAGTTAATAGGCCATAGCCCATATAACTCACGTGAAAAAAAAGGGCTATGTTGAAAAATTTAGAGGGAAACTAGTCTTGGTCAGCAGCTTTTGAAAAAAAAAAAGAGAAAAAGGGTATGGGTTTAGCCTCTCTATCTAACGAAGGAAGCTGGGAGAGAAAGATCCTCCACACAAGGTTGTTAAGTAAAATGAGAAGGAGGAAGCAAGATAAGTTTCTGAACTTGAATTATAGATGTGATTTGTATATTCCATGACTATAGATTGGGATTCAGAGTTGGAGAATCATGAGTAAAAGAAATGGAGAAATTTGTTAAATTCTTAGGAACTAACAGTGTGCATTTAACTATTGAACTATAAGCCTTTGTATATTGGCTTACAAATAAAAGTAGGTGGATATTAAGGTTTTGCTGAAGAAGAAGCAATATAACTTCAAGTTCAAAACATGAGAAATATATCGATATCATAATATTGAAAATTTTAATTGGTTAAAGAGCTTAAAGCTTCAAGCAGCACAAAAAAGAAGATGAAATTAATATGTATGGCATCAGATTGATCCAACACTGTGTGAATATTAGAAGAGATTTGAATTCCGCACTTGCTTCCCGTAAAAGGTGCACGGTAGAAAGGTCAAATGTCTAGTTAATAAATTATTTTTCTTGAGTTATGTTCTAATGATTTTAGATTTTTTGGGTAAAAAGATAAATTATTGTTGTTAGTAAACAATACGCAGTGGTGCTACACCAGTTGCGTATACCTTTTAGTAAGGAATTGGAGGAACAAATTCTATAAATAGATTGAAATGGATAAGGATATGATATTATGAAATTATTCATAGCATAAATAGATATAAATTGATAAATGGAAATTCAATAATGAAACATAGAGGGTTGGGCATTCTAAAATTAGTATGAAATAGCTTGTATGAAGAGGTTAACACGAAATTGTTATGAATGTGATTATAGATTGATCAAAGGAAACTTTACGGATTTCTTGAGGTGACAATTTTGGTATCTCAACACGAGTAGTGTGAGTAATAATTCATCACAATTCGTATTTTAGAAATTTCATGATTTTTACATGGGTTATAAAGTAAATGTGTTACCAACTATTTTGAACTTGTATGTGGGTAAAATCTTTTACTTGATATGATACTGAAAAAATTATTTGAGATGATCTTATTCTTACAAGATATGATTAATGTTATTGAAAGGGTTTTACAGTTATTGGAGAAATAGTATTTTGACCTGTGATTGTTAAACTTTGAAATAATATGACTTGATAAGATTTAAATGCTCCGTTCGAATTTGAAATGTTTTCACTGATTACAAGAAAAGTATAAATGGGAGTAGACCTTGATGAATCTCGTAGCTAACAACGG
The DNA here is from genome assembly GCA_035578085.1 of Solanum pinnatisectum. Classification (NCBI taxonomy): domain Eukaryota; kingdom Viridiplantae; phylum Streptophyta; class Magnoliopsida; order Solanales; family Solanaceae; genus Solanum; species Solanum pinnatisectum. The sequence continues at coordinate 16,574,499 of CM069079.1, forward strand.
GTTCGTTCGACCTGATGCACCTTGTAGATTCCCGATAAAGCCCTTGCTAGTGGAAAGGTAGAACTAGCATATTGTTACCGATATCCTTTGAGTAGGGATATCGATATGACTATTTAACACCTTTATAAGGAGTTCACCGTTATTGGTTACTTCTTAATTAGAAGGCCACATTGATTACATGATTCATCCTTGGAAACCTCCAAAATATATAAGATTGATATGAAAGTGTTTTTCTGGGTTTGTTTGTAAAATTTACATTGATTTTGCTTACATGAGATAAATTAGATTGAATATTGTTGCCGTTTCTGAAAGGGCATTGATTTCATTATGTTGATTAACATACTAGCATATTTTCTAACTTTTCCCTCATTAAAATGGTTATGGTTAAGTGTTATTACTCTCTGAACTAACGTCTCACTCCTTGCTAAATATTTTTATAGAGAACTCAAGTGGTATTGACGAGTATTTCATTAAGTGAGAATTGGTAGCATTTGGTGAACTCTGCATTGCTTCGCGTGGCAGGAGATTTATTGAATTTCTATGTTTCCTTTTTTTTTGACCTCTTAGAGTCTCTCCATTTGTCAGTCCCTATTTACAGTCATGTTTATTCCTTCATATTGTAGTCAATTGGCTAGTTATACAATTCTTTTTTTTAATTGGAGAAGGATTGGTATAATTGTGTGGCGATTGAATTGTTGATGGATATTGGGTTATGAGATTGAGATGTTATTAGATGTATTGTTGATTTCTAAGGCACAAAAAAATGGATAGGCCCAAAAACAAAGGAAACTCTGCCCGATTTTCTGTAGATTTATATTAAGGCTTGCTTTGGGATTCTTTCCTCTTAGCGCCTGTCACAGACCTAATTTGGATCGTGACAAAGTTGGTATCAGACCCTAAGTTATTCCTATGACTTATGGAGCACAAGTTAGCAGTAGAATCTTAATTATGGTTATGTTGCCGGCTATTTCTATAATCGTGATTCTGCGAGGGCGTGATAAGATGTGTCTTTTCTTCCTTTGTTACTCTACCTTGTGTGTGCGACTAATAAGGTCAACTAGATGAATCTAACAATGTTACCTATCTATCTATTACATGTCTTGAACTTATTCATTTCATAACAACAATATTCTAAAGGTTCAGAGGTATCAAGGGCCACCTTTGTGAACACCCATCCCTCCAATTAAGGGGAGGTAATTGAAGTAGTTGAAAAGTCCAAGAAAAAGGTCGTAATGCCACTTTGAGGAATTTTCATGCAAATATGTGAAATTTAATATATCTCTTTCCGGAAAGAGCACTACTCTACCACTTAAGAATCATGAGAATGTTATTGCTAAGACACGTATGTTTCTGTAATGAGTCACCGATATTAATGGACATAATGAATGGAGTCAAGCAAAAAATAGGTCCCAAGACCATCTTCAACCAGCTACAAAGATTCAAATTTTCAAAAAATATGCTTGGAAGTTTCTAAAATATGAAACCTCCAAGATTCGTAGGTTCTAACAACTCAAAGATCCTAGAGATTTTTGGTAAAGATTTTTGGGTGAAATACTTAAAGCTTTGCGAGTCTTAGCATGTTCCAACAAGTGTATTCTTGATCTGACCGCGTACAAACAGTGAACATGTCAAAATAAATGGTATAATATTGTATAGTTAAGAATACCAATAGGAGAACACCGTCGATAAGACACAATTCACTAAGCTATTTATGGATTGTTTCTTTCTTGACTATTGAAAGTGTGTAACTTGACGAGAAGTTTAAGAAATTTGTTCAAATAATGAATTGAACCAATATATGACCCAGATTCTTCAATAGGCTAGATATGCTTCCTCTTTATTATCTAACGAAGTATTATTTAGAGGTTTGTTGGAGGTTTGTTAGCCTATAAACCACCTTACGAATGAAGACCTTAACTTAGTTTGAGGTAGTTGATATTGCTAAGGGATTGGAAATATTTAATGTGATAAGTTGTCAGTCAAACAGTCATTCGAGAAGGCCAAAACTAAGAAGACCTTCTATGAAAATTGTAGTAAAGAGTTGGAAATTGTGAGTTCAAGAAATTAGGCAATACTTTTATTGGTCTGGGATATTTTTCTTTGGTTTGACATGTATACAACACTTGTCAAGATAGAATTGAGGGAAGGATAACATAACTAATCAGATCATATTTATATAGTTTAATTGATATGTCATTGTGTGTGAATGATTATTTTCCTCTTAGAATACTCTTAAATGCCATGAGAAGATAGTTTAATTCAAAATCAATGAACCTATTTTTTCAAAAGAAGGAAGAAGAAGAGAATGGGAGTTATAGGAATAAGAAATGCTGTATCTTTTATTGTTGTGACTTAGTGCCCAGTGAAGAAAAATTTGTATGCTTCCTATCTATGGTAACAAAAATGGTATGTGGTAAGTCATGAGATAGACCATACACCTATTTGAAAAAAAAAACCATTAATGAGAGAATTAGATTGTGTTTTCTATGGATTTTCTTCAACTACCGCCCATACAAGAAGTAGATTTTTGGTAATGATTTGGCACCTGATACCTAGCCCATTTTGATACCTCCATATCGTATGATATTAATATAGTAAAGTGAGCTAAGAAATGGTTGGTGGACCTACCGAAAAGTGCTCTACAGGACTCAATTGTACACAAATATCTTGTGAAAAAAAAGGGCTCAAGTACTTGGGAATATTATTGACTACTAATAGTTGAACTATGTCACGATATGAAATAGTAACCATTGTCTTCTGCAAATGACTTATTTGATTAGTTACATGTGACCACCTAATTCTCAAATATTGATCCTTTGGTTGGTTCTCATAAGTTTAGAGTTTGAGGAAATATTCTAATATAGCTTTCAAAACTCGATAGAGGCATTAAAAAGTTCTTTGCGATATCTTTTGGACTTACATATGCTCCAGTCGCTATAAAGACATTACTTGGAAGATTTGTGCCAATGGTTAGTGATTGAACTTGAGTGTATTCTCTTGGATAGAATGAATAAAAGATAGTCTCAATACTTTGGTTCAGACACTACAAGGACTCACCCTTTTTGAACTTGACGGTCTTAAAAAAATATCTGTTTGGAGATGTCTTTAGAAGGACAATGTAACTAATCAACTAACCATAAACAAAATTGGTGGATGAAAAAAATTGAGCGGAACCTACAAATTTTCAAGATCTATTGACCACCATACAAGTGTTAGTTCTACTGATAGGTTATGAGAAATTCATGGTGCTTTGTGATGCTTTGAGGGTGGAATTGCAATATGTTCTCATATAGAATGATCGTGAAATAGCTTATGTTTCAAGAAAACTAAATTACTAGGAATAGAACTATCTCTCTCATAATTTAAAGGTACTCTCAATAGTACTTGTTGTAGAGGCTTAGATGTGCTATTTATACAGTGAAACCAATGAAATTTATACATACTACATGAGCTTGGTATTTATGTTCCAAAGGAAAATTTTTAGTCTTCAATTTTCACCACTGGAGGAAACTAATTGATGATTATAAAATTTACTATTTGGTCTACGTGGAAAATGAAAGATTAAGGCAAATACATTGATAAGCAAATCCATGGGCAATTTGACATATAGCTCTTGCGAATAGATTTATGACCTAAGATGTGTACATACTCGAGGATATGGATATCAAAGAAACTCAGAGACATTGTTGGCTTATGTTCAGGCCAATTCTTTATTGGTAGAGCACATCGAGATCACCTAATACAAGGAGGAGAATTGGGTGAATATTGAATTAAGGTTATAGTGAGTAAATACATGGATATGAGTATTGACAATTATGTCGCTTTTGGAGTAAGTGGCAGATTATGATGATCGAATATAGATGATGAAGCCATAACTCTTAATACATTGTAGATCCTGGATCTATAAGATACCTAAAGCAAGTGTACTGGTGGGAACTTAAAAAGAATGATATTGATAACTTCATTTCCAATGGCTGACTTGTGAACATGTTAAAGATAAGTATAAGCAACTAACAATACTACTACTACAATTTAAGATTCTAGAATCAAAATTGAAAAGAGTTACTATTGATTTTATGACTGCGCTACCATGAATCATAAGAGGTTATGACCCTATGTGGGTATTTGTAGATTGACTTACAAAGCCATCACAGTCCTCACCGTTCAAAGCCAAATAAAATGGAGGAACATTTGTTGAAGTATAGATGAACAAAATTGACTGACTCCACTAGTTTCATTGCCTATCATATCTAACAGAGTATCATTATTTACTTCACACTTTTGAAAAGCTTTCCATGAAACTTGGGTGTACAAATAGATTTTAGTACTGCAGTTCGTCTATAGATAGTCAGACGTTTTTAGCGTACAACACAAATCTTAAAGGATATATTTAGAGCTTGTATTGTTGATTTTTAGTGTGGTTGGGATGTTTACTTACCATCAGCAGAATTCGCGTACAAAAATAACTTACAATCAAGATTTTAAAGGACTCTATACGAAACCGTGTATAGTAGATGATGTCATTTCCCCATCAATTAGTTTGGAGTTGATACGGATAATGTATTACGATTTGGGATCTGACTTAGTACTGGTTGCTATGGATAAGGTCCAGTTGATATGACAGAAGTTGCACATAGTTTCAAATAGATAAAAGTCTTACTTATACATATGAGAGGAAAGTGTATATAGAGTAAATAGTTGGATACCAAATTTTCTGGAATAGCTCCATAATAACAGCAAAAGAAACAAAGAGAAAAGAGAAAAAACTAACCTGGAATACAGGATATAAGATTATGATTTCTGACCGTGAGTGTAGTGTTGTGTATTGTTTGGGAACTTCTCATGAGATATATATTACTCATCCACAATGTTCTATGTCTACGAAGAAAATGTATATCATACTCATCTCATATGCTTGAACCACCGGCTATACAACTTGATGATAACTTGACATAAGAGAAGGAGCAGTGACTATTGTTTGACAAACAAGTAAGGAAATTATAGTCTAATAAATTGGGTTAGTGTAAGTTAACGGAGAAACCATACCATTGAAGAAGCTACCTAGGAGTCTGAAGATATCATGCGAGTTAAGTATTCTCATATATATTCCAGTAATCAGGTAAGCACTTTAAATTCAGGGACTGAATTTCATAAGATGGGGAGAATGTAATACCCCATATTAAGAAAAAAAAGGTATGTAAATTGTTAACGAACAAATTATTTCATTTGTTTAAATTAAATGTATTGCTGCAATAAGAAAATAGAAAGTTATTGGGGCATAGCCCATATAACTCACTGGAAAGAAAAAAGGGCGATGTTGAAGAATTTAGACAGGAAGTACTCTTGGTCAGCAGGTTTTGAAAAAGAAAGAAGAAAAAAAGGCGTGGGTTTAGCCTCTCTGTTTAACGAAGGAAGCTGGGAGAGAAAGATCCTTCACACAAGGCTGTTAAGTAAAAGAGAAGGAGGAAACAAGGTAAGTTTCTGAACTTGAATTATAGATGTGATTTGTATAGTCCATGACTATAGATTTGGGCTTAGAGTTGAAGAATCATGATTTAAAGAAACAGAGAAATTTGTTAAATTCTTAGGAACTAATAGAGTGCATTTAATTATTGAACTATAAGCCTTCGTATATTGACTTATATGAAATAAATGTAGGTCGATATTAAGTTTTTTCTGAAGAAGAAGCAATACAGCTTCAAGTTCAAAAAAGGAGAAATATATCAATATCATAGTATTGAAGGTTTTAATTGAGTAAGAGCTGCAAACTTCAGGCAGCACAAAAAGAAGAAGAAATGAATATGTATGTCATCAAATTAATCAAACACTGTGTGAATATTAGAAGAGATTTGAATTCCACACTTGCTTTCCGTTAAAGGTGCACTTGGCAGTAAGGTCAAATGTCTAGTTAATAAATTATTTTTCTTGAGTTATCTTCTAATGATTCTAGATTTCGTTGGGTACAAAGATAAATTACTGTTCTGAGTAAACAATAGGCAGTGGTGTTGCACCAGGTGGATATACCTTTTAGTAAGGAATTGGAGGAACAAATTCTATAAATAGATTGAAATGGATAAGGATATGTACTTATGGAATTATTCATAGCATAATAGATATAATTTGATAAATGGAAATTCAATCATGAAACCTAGAGGGTTGGGCATTCTAAAGTATGAAATTTCTTGTATGAAGAGGTTAACACGAAATTGTTATGAATGTGATTATAGATTGATCGAACGAAGCTTTACAGATTTCTTGAGGTGACAAGTTTGTATGTCAACACGAGTATTGTGAGTAGTAACCTCAACACAATTTGTATTTCACAAATTTCATGGTTTTTACATGGTTTATAAGGTAAATGTGTTACCGACTATTTTGAACTTGCATGTGGGACAAATCTTTTACTTGATGTTTTACTAAAAAAAGATTATTTGAGATGAACTTATTCTTACAAGATATGGTTATTGTTATTCAAAGGGTTTTACACTTATTTGAGAAATAGTATTTTGACATGTGATTGTTAAAACTTTGAAATAATATGATTTGATAAGTTTTAAATGCTAAGTTTGATTTTGAGATGCTTCTACTGATTACAATAAAAGTATAAATGGGAGTACACCTTGATGAATCCCATAGCTAACGGCTGGTTCGTTAGACTTGGTGCACCTTGTAGTTACAGATTATCGATTAAGCCCTTGCTACTGGGAAGGTAGAACTAGCATACCGTTACATATATCCCTCTAGTAGGGATCTACCGATATGAATATTTAACTACTTTATGAGGAGTTTGCCATTATTGGTTATTTCTTAATTAGAAGGCCAGACTAATTACATGATTCATCCTTGGAAACCTACCAAATATATAATGTTGATATGGAAGTGTTTTTCTGAGTCTGTTTCTAAAAATTTACATTAATTTTGCTTACATGGGACAAATAAGATTGAATATTGTTACCATTTTTGAAAGGGCATTGATTTCATTATATTGATTAACATACTAGCATGCTTTTTGACTTGTCCCTCATTAAAATGGTTGTGGTTTAGTGTTATTACTCACTGAGCTAGTGTCTCACTCCTTGCTAAATTTTTTTACAGAGAACTCAGGTGGTATTGTCGAGGATTTCATTAACTAGAGAGTAAGAATTGGTAGCATCTTGTGAACCCCGCATTGCAATGTGTTGCAAGAGATTTATCGAATTGCTATGTTTTCTTTTTTTAAACTCTTAGAGTCGCTCCATTTGTCAGTCCCTATTTTGAGTCATATTTATTCCTTCATGTTGTAGTCATGTGGATAGTTATAAACTTCTTTTTTGTAATTGGAGAAGAATTGGTATAATTGTGTGGCGATTGAATTGTTGATGGATATTGGGTCATGAGATCGAGATGTTATTAGTTGTATTGTTGATTTCTACGATAGGGAAAATTGGATAGGCCAAAAAACAAAGGATTTATTCTAAGGCTTGCTTTGAGATTCTTTCCCCTTAGTGCCGGTCACATACCTAATTTGGGTCGTGACAACATGATATCACTCATGCTATGAATGTAACAAGCCAATTTATTCAAAGTATGCACATTGAACATCTTCAAGGGGTGAAAAGGATTCTCAGGTACATTAATGGTACTCTACACATTGAACTCAAAATTATTTCACAATAATCATGTAGGTTGTATGGATACTCAAATGCTGATTGGGGAGGTTTTACCACCACTAGGAGATCAAGTACAAGCTATAGCATCTGCTTAGTTGAAAATTGTATTTCTTGGACTTTTAAGAAACAAACAACAATATATCGATTGAGTGCTGAAGCTGAGTATAGAGCACTAGCCTCCACTGCAGCAGAGATGACATAGATCATGTATCTACTTCCTGATCTTGGGCTGTTAGTTTGATCTGTTCCTACATTGTACTATGATACTTAAGTGCATTGTACATGACATTTAATCTAGTTATGCATGCTAGAACCAAACATGTTGAAATGGAATATCGTTTTGTTCGTGAAAAGGTGGCCAGAGGACAACTTCTTACTCAGTTTGTCTGGTCTAAGGATCAACTAGCTAACATTCATACAAAAGCATTGAAAAAACAAGTCTTTACTGAATTTTGCAGCAAGTTGAGGGGAAGTGTTGAAGATGGAGGAAGTTGATGACTGGAACATGTCAAAGGAAAATGTACAATGAATCTGACTGAGGAGTTTACTTTTATAGAGTTAGAGTAACACTAGGACTAGACTAGTGAATCCTAAATTATGTACCATTAATATGATGTATCATGTATGGTCCTAGAGTCGACTGGATAAGGTATTTTAGTTATAGTAGTAATACTTCTGATGTAGAGAATATATTTTGTATTGTAGTAGGACACACTAGACTAGTGAATCCTAAATTATGTACCATTAATATGATGTATCGATAAGGTATTTTAGTTATAGTAGTAATACTTCTGATGTAGAGAATATATTTTGTATTGTAGTAGGACTCATAGTATAGCTAGTATACGCCTCTTCTCCTATATAATTGAAGATGAAGGAAATTAATGATTGAAACATGTCAAAGGAAGATGTCCAATGAAGTTGACTGATGAGTTTAGTGTTATAGAGTCACACTAGGACCAGACTAGTGAATCCTATATCATGTATGACTAAGCTGATGTATCGTGTATGGGGCTAAAGTGGACTATGATAAGGTATTTTAGTTATAGTAGTAATACTACTCATGTAAACAATATAATTTGTATTGTAGTGGGACTCCTAGTAAACCTAGTATAGGAATCTTCTCCTATATAAGGAACATGTAACTCAACAGTTTAATCATCAATATTATCCTCGTTTTCTCCAAAATCCTTATGTGAGATGTCTACACTTATAAGCTTAGAAGCTGAACTTGTGGGGTGTGTGTGTGTGTGTATATATAAATATATATATATATATATATAAGGTCCTCCTTTCCTGCAATAGGCTAACAACATTAGTCCTCAATTACTGCAAAGATTGCAACAACGTCAAAAAAGCTTAAAGTTGTTTACCTACAAGTTTGAATTGTTATTTTCTATTGATGTCATGAGTGACATCAAATGAGGCGGTATTTTCCTTATAAATAGAGCACTAATGCTCATTTGTAAGGACAAACCAAAATAGAGAAGCAATTAGAGAGTAAAGAGAATAATCCATAAGCTATTTCTTAGTTTGTTAGTAAATAGTGTGAAAGTAATATTATTGTGAGTTTTGTGAAACAAAGAGTGTTGGCTGATAGTCTTTTGACTCTGTCAAGTTTTCATCAATATTATTGTATTAATTATTGGGTATCATATTTACCCCATTTTAATATTTGATGTTGTTGTTACTCTCTTCATATTGATATTTAGTATTAATATTTTCGTGGGTGTGATTATCATTTTGTTCAATAACGTGGTATTAGAGCAATGAAAAATAGTGTTTATGATTGAAAGTCATTTGTGGCTCTCAAATGTTTGGGACATTGTAGACAATGGGTATACAAAATATGTTAATGATGAAACATTATCCCCAAATTAAAAGGAGGTCTTGTTAAAGAAAAGAAAGAAAGATCAACAAGACCTCACTCTTATCCATCAATGTTTGGATGATGTCATGGTTGAGAAGGTGGCTGATGCAACTAAGCAGAATCTGAATCTATTTCAGATTTTAGTTCAAGATTGATGGCTATTGTGAATCAACTAAGTAAATACGGGAAGGAGTAGATGATGTGCGTGTGGTAGCAAAGATCTTTCGTTCCCTAAAACCTAAATTTGATTATGTGGTGTGTCCTATTGAGCAATCTAAATATTTATACTCTATTATGGTAGAGCAATTAGAAGGTTCTTTACAAGCCCATGAAGAAAAGATGAAAAGGAGAAAAGAAGAGCCACTATAGTAACTTCTTAAAACTCAGGCATCCTTCAAATGATTTGAAGGTGAAGAAAGTTACTAAGAAAATGGACAATGGAGAGGTCATGGAGACCGTGGAAGAGGAAAAAGTTATATCAACAAATTCAATAATTAAGATAAAAGTCACCGGTCATTCGGAGCTCGTGACCGTGGTCAAAAAAGAGGTAGAGGACATGGAGCCTATCAAGGTACTAATAAAATGGGGTATGATAAATCTAATATTGTGTGATATAACTGTCATAAAATTGGACATTACTCTTGGGAAAGTAGTATTAATATTGAAGAGAAAGATAATCTTGTTGACAACAACAAAGACGAAGATGAGTCAACATTGTTAATGTCACTCAAAGAAGAAGATAAAGATGATTGCAGTTCATGGTATCTTCAAAATGGAGCAAGCAATCATATATATGGCTAAAAGATAAGTTTGTAGAGATAAAGAAGATGGTGAAAGGTAATGTGTCTTTTGGAGATACCTCATAGATCCAAATTGAAGGGATAGGTATGATTATGATATCCTGTAAAGATGGTGTCCATAAATTGATTAACAATGTTTATTATGTGCCAAAACTGAAAACTAATATTTTGAGTTTGGGTAAACTTCTTGAAAAAGGATATGATATTCATATGAAAAATATGCATAGTTGGCTTAGAGATTCAAGTAACAACTTAATTGTTGAAGTACACATGGCCAAGCATAGGTTGTTCCCTTTGAATCTTAAGACCAGTGACGCAAAGTGTTTGAAGGCTAATGTGAAAGATAACTCATGGTGCTGACATATTCGATTTTGGCATTTGAACTTTGAAGCGCTCAAATCAATGGGAGAAAAAACATGGTTGATGGGATACCATCAATCAACCATCCAAATCAATTGTGTGAAGCTTGTCTTCTTGGAAAACATGCGAGGAGGAGTTTTCCAGAGGAGGCTACATCAAGAACAAGTAAGATACTCCAACTTGTACACACTGATGTGTGTGGTCCAATCGATCCACCTTTGTTAGGTAAAAGTAAACACTTCTTGTTCTTTATTGATGATTTCAGTCGAAAGACTTGGGCATACTTCTTGAAGCAAAAATCTGAATTTTTTGTTGCTTTTAAAAATTTCAAAGCACCTATAGAAAAATAAAGTGACTATGAAATAAAAGAATTAAGGTACGATAGAGGAGGCAAATCCCTTCAAAAGAATTTAATGACTTTTGTCAATCTCATGGAATTTTCCCTCTAACGGTACCTTACTCGCCCCAACAAAATATAGATGCATAAAGAAAGAATAGAACAATTCTTAATATGGCTAGATATATGTTGAAAGCTAAACATCTACCAAGAGAATTTTGGGCCAAGGCTATTTCTTGTGCAGATTATTTAAGCAATAGGTTTCCAACAAAAAATGTGTGAGATCAAACTCTTCAAGAAGCATGGAGCGGAAGTAGGACAAGTTTCAAGCACTTGAAAATCTATGGGATCATAGTCTATGCTCATGTTCAACATCAAGGGAGAGCTAAACTAAAATATGGAAGTGTCAAGTATGTGTTTGTTGGCTATGGAGTGAGTTCAAAAGGCTACAAATTGTACAATCCAAGCAATAATAAGGTTATGGTGAGTCGTGACGTTGAATTTAATGAAGAAGAAATATGGAAATAGGAGGCTCCACAAGAAAGAACATATGATTTTGTTCCATACTTTGGAGATGAATAAGAACATTAGACAATGACACCTTCACAGGATGCAACTCCACCTCCTTCACCAGCAAATGTTGCATCCCCATCTACTTAAGAGAGTTCAAGTGAAAGACTACATAGGAGAGGAGTATCCAAGAACTTTATGATGACACAGAAGAAATTACTAATTTTTAATTTTTGTGTTGTCTCTTTACTGATAGTGAACCAATGATTTTTGATTAAGCTGTTACTGACAAAAGGTGGAGACAAGCCATAGAGGAGAGATCGATCAATAGAGAAGAACAACACTTGGGAGTTAATAGCTCTTCGTAAGGATCATCGAGAAATTGGAGTCAAATGGATATACAACGAAGAAAAATTCTCATGGAGAGGTAGAGATACAAGGAAAGATGCGGCTAATGGCTATAAACAAAGACATGGCATTGACTATGAGGAAGTTTATGTGCCTATTTCCACATGGAGACGATCAGTATATTAATCTCTTTGGTGGCGCAAATGAAGTGGAAAACCCATCAAATAGATGTAAAATTGACATTATTGAATGGATATTTTTGAAGAAGAATTCTATATTGAGAAACCATTGGGCTTTATGTATCATGAAGCTAAGGTGTTGAGGTTGAAGAAAGCCTTATATGGGTTTCAAGCTCCACGATCTTGGAATAATCTCATTGAAAAATACTTTCAAGACAATTGGTAACTAGTTGTCTCCATGAATATGCTCTTTACATTAAAGTTCTTACTAACAAAGATATTGTGCTTGTTTGTCTTTATGTTGATGATCTCATTCTAACGGGTAACAACCAGTTTATTTGAAGCTTTCAAGAAAGCTATGTCCCTTGAGTTCGGATAGCGGACATAGCACTCATGTAATATTACTTGGACATATAAGTGAAACAAATGGAGGAAGGCATGTTCATATCTCAAGAAAGCTATACAAAGGATATCTTGAAGAAGTTCAACATGTTTGATTGCAACCTCAAATTGTCAAAGTTTGATGATGGAGAAAAGGTGGACTCCACTCTATTCAAAAGTCTCATGGAATTGCGAGGTACTTGACATTTACGAGATCAATATACTCTTTGCGATTGGAGTAGTAAGTCGCTTCTTAGAAGCTTGTACCTCCACTCACTTGAGGTCGCTAAAAGAATTCTTGTTACCTAAAAGGAACAATCGACCTTGGGCTATTTTATTCTTCTTACGATGATTTAAATCTTGTGGGATATTGTGATAGTGATTATCGTGAGATGTTGATGATAGAAAAAGCACATCTGGTTTGTGTTTTCTTGAGTTATTTTGTTATTTCTTGTAGTTCAAAGAAAGCGATCAATTGTTACTCTCGACTTGTGAAGTTGAATACATGGCAACGAAATCATATGCGTGTCATTCTATTTGGTTGAAGAGATTGTTGAAGGAACTCAATTTGCCACAAATTGAAGCCACAATGATTTGTGTCGATAACAAAATCTGCAAGCACCTACCAAGAATCAGTATCATGATCGGAGTAAGCACATAGAAAGAACCTATCACTTTATCAGAGAATGTATTGCCAAGAAAGTGGTAGAGCTCAACTAGTATGTGAAATCTCATGGTCACGTTGTGGATATCTTTACAAAGCCTCTCAAGTTTTAATTGTTATTTTACATTGATGTCATTAGTGAAATCAAATGAGACAAATTTTTCCTTGTAAATAGAGAACTTAGCTCATTTGTAAGGACACGCCAAAATAGAGAAACAATGACGATAATCCACAAGCTATTTCTTAGTTCGTGGGTAAATAGTGTGGAAGTAATATTATTGTGAGTTGTATGAAATAAAAGAGTATTGAGTAGTAGTCATTTGATATTACCAAGTTTTCATCAATATTATTACATTTATTATTCGGGTATCATATTTACCTCATTTTAAGATTTGGTGTTGTTGTTACTCTATTTTGATTTCTATTTAGTTTGGATATTATTTGGTGTGATTATCATTTTTCCAAGAATTACACTGCTAGCATCCAGAACAGATTATATAGTTGACTAGGAAAATAACATATGATAATGAATCATTTACAATAAAGTTGAAATTAAAGAGGTATAGAATGTTTACAGTCGATGTTGTTGCCTTTGTCTCTTATCGGTGTATCTCTCAACACACTACATAGCCCGAGAATAAAATGGTTGACCTTGAAAATGAATTCCAAATGACGCAAGATCAACTTGCAAAAGAAGAATGTGAACTAGAATGGCTAACAAACATTACAATGATCCACTTATTATGATTCACTTTGATATTTGCACTAAAGTTTCTAGAGCATTCTGTGAGAAATTTACTCTTAAGCCTTTTTTTCTCCTCAATAGCTGGATAAGTTGATAAATATTATGAGCAACATGATGAAGCTCCTCAATGCGGGAGGTACTTGGTAGTCATGGATAACATATGTAGGACTGGGGGTGATATAAAATCATGTTTTCCAAACTGCACTCGAAATATGGAAGTGGATGAATATGAAAACTTAGGTAGGCCTCCTTATCCAATGTTCATTTTAAATTTTAATTGAAGTTGGAATTTACTCGACAAAGAGGTCTTTGAGAAAGAAGACTTTCTCCTTCAATTGCATAGAAGTGTGGAGGATTACCTCTAGAAATTTTATGATTGTAGGACTTCTCTTAAAAGTTGGTACAACATTGGACAGCGGGTGGTAAAGTGTTGCTGAGAATAGCTAGCCTTCTTTATCTCTGAACTATTGTACTTAAGATTCTCAATTCTATCCGTAGCTTTGAGCGTTGCTTGTTACGTACCTTCAGAAATTATGAATATATTGCGATTGAGGCACCTATGTTTGAACTCGAAAATTGTGTGTCGTTTCAACCAAGATAAAGGACTTTTGTTCTGAAATAATTCTTTGTCTGTTTGAGTACAACTTACCGAAAGCTTTACATGAGAACTGATGTTGTCAAGTTGATACAATTTATCTTTCCTAACATTGATGGTTGCTTACACTTTCTTTTCTACTTTTCTAAACTTCATACTTCTTTACTTTTGTTCAGATGGTAACTTCTAAAATCTTTACTTTTGTACTAGGTAAGCGTGTAAAACTTAAAATGATTTATTCTCCAACTTTTGTTCTTATTATTTATGTCTACTTTTAATTCATTTATTTTATTTCTTATTCTTGAGACACAAATCATGCAAAAGATTAAAGAGGCAATTTGGGGTGATTTACTATCTTCCTTCTCTATTTCTTATCATATACTCCCTCTGTCCCATATTAACTGATCACTTTACTAAACATATGTGTCTCAAATTACTTTATCACTTACTAAATCAAGATAAAATTAATTAAATTATTCTCATTTACCCTATAATGAATACTCATTATCATGCCTAATGTTCCCAAATTTTTGTTAGGATTTGCCACTGATTTTCTCAACTTATTTAAGTTTTATTTTCTCATAAAGAAAAGTCAAAGTATTACCATAAATGCTTTTACTTTTCTCAAAGAAAGAAATTTTAATTCTCCATCATATTTGGTTATTCTTTTCATAGGAGAAATATTTGGAGATCTAGAAATTGAAATTATATTCTCATAGCGACACAATAGCATCCACAATGTAGCTAATAGAGTTTTGTTTATGAGGAGATTTTTTTCTAACATATTTATGTTTTTCCATTTTAGTTTTACATAGTTCAATGATCCAATGGAATGAGGTTAAAGACAAGTTCAACGCGGTTTCAAATTAATTTGCAACTAATTTAATAATAAAAAAGTTTTTTTATCGAATTACATGTGGAGAAGAGTCATATTTTCAACACTCCTGATGTTGCATTTTTAAAAATAAAATATTTTAAAACCATTTTTAACCCATATATTTTATACATGGTGTGGAGAAAGTTCATATGATCCAGGGTAGACTGTTGATAGCCAGAGTCAACAGAAGAGTTATGCGGACTAGAGAGTTCAAGCCCTAGTGTTCATGGATGGTGATCATGTTTGGCTTCGAGTTTCACCCTTGACGGGTGTGATGAGGTTTGCAAAGAAGGGCAAACTTAAGTACCCTAGATTCATTGGACCCTTTGAGATCTTGAGCTGTGTAGGAGAGGTGGCCTATAAGTTAGCCTTGCCACCTAGTTTGTCAGTTGTGCATCCTGTGTTTCATGTTTCGATACTTCGGAAGTACGTTGCAAATGAGTCCCATTTTATTTCCCTTGATTCCGTTGTGTTGTTCCCAAACCTATCTTTTGAGGATGAGTCTATAGCCATTTTAGATAGGCAAGTCCCAAAGCTTAGGACCAAAGAGATTGCTTTAGTGAAGGTGCAGTGAAGGCACCGTTCAGTTGGTGAAATGGCTTGGGAGTCAGAGTCAGATATGTGTGCCAGATATCCTCAGCTTTTTAAAGATTGAGGTACCTTCTTTTACTTTATGTTCAAGGTCAAACATGGTTTTTGGTGGTGGATAATGTAATGATCCAGTCGGTTATTTTTTCAAAGTCTCAAGAATTTACTTTATTTTCCCTCCCGATATTAATCCTGAGTCTTTTATGATTGTGTTTTTAAATGTTGTTTTTGAACTTTGAGTTAAAAGTTGAGAATTTAGTAAGTTTTGAGTTTGAAAGGCTATTATTGTAAAGAATGAGATTTTTGGAGTCTTTCGGAGTTTCGAGTGTTGGAATGAAATTCTTTTATTTAATTAATCTCAAAATATGGAATCTGAGCAGTGACAATGCCAGTTTCACATTCCTAGTATTTTTGAGGATTTGAGGTCCTAAGTTCTGAAATTGTGGAAATTTAGCCTTTTGGTTGACTTTGGTCAACATTCAGAGTTTAGATGCGCATATTGGAATTCTGAGAGTTTCATTGGATTCAAAGGATGATTTTAGGCCAAGGTGAGGTCTTGGTTTAATTTTGAGAGGCCCTTAGCTAGTTTTAGTCTTTGTAGATGTTGAGTTAGTTTCTTGTGGTTTTCATAGATTTCGGGTCAAGGAGGTCTCAAAATTGTGTTTTAACGGTTCCATTGAGTTTGAAACGTCAAGTATATTTGATTTGCATATGTTGTTTCTTTTTACGGGGTTCCGAACAAATCCAAGAGGGTCATTTTGATGTTTTGAGAATTGGCTGATTTTTCAGGTCCCTGAGTTCTGTAACCTCCGCTTTTGCAATAGGCCTTCCGCTTTAGAGACCTTCACTTTAGCGAAGGTGAGATTACTTGAGCTAAGGCTAGGTTTTTTGTGCGGTTCTCTTAAGCAGACTTGGGATATCTTTAGCGATGGACACTTAAGCAAAGCCTGGTTCCCAAAAGCGAGACCCTCAGTTTTTGTGAGGTTTGCTTAAGAAAACCTATGGTTTCTTAAGCGTTAATAGAGGGGTTTGACTGACATTTTTGGGGTTTAAACCCCATTATCTATTTTGTGCTTTAGGAACCCTTGGTGGTGATTTTGAAAGGATTTCTAGTGCTAAATAAATTGGGTATACTTTTATGACCTTAAAACCTCCATTTTCCTTTGATTATTTATGGATTCTAACATCATATTTTGGGATTTGATTTTGAAAATGGCAGGTGATTGAATGTCTCAAGAACACCTCATCCGATTCTGGGTGTAAACGATCATTAACTAGTATAAAACCAACCAAAAGTTTGGATCGAACCCATAGGGAGTTATGCATGTCTAAATTTGTTGATGAAGTTATAAAGTGGTCTATTCGGTTATAGGAATAGAATTTATCGAAAATACATGGAAATACGTCTAAAGGGTGACAATGAATGTCAAATGAAGGATTGGATTGTAAATTATCAGCTCAACACAATCAAACATGGGAAAATAACAATATAGAGATGAATTCTCGGGATGTGATCGATTGTAGGCAAATTTCACTCTATGGGTAATTGAAACTACTAATAAATAGCTAAATATCGTGGATAGGCTAGGCTAAAAGTGAAATATCTTTCTTTCGAACAATTATCTCGATTCAAGTGATTTCTTTCGAACATAAACAAGCTTAGCAAATAAGAACATCCCACACCTTAAGTCAACCAGTCTTTCAAGCTAGATAGGTAGAATCGAGGTTAGGATTTACTCTTTTGAGCTAAATCCATATCACCCCAATAACTACAATCATCAATTGAAAGCTTGGATTCTAAAACCTCTTTTTCAAGCAAGCCCATAAATCTAAGTTTGAATTGCATTTTCAACTACAATTCTTAGTTTAAAACGCATGTATCAATTAAAACTCACTTCAATTAAGCATTTAAATTAGTAATTAGCAATACCCATAAGCTAATTCAGCCCATAATCACATGATCACACCCCAAGAATTGGGGTTTTAGCCACACATCATAAAAATAGAGAAACGATTACCAAATACATTCTCCATGATCTGGGTAAAGGTTCCCAAGTCTTTACAATGGCTCAAATTGAAGAAATTTAGAAACTCACTTGCAAATCCTCAAAATTAAGCTTAGAAATCCTCAAAGTCTACAATAAGAACTACAAACTAAGAGAAAACTTTAACTCTAGAATGGCAACTGCAAATAAAATAAGAGAGAACTCCTCAAATTTCCTTTTAAACTACAATTTATAGTTGCCTGCGTTTTGGCCTAAAAGTCCACTTAGCGAAATAAGTTGCGCCTCGCCGAGTGGTTCGGCGATCCGCCGTTTACTTTCTTTCCATCGCCATTTTGCATTGGTCCTCAACATCCCAAGTCCTGTATCTTTGGGCGATCCAGTGTGTTGTCGAGGAACCGATCGGTGATTCACTGACTGCCCATTTCTATAGCCGACTTGGTTTTTCCCCAAGGCTGGCACGCTGGAACTTTGGGCAAACTAAAGCACTAGTAGGCGGTGCGCCGAGTGGTCTTGGCGATCAGCATGATCACTTTTCTTCAATTCTTTAGCTTTTTAGTTCCTTTTTGTCCGGTAGTGTCCTTGACTTGTTCCTTAGACTCCATAGCTGCAAATCAACATTTTAACATCATTTTAGAGCATAAATAGGCATTTGAGGACATTTATACTATCGAAACAAAGCCCTAAATGAGTCGAAATCTCAGACTCATCAACACTAACTTAAACTTTTGCTTGTCCTCGAGTAAAACTAAAGATCACCATTCAACAAGGATGACTACAAGCAGTCTTTGCGTAAGACTCGACATAAATGCACACAACAAGGTTCAAACTACTCATACCATGATCAATTGTGCACTCAAAGTTTCAAATTGTGACTCACCATCATCAAGTTTGCTCAAGCTCACAATGCTTACTTCAAATGCAAGTTCAAGCTCAACAAAAGTATTCAAATGCCCTCCTGATAAAGATGATTCCATATTCACACAAAATTTCTCGACAATTTAAAGTACCGGAATCATATACAACTCTCATACTCATAAAGATGAACACATGCATGACTTAACCCATAGGTTTGCCCTTATTTTCCAATCAACATTCGTTTGACTCACTCAAGATCACAAAGGTCTTTTGAAGGCTTGTAACGGGCTCGATGTAAAGGTATGGTCATTTAGGATTAGTGACTTCTACCTTTATGAAGTATGGCGAGAACATCACTTTCCTCCTTTTCTTTAACATTCAAACATGCTCATAATCCACCCCAATATTCAACTTCAAATGAACCACGAATACCCATTTCTTTTGCAATTTTCACAACTTTTTTCTTTTTGGTCATTTTAAGCTTCTTTTCTTTCATTTCCCATTTATTTTTTTACATGGAGGGTTCCATCTTTTCAAAGCAGTTGATCAAAGGGAATTATTCACACTTCTTGACTTTCCTTCTTTTCACCACACCAACTTAGGCTTTTGGTGTAAGTTGGCTATTTAAACATACCAATGCTTCATGAATACTATGGGTGATGGGATAAAGTCAAAGTTGTTCAAGTTTCTTCCAAGAAAATGATAGGCTCAAAAGGTGCCAAACAAGGTACACACGTCTCACAAGGGTGGCCACAAAAGATGTATATTGTCAAATTGATTATCTCTTCAAAATTATCGCCTAAGATCATTCCAATTGCTTGCTTCACTTCAATTAATCGGACCAGGGGCAAATTCTAGGTGTCTTCAAATACAATGTTCAAGGCGACCTCACCACACAAGGCATTGATACAATAATCGGACAAGACTCCACACTTTCTAGCTAGCGTGCAATGTTCATCACAAAAGACTTCATTGGCAATTGGCTAGTCACAACAAATTGCTCAAAGTTCACATATTTCCTATGTGACATCGTTTACCTCATCATGCTTGCACATCCATTTTGTTAAATTAAGATCACTATTCAAGTCATTGGTATTGACCACAATCGACACTCAAATTTATACAAGAACAATCACGATCACACAGCGAGAGGTGGTAAAAATAATTTTAAAATTGGTTGAAACCACTTTCACATCAAAACAATGGGCCAGCTAAGAACATTGAAATATCACAGCAGAGATACCTATAACACAACATGCTCAATATTCACAAAAACATCATCAAAAGCAGAACAACTATTCACAAAATAGTCACGAGAGGTAGGTATGGAAATACCTGCACCCCACCTAACAAAATATGCGGATTGTCCTCAAATGCAACTAAAACAAAAGCAGTATATAAAGTAACAAAGAGGAGGAAATGTTATCTTGCGGGCTAAGCATGGGTGAAGTCTGTATGTCCATCACTCCATCTGTCGGGCATCGATGCAGGCTATCGGACATCTTGGCTCGCTAAAGCCCGCCATGGAAACATCTCTCAAAGAGGCTTTGAGCAGTTGAATCTACCATGGCACCCTTAAGAATGCCAAATAATCAAAGACAACATCCTCATGAACACCACCTCAAACAATTTGGAATAAGCGTACTCGGGTTATTTGGGATCTCCAGTCCCCAAATAGCGAAGTAAAATTGTGGACTTGGATGGTCCACATCCTTTGACCATTTCAGACGATCGGCCTTTAAAGCCATCACCTCCTTAGTAGCATGTCTCTCTCACATACCTCTACTCTCTGTAAGGCCATCAATCAAAGCCACGAGAGGTGTCGATGCAGCGATAATGGCTTTCTCGATCATCCCGAGCAGTAGCCTCTAGCCATGACGTAAACCGCATCGTGACGGATTAGGCGTACTGCTCCATCTTATAGAGTATTGCAGGTGATCGGAGGCTTAGAAAGCGAGCGGCGAAAATCTATGGGCGGGAGCGGCAAAAGTACCAGAGCATTGGAAGGAGTGGAGCTAGAAGTACTAGGAGCATCGCAGGTATCATATCAATCTCAACCTCCGGGGATGTGTCCACTGGTGCCGTTCTCCTCCTATCAGCCTCGTCCCTCGTGTACTTGGCGTCTATACACTGGATGTCGGTAGAAGAGGTGGGTGTAATCTCAACATCCCTCTTCTCGTCTCGTGGAACTATGGCTCGTCGGCATAGCTTTGTGATTAGTACGGAATGGGAGGACGTTTAGCAGCCTCTCGTGGACATCTCAGCTCAATGATCAAGCCAAAATTAATTTGCTTCCTTACAATGATACTCCTAAGGTAGGGTTCCTTTGGGTGGCGGAAGATACTCATTTTGAGATAGCATGATCGGCGTCTAATAAATCCAAACCAATATCTAACCACCACATTAAGATCTTTCTTCTCTATCAGTGCTGCAGCCTTAATCCACCTTGGGGTAATGTCAAAAGAAGAGGGGCCTACCAACCTTTGAGGTCATCCAAAGTCTTTTTCGTGATCATACTCTGGTATTCATGCATGAAGTCGGTAGCCCACTCAAACACAACATTTATTCATCATTGTTGCAGTTAGCCATCGCCTTCCTACTTAAAGTCCACGGCTTGAGGCACTAGCCTTCTTCCCTTGAGGTACCAAATCACCGTGCGAGTAGAACTCCCGAACCGATTAGGAATGTATCGGTCCGGGGCTTGGTGAAGACCTCGAATCTATAAACCTTGAGGTGTCCCCACTCATGGATACTGTCCACACCATCATGGGCGATCTTTTCTCTAAGATGGTCCTCGATCCCTCGACCTTTAACCGGTTGGTGGCCGGGAGGAGGACCCTGTGCTGGTGGCGCTGGGACCACTGCCTTCTTTGGAGCTGGAGGAGGAGAAGGAATCTGAGCTACTGGGATCCTAGACGGATCATGCGTCGCCTTGGAGTGAAGCTCTGCTCTCTAGGCTTGCAAAAACTAATCATCCTCAGGCTTAGAGAAAGAAGCCTGAGAATCATAGGATTCCCCCTCACTGCCGGAGTTGTACTCCAGTGTCTCAGCCATGGGCGCCTTGCCCTTTCCTTTGCCTCGCTGAAGGTAGCTTTGTAGCCTTAGTCTTGGAAGCGGTTGCTCTCTCATTTATAACAACTCCTTGTGTCGGCTTTCGGGGTGGCATGTCACTACTAGTCATATTGGTTCTAGCCATTCCTACAAACAACATAGAAAAATGTTAGAAAAAGTTCCAGAAAAAGTGCAGAAAAAAAGATGAAGGAAGACTCGTCGAACCACTCGGCGAGTCGCCAAATCACTTTTTCGAGCTACATCGGGCTCGCTGAAAGAACTAGCACAAAAATTTCACAAATTCAAAGCTGGTCAGCCATTTGTCGGATCGCCGACACCATTTGATGAGCCAAAGGTAGCTCGCCAAAAGTTACAGTGTATTTTAAGGATTATGGGCGCAGAAGGGAGATCGAAGGACTTGCGAGGCTACCAAATGAAATCGGTGAGCTCGGGCATATCGCCAAAAGTTACAGAATAAAACTCACCAATTCAAGAAAATTATGGGCGATCTAGGGTGTTTGGCGAATCGCGAACCATGATGAACGAATTGGCTCGCCAAATGGCCTAACGTGCGGTTGCACCCATTCTTCAAAATTCGACTCGCGACCCACGAAACAAAATTAAACACATAAACTATGAAATTCAATCAAGACCTATACTACCCATTTCCTTGGGAATTTTCAGACTTACGATTTGGCAAAAATGGTCATTTGACTTCTTTTACCACTTAAGAATTAAATCAACCGCTCCATCGTTGGAAAAATCTAAGATTTAGCACAATTGAGGTTACTTAGACTTCACCTCTAGACCCAACACATTTTCATTGGAACCCTACAATTTAGACTCAATTTTAAACAAGCGCAACACGGAAATCAATTGTTGGGTTGCGATGAAAATGTGTCAGTTCTAGACAAAATTATACTACCCAACAATTATCAACAACAATTTACCAATTTGCATTCAAGTTGATGCGTTCAGTTCAATCACATATAGAGTTTGGGTTTGGAAAAAACCAACCTTTTATGCGAAAAATGAGATTTGTAAAGCTAGGCGGAAAAGTTCCATAATCCCGAGCAAATATTTCACACAATATGAGAGTAAAAACATGAAAATACAAAAGATCTACCATAGGATTAGAGCATACGGGGTTAAATGTAACGACCTAAAAAAATGAACTAGTGAAACTAAAGCTTCATGTGTGTGTGTGTTTGAGTTTGGTGTGAGGTTTCATGTTGTTGTATGTTGTCTGAGCTTTGGTTGAGGGTTTAGGGTCCAAGGTCAAGTCGACTCCCATGGACCACCAGGGTCATGAGGAGGACCCCAAGCTTAACCCCAAGACCCTTCAAAACCAAAGGAGTCACCAAAATGTGGTGACCTACGGATGGACTTCACGCCCGTAGGTCCATCCATGGACCGTGGATGGCCTCCGTTGGCGAACTGCAAACGCCTTGAAGACCAAGCCCGACCACAAACCACGGGTAGCGGGATGGTCCGTGGACCCATCTTGTCCGTGGATTGGGTCCGTGGTCCTCGCTGTGCAATCTGGTTTGGACGTAGGCAAGGGTCGTTTGGTAAATTTATGTTAAGTCTTGTTTGGTTGGGGACACTTATTTTGAAGTATTTTAAGATTATTAAAATATTAAAACCTTATTTTAGATTTCATTATTCATATTCCCAAATCAAAACCCCTCCCTACAAAGTCTTCTCTCTAGAAACTCTATTGGAGATCAAGGTCAAGTTCAAGCTAGGGTTGGGGATTCCAAGGTGTTTCTTCTTCAATTTTCATGGAGAATCAATATCAAGGTATGGTAGTCTTGATCCTTTTCTAACTTTCATTCAAGGATCCAATTCAAAGGTGATTTCAAAGTATGATAAATCTAGGGTCTTACTCAATCTCATGGGTTCTTTCATCAAAAAATTTCAAATGGTTTCTAATGACAAATTATGATTATATTGATGTTTATTTGATGATTTAAGATGAAAATACTCTATGAACCCATGATTTCTCTCAATTTCTAAATTGTGCATTATGAAGTGGGTTTGTTGATCATGAATGAATGTTGATGGATTATCCCTAAATTGATTTAGATTGTTGAATTGTATCACTATTCATGCCTAATTGTATTAATGAAAGGTTTGTTGGTGAAAGTGAATTCATGGTTTTGAAAGGGTAAGTGATGATCAATTACTTGTTGAATTAGAATTGTGAATTTGATGTTGATCCACTTGAAAGGTGGGAGTGTTTATTTACTATGTATATTGTACTATTGAATTGATGGATATATTCCTTGAACCCTACATGTGGAGGTTAATGTATAATTGTGATATGATGCGTGTGTGTGATCTAAGCGAATGAATGAGGATCATGTGTAGAAGCCAAGTGTGTTAGGATTGAATTTTATCTCTCTATTAACACTTGTGAATGATGGTGATTATGTGAAAGGCTATTCTCACATACACACACACTTGAATGAAGAATGAATGAGGTTCAATGGTAAATTTTAATGATGAAGTACTTATTGAAAGGGTATTCTCAATTGTACTCTAATGAATGCTAATGATGTGTTGATTGAAAGGATGTTCTCGATCTTGTACTAATGAACGATAATGGGATTCTTAGATGAAAGGCTATTCTCATCTTTGAATCTATGAGCTATCCAATGAATGAATGATGGGTTTGAGATGGAAGCCCTCACGTGAGTTGAGGCGGGGTTCTAGTAGCAATCTCTTGAGATGGGTGCCCTCACGTGAGTTGAGGCGGGGTGTCTAGTAACAATCTCTTATCCCTTAATGTAATGAATGTTAAAATACTCTATGGGAATGTAGGCTAAGCACTGACAGGATATTGAATGAGATGGAAGCTCTCACGTAAGTTGAAGTGGGGTTTCTAGTAGCAATCTTTTGAGATGGATGCCCTTACGTGAGTTGAGGCAGGGCATCTAGCAGCAATCTCCTTATCCCTTAACTATGCCCACATAGGTCTAGCTAGTGCATCCACTTAAGCAAAATACCGATTTACCTTAGGCAAGTAGACCAACTCTTACAATGTGGGATAGTACATCGGATTACATGATCTAGCTCTCATGGTCTATATTGGTTAAATGCTTATTCCCGTCGTGAGATGTGCATTATGGTTTCTTGAGAGGTTACACAAAGTGTGGGTGGTAGTATGGGATCTATCCATGCATTGAGTAGGCTTTGAGAGGGTCACGAGTGAGTTCTCTATGTCTTAATGACTATTGTTTGAATGTCTCACAAGAAGAATTTAATGAGAGTGTTGATCTAATGTCTAATGAATGAAAGTCCTCTAAATGATGTTATTGAGTAATGTTGACTCTTATATGCTTAAATGTAAATGATGCATGCTATACTTGGGTTGAATTATGAGTTACTTCCTTGTCATGACTTATTGTATATGAATGTGCCATTTAGAGTGACTTCAAAGAGTACTTAGTGTGAGTAGTAGTATGGGATGATACATGCACATTGCACAAGTATGACTTATATTTGTCACAAAAGTTGGTCTTAATGTGATGATGTGATTACTATAATGTTTATGTCTCTTAGATGATTTATTGTGTAAAGGTGGAAAGGATGAATGGTAAGTTCACTTTTGGTGACCTTAGGTGGCACCTTAGTGTGGGTGGTGGTATGGGACACTATCCATACATTGCACAAAGGTATAGCTTGAGGGTTACTTGAGGTGAAGGCTTAAGGTGAAGGTAATGCTTTATATATGGATTATGTTCTATGTGAAAATATGACTTGTATGTTGTACGACTTATATTATGCCTCTTTTATTCAATGTTCATGAAGTTTTACTAAAATGGCGTAAAACATGACTTTCAACTAAAATGTCCGTTTTAAGCATGTTTTGCATGACTTCCATACTAAGTACATCTAATGTGCTAACCTATATTTCTTCTCCCTTTTGCAAATGTAGGGTTTGGAGATATTGGATGTCTTGGAAGATAGGTTTCTAAGAAGCTTGAAGATGAAGACTTGGTGAGTCCTAATAGTTTCGAGGACAATACCCCCTTTGTTCCTTTATGTCTTTTAGTTTATGTTAAATCTTTTGTATGGGCTAAGTCCCAATGTTGTATTAAAAGTATTAGATGGTTTTTGACATAGTGTATAAAGTCTTGAAAGTCTTAAAGCGATTTTAATGGAAATGTCTTGATTGTAAAGAAAGTTTTAATTCTCCTCTATTTTCCTATGTTCTTATGTTCAAGAATGCTATGAGGCTTGTATTAGACCCCGCTGGAAGTCGAGTATGCCGTGTTATTCACGAATAGGGGGTTCTCTCGGGTCGTGAAATTAAAAATGGGAGAAGATGAAGGATTTTGAAATTTTTAATCGTTTGGCCTTTAAAACCTTTCATTTCGCGCTCCATTCGGTGGTATAAGTCATGCCCGCCGAACCACTTGGTGATGCACCGAGTGGTATTTTGGCTCACCGAGGTTTATAGGACTCCCAATAATTTAAGGGTTCAAACAACGGAGAAAGTCGACTCGCCGACCTGTTCAGTGAGTCACCGATAGAGCTTTTAGTTCACTGAGTTTTATAGAGTTCCCGTCAAGCGGGTGATTCCAACGGCGGTCCAAGTGGGGCTTGCGAACTGTTTGGCGAGTCACTAACCTGTTAGGTGAGTCGGCGACCTGTTCGAGTTGCCATTGGAATTTTGGCTCGCCAAACTACCCGTATTCAATACCTTCCACTTTTCAACCTGCAAAATCAACACCCGTTATTTAAAATCAAAACTTAAAGAATCAAACTTTGGTTGCCTCCCAAGAAGAGCCTTAGTTAACGTCGTGTACGGCGTGGATCTGATCTCAAGGATCATTCTTTAGGTTTGCCAAGGTATGACTTTGTAGGCCCCTTTTGGCCTTGGGTTCAAATGAGAAGAAATTTGACCCATTTGCGTTTCCAATTGCTTGATTGACCTTGAATGGGATGTGATCATCGATTAAGTGTAGAGATATCTTCTTTATTTCTTTCAAACTTTATCCGACCCTTCAACTTTGTTGAGAATGCGTAAGAGCATGTCTTCCGTACGAAAATTTTCTTACTCCTTGGTCTTTTGACACTCGTGGGGTGGGACGTACATCCTTGTCACCTCTCTTCCCTTCCAAGTAGCATTACGATCACGCCCAATCATCACGGTCTCTCCATCTCTCATGTCTATTCCAACCTAGATTTCCACCTTGCCTTGAATAGTTTTGATGAAAACCTCCTCCTCAATTTGCAAGGAAGTTCACTTCCTCATTGACATACGCCTCAAGTGCGCCGTCGAGTTTACTCCACTAACACCCACATCATTTACACTTTCAACCAGCTACCCATCACATTTTTCACCAAGATATCTAGCGAGATCATCATTTTGGCCATGTATTGGTCTCTCTCTTGATCCTTCTCGTCGCTCTTTTGTTATCCTAAAAGTGAGAGGAGACACTAAATCCTCATGAGTGTACCATACTCTATTTATCTTGGTCATGCCATCAAGGAGTTGAGATCTCTTATAGGGCTATTGCATTATACCTACGGGAACAAGTTGATAAACAATTCCTTTCTTCACCGAGTCAAGACTCCTATAGAAGTAATCTTTGTAATATATGGTTAATAGTGTGAGTCGGGCATTGAAGTACCAACTTCTTAAATTTTGGCCACGTCTCATGGTGGGTTCACCTTCCAAGCGTTTGAAACTGGATACTATCCTTGAGCGTCATCATCCTTGACGGGGAAAGAGTCTCACGAGAAGGCTATGGTACGTTCATCCCAAGAGGTGATGGAGTCCTGGTAATTAAGCCAACCATTTTGTAGATTTACCCATCAAAGAGAATGGGAACAATCTAAGACGAACTGATTTTTGTGATATGTTCTTTAATGAAAATGGACCTGAAACGTCCACGAAGTTCCATATATCAACATGAGGTCTTCATGAGTTAGCCCTCCATACAATCCTCTCATTTGGATGAGTTGTAGCATCGTACTAGTAACATTGTCACAACTCAGGGGTACCCTCTTGATGTAACAAGGCACATAAAACTCTGAAAGGCTCCATGTAAGCATCTTAGCATATCATAATATAAGCAATAGAACTATAGGAGTAAAAAACACATTTCAAGTCTAAATTTTTCATAAATACAAAGCGGATGTCAGGACTCTAAGTCTCAACATAGCCATCTATTACAATATTATAATGAGAAAAAGGGACAACCCATACAACATAGTCTGAAAAGAAATACAAGAAATGAACCACTAAGAATTTACATCTCGAATCTTGAGGACTCACCAACAAGCTAGAAGAATAAGCAATCCAAGCTTCTAGCCACAATGATTAGCACCTTGAGAACCATACCCTACACTTGGGAAAAATGTAGGAAAAGTAGGCCAATACAAAATGCACTAAGTATGATAGCCATATAAAAACATTGAAAACATTCTAAAGGGACATTAGTGGAATGCATGCAATTTACTAAGTTTGAACATCATCATGAAAGTAGTAGAAAAACATAAGCCATAAGCATAGTAACCATGTAGATCATCATAACATAACATGAACATATTATAAATACCCTCAAAGCATACTTATGCAATCATGAACAAGACCCCATAAATCTCACCCATCTTAAGTAAAGCTTCTTAAGAAACCATAGTTAATTAAATTCATATTCTTGTTCATATTGTTGCTGTCATAGTGGGAATGAGCCTTAACCGAGATAGATTATGTGAGCTAACATGGAATCCGATGTCTACACACCAAAAAGGGTTGTTCTACTTGCCTAAGGTAGAACCATACTCTTAGCTTAGGTGGATCCACTAGCTACCTATGAGGGCACATAGTTTATGGGATAAGGAGATACTAGAAACCGGACTCAACTAAGGTAGAAGGTTTTCATCTAGTGAGACATACTTTGGGAACCGGACTCGACAAGCGTAGAAGGAACTCATCTCATATTCAATATCCACTCGGTTACAGCATTAATTCCCAGACTTCATATTAAGTCTTGACCTAAGTTCATATTCATGGAAGAATGTCTTGACCTCAATCTAACATAATTCATAATATAGCTCATTAGATCATGCGTAGAGAATAACCTTTCACTGTCCATGTCTTCATATAGATTCAATAGGTGAGAAAGCCTTTCAATGTTAGAATCATCATATAGTGAAAACCTTTCACATCATCTTATTCATTCATAAGTGTGTATATGAGAATAACCTTTCAACAACATAACAATTAAATAATAATCATATTCACTTTACCCTCAAAGTGTTAACTTAAAGCATATACAAAGACTTCATAATCATGCATAATATCATAATTTTCCTTTCAAGGATCAAAGCTCATATCAAATCAACACATCTAAATTCACTACATTAGACATGGATAATAGAATAATTCAAGTAACCAATTCTGCCAAGTATAATCTCATAATATCCTTCTTTCATCAACACTTCACGAAGATCATAATTTGGGAATATGGGGTTTCATGGGTTCTTGGGGATTTCAACATAAAAACCAAAATAAATCATCAATTCAATCATAATATAAAGTAATTGAAGCATTTGAATCTTTTGAAAGGAACCCGTTACATTGAATTCAAACCTAAATTTTGAGGATTACTATCTTTGAAATTGGGGTTTTTAAGAGCTATAAGGATGAAAGCTATCATGGATGAAGGAATACCATACCTTACCAATGAAATCCAATGAATTTGAGAAGAAAGCATTGCTTTCGTTAGTGCTACGTGCGAGGCTCGCCAAGGGCAACGGCGACTTCAAGTTGACCCTTGGCCCGCTAAAAGTCTGACTCACCTCAAGGAGTAGGCCAAGTTGGTAATAAAGTCCGCTTTGGCGATGTTCCAGCCCAACGGCGAGCCACGGCCTGGCTCGCCCGTTTCGGCAGCTAGGGCAAGGGTATGACCAGTGCAGGCGATAGTGGCTCCGTTTGGCCAATCGCTAAGTCTCCACGTGATGCGCCTTTTCGCTAAGTGGATCATGGGAAAAATGTTTTCCTTCACCCTTCCCCGAGGTATTTTAGGCCTTGCCCTCTTTCGTGGCTAGTTAGCCCCTCAGCAGCCACTGATCTAGCCTACTAGAATACAGGCTTCTGATAACTCCGCTTGAAACATTCGTTTCTCGATGTGATCTAGACACTACGAAGTTAAAGACTACAGACTAGTAGCCAGTCATGCATGTGACATCCAAATAATGCACAATTCAAAAGGAGAAACATCAACTCCGTCTAAAACATAATCAATTCATTACAAGTAGACTACATCCCAACAACCCGTTATGCATGAAATTTCAACATTTTTCATATTCATAGAAGGAACTACCTTCTCGACTAAAATCATACTCAACACAATATCATGGAGCTCTGATGAAATTTACTTTCAAAGCGTACTAAAGAATGTTCATCATTTCATCTCATGAGGTCAAATAGACAACTCGTAGTAAATGCACTTTTAAAAAACATGAGAACATCGATCATAAAACTCATTTTCTTACTAAACATGAATTTCTCAAGAACATCATAACATAATGAAATCATGGAAACCGCCGACATAAATCACACATGACTCTAAATAAGAAAACCTGAGAGGAACTCATTTCGAAGCTTGACTAGGAGTAGAAGGAAAGAGATGAGGATATCGAGACTTTATATTGGCCTCGACCTCCCAAGTGGCACCCTCGAATAAGTGATTCCTCCACAATACCTTCAGGAGAAACTTCCTTATTTCTCAACCTCTTGACTTGCGATCTAGAATTTCAACGGTACCTCTTCATAAGCAAGATTCTCCTTAATCTCTAAACCTACAAGGGAACTATGGTTGATGGATCCCAATACATTTTCTTCATTGAGACATGGAACAGGTGCACTAACGCCAACTCATTTGGTAAGTCTGCTTCATATGCAACTTTGCTGCACGCCTCAAAATCTCAGGACCCAAACCGAGGACTAAGTTTTCCTTTCTTTCCAAACCTCATAATAACATCCTTAGTGGGTGAAATCCTAAAATAAACACATTATGTACTTCAAATTTGAGATCTCTCCTTCTAATATCGGCATTAGGACTTTTCTTGACTTAGGGCCGTCTTTAACCTCTCAATTGCCAGAATCTTGTTAATGGCCTCGTGCACCAATTCCGGACCTAGGAGGAAACTTCTCCCCTTCAAAAACCTATAGAGCCTCATTTCCTACCATAGAGAGCCTCAAGGGAGCCATGTCGATACTCGAATGGTAGCGGTTATTATAAGCAAACTCGACTAATAACATATAGTGTCGTCCTAATTGTAGCAAAAGTCTATCACACATGCCCTCAACATGTCCTCTAGAAGTCTAAATGGTGCGTTCTGTGACCGTCCATTTGAGGGTGCAAAAGCGGTGCTAAGCCATGCGCGGTACTAACCGCACTTTTAAGAAAGACTTTAGCAAAAGCGGCGATAAATTGGGGACCTCGATCTGGGAAAATGATAGACAAGGGTGCACCATTGTAGCAGCCTTACTATCTCCTTCAAATACAACAACATATTCTTCCACCAGGTAGGACACCTTGATGAGAATGATATAAGCGGACTTAGTCGTTAGGTCCCACTTTATTACCATATTGATTCGTATTGCTACCGAAAGTCACATTTGCAAGCCTACAATAAAATCAAAGCGTATTCCCACGTCTTATTTCCAGCCGGGGAATAGCGATATCCTGTGACAAGCCTCCCGACGCCTTGATTGCTCGAGCACCTTAACTTGAAATGACAATTAGGACATTTGGCCATAAATTCGCGATGTCCTTTTTCATCCATTCTACCAATAGACTTCTGTAGGTGCGCGGTACATCTTGGTGGCTCCGGCGGGTGAATAGAATCGCAGGAAATAACTATGGGATTGCTTCTACAAATTTTGTTTCTCGAAGACCATCGACATTTGGAAAGCATAAAGCTACCTTGATGCCTCTCATTACCACCCATCAACTAGCCATAGGAAGAAAGCCTCAGCGGTCTTTTTTAAGTGCTTGCCTCTTTCAACTCAAGCCAAAGATAGGATCAACACTTTGCTTAGACTTGACATCCACATCGCGAAGGACGATTCGGACCCATTAGCTTGAACCATGACACCACCGCTTGCGGGAATCCACTAGTTGAGACACTGAAGTCGGAGCCAACCTATACGCATCCCATGCGAACCAACTCTTTCTTTCATCCTCTCGCAGGCCACACTAGCCATGCGACAACCTACTTAGGCATACGCTTCACCACATTAGTTTTGTCCCGGGGTGATAAAGGACGCTAATGTCATAATCATAAATTAACTCTGTACAGTTCGATTTGCAGAGATTTAAGTCCTTTTGACTAAAACTTATTGAAGACTCTAATGATCATGAAAACATCCTGGACCATTTATACAAATCAATGCCTCTATATTTTTAGAGACAAACCTGGCAACATTTGCTAATTCAGATCATAGGTAGGATAGTTCTTCTGTGGACTTTAAGTTGCCTTGAAGCATACGGCAATCCACACCTTACCGTTTGCATAAGCTAACATCAGGCTGACTTCTAGAGGCATCATAATACACCCACAGAAACCATTTGTGCACCTTTTGGTAAAAGGTCAACACCGGGAAGTAGGAGAGATTAGTCTCTCTCACTCAGCTTTTGGAGAAAGCTTTCTCACGAGCTTTGGCCACGTGAACTGTAGCATGCTTAGCACCCGAGTCAAAGTAAATGCCCAGGAGAAAGCGATGGAGGAAAATCACCTCGACAGTGGACCTCCTATATTAATACATTAGGCAAAAAAATCTTCTAGTGTCGAAATCGAAGTTAGAGGTGCAGGCGAACACTTGATTACGGCCGCATCCGTCTTAGCAGGATCTACCTTAATACCGCTTTCACTTGACACCTGATATGACCCGAGAGAAGCTCGGACCTTAACCAAAATACGCGCAACTTTGCTAAACTTTGCGAAAAGTTGTTTGGTCTTAAGAACTTAACACAATTCTCAAATGGTCCACACATGTGTCATTTCATTCACTCCTTGAATATATCGGGATATCATCGATAAACACATTCCCTGTAAACATGTCAGGTATTGCCTAAACCGCTACTCTATTAATTGGTGTCGATAAATGTAAGTCGGAACTTTAGTTAAACCGAAACTGACATCACTAGAAATTCCATAATGGCTATTCCATGTTTGGAAAACCATGCTGCAGAATATCATCTCTCACTTTCCTCAATGGTGATACTGCACGAAAGCGAAAAATTCAATCTTGGAAAAATAATATCACTTGAAGTTGGTCAAACAAGTCATCAATTCTGCGGGATATTTATTCTAAATGAATCACTTTTTATTAAATTGAAGATAATCAATGCTTTTACACATTCAAAAGAGACCCATCTGCTTCTAACAAACAACCAACAGGAGAACCCATTGGAGAGATACCGATGGATGAAACCACTTATCAAGTAGATCTTTTAGTTGCTTTCTTTCTGACTCTTTCAACTCTCTGGCAGCCGTTCTATAAGGAGGATAGAGATGGGTTGTGTGTTCAGTAAAAGGTCAATACAAATATCGGCATTTCCTTTCAGGGAGAAATATTGGAAAACCATCAGGGAAAAACTTTCAGGGAACTTTCATTCCTTTACCACAAAGTAGGCACAGAAGAGGAAGGGTTCCATGATTAAACATCCTCCAGCGTAACAAGATGGTAAATACACCCTTTGGAGATCATCTTCCTAGCCCTTAAGACAAGACACAAATTGACCTACCAGGAATAACATTTCCCCCTTCCACTCTAATATAGGATCATTTGGAAATTGAAATCTAACAGCCAGGCTCTCCCGATCAGTAGGAAGGTGTAACATGCTACTAGTGATCCATATCCAAAAATCACGTAAAGTCTAACATCATCTAACTACTGCAAATCCATAAAAGTAACTCTAATGGGATAAAGAAAAATGGGACATCCCCTATAGACTCTCTTAGCCACCA
>CM069079.1:16608410-16937027 GCA_035578085.1 Solanum pinnatisectum
TTCTCCTCTTTCATTTCTTCAGCCCTTTTTCAAGCATATCCTCAGCTACATTCTGACAAAATGATCATCTTTATTACTCGTTCCGATTCCAATTGAGAACCATATATTGGAGATGAAAAACCGCATGGTCCTCAAAAATGGATCACAACGTGCTGATGATGATGCCGGGCTTATTGCTTCTTCAATTTCTGTGCATTTTTCATTTGACAACATGATTTGATCTTTTGAAGCATCAGGAGTTAAGTGTAACGCTCTTTATTTTCATAATTCCTGATTGACATTGATCTCATATCTCTTTCTCTAGCGCATTCTTGGATCCCCAATGAGCTTCAAACATAAGCGAACGCAAAATTCAACCAAGCTATAAGATGAACGAGTGCCCAATCAAGAAATGGCAGTAATAATGATGAATAATCATAGGCAACTTTTCCATCATATCATCAAATTTTTCTGGTAGATTTTTCACTACATAAGCCAGCTCATCAATCTTATCAAACAACAATCTAGATGATGGCGGAAACAACTCCTTCTATTCACAATTCTCTGGAACTTAAGTGATACATTTGTCTATAAAAGAGAGAGGATTGATAGCCATTGAAATCCTCTATTGTGGTATAAAATTGGCATTATATAACTCGTCCCTATTCCATATTTTCTTTATTATTGATCCATAATAGGTCCATTAAAATCCTCTATTTTTCTCGTGATGCAATGTGGATTATAAACAAAGATTGAAGCTACACAAGTGTGGCAATGGATTTGACGCCCTTGACATTTTTTGCTTACTAAATTTGATCCCCTGAAACTTGAAATTGCATGGTTGAATTCAGTTTAGTAGAATAAAATTACAAAGATTTTGGAAAAGAGACGACGCTTTTACCTTGGATGTAATTTGCGGGCTCAAGACTTCTGACCATTCTTTAAGCAATCAAGCAAGTTTCCTAGTTTACACGTATAAAATTATAAGAATATTTCTAGAAAATAGTTGTAGAACAAAATGAAGATAGATCTTGAGGGAATTGCTGGATCTAGTTGTGAGTTGTAGGTTGGCATCTTTTGTAGCAATTCTATGGTTAAGACTTTACATTTAGTTATAATAACCATCCTCAATATGTCTCCCTAAATTGTTTTATTTTGTAGAGTTTAATATGATGCCTAATTTGGTGGATCATTATTAATCATTACAATTCTTTCTTACTTAGGTCTAACTACAAGGAAATAATTATTTTTATTTGCTTTAGAGAAAGATATTGAGATAACTTATCTCCCACTCAAACTATATTGGTCAACTCTCATTCCTATTTAGTAATCTTTCATACATTACGACTCATACCGCATCTACTTCATACTTCAAGAGCTTCATTGCTATTAATTTGTTAGGAATATGCATCATCACGATCAATGAAACTTCTATAGTAGATTATAGTATGCAAGACTTATATTCGCTCCATCACATATCTATATTTCTTATCATCTCTTGTTCTTTGACTTTGAGTTCATCATTAAGCTACTTTCTCTCTCATAGACAAATATAAAATGATGATCATCAATGAACACAATTGATGCATAATATCCAATAATCTTCCTTATCTCACGAATCACTTAATCTCAACATGATATACTTTATAGAAATATCTCGCCATACCCAATCTAGCACATGATCTCGGCAACATTCTAAGATAGCAAACATCAAAACCAATCACAAGAAACCGAAAAAGTCATTAGGGTGTGCATAGTGTGAAAATTACTTAAAATTTTCTACTTATCACACAATAGCAAGTAGAGACTAAACTTCCACCCTTATGGATCACTACATGCATACATGGTAATGAAACATTACCATGTACAGATCGACTTTCTCTCATGGAGCTTATGTCTTTATTAATTACAACAAATGTGCGTATGATAGTTCGCATAACTCATATCTAACTTTGAGTTCACAAATCTACTTATCATTTTATTCTTCGTAACTCAATCTTGCATTAGAAACAACTAACTCATTTTTTTTAATCACACATGCATTTAAACACAAACTAACAAATGACATTGTAATTATAAACTTCGTCATCTAATATCACCACTTTGGACAATAATTAATTTATAATCGCTCTCTGCCTCGTCGCATTGTCACATACACAATATAGGCGTATTGCATGTGCGCGAATAGGCCACATACTTTTGTCTATTTAACATGCTTTATCCTTAGAAAATTTTGTACACTTAACATCAATAATGTGAATTTACATGGAAGGAATGCTTGAAAAAATAAAATAGAAAATACATTAGCATCTACGTAAACCCAATCACTTCACATCTCTTCATAGAATTACATGCTACGAGTTTTGTTAAGGGATATGCTACCATTTGATGCGTAGATATGTATTTCACATTGACTTTCTTCTGAAGTATCATTTCTCTTACAAAATTATACTTAATGTGAATATGTGTCGTCTTTCCATGGTACTTCGGATCCTTTGTGTTGACTATTGAAGTTTGACTAATACAATTAATTATGACATGCTCAACAACATTGTTATACATACCTAGAAAATGCTTAAGCCAAACATCTTCTTGCAAAACTGATGAAAGTGCTACGAATTTAGTTTTTATTGTATATAAGGTTATACATGACTGCTTCTTGCTATCCATGATATGACACTCATCATTAAGAAAAAATACATATCAGGTGGATTTTCTCTCATTAAATCTCTCCCAATCAACATTTGTAGCCTTTCGAGTTTTAGATCATTCCCCGATAAACAAGGAATAGTCGATCATGTCTTTTGTATAACTTAATTTCTTTAACTACTTTCAATGTTGCATTAGTGAGTCACTTTGAAATCGCTTAACTATAACTCAACAACATAACAAATATCCGTATAGTACACATCATAACGCATAAGACTTCCAACGCATTGGCATAAGGAACTTTTCTCATTTGTTCCTTCTCATGCGCGGAGTCTATACATCATTTGATCCAAAGCTTAACTTTTAGAGATGGAGTATTTATGGGTTTGCAATCTTGATTGAAGCTGCTCAAGAACTTTCCTAATGTAAAGTTCTTATGAAAGAGATAACAGTCTGTTGAAGCACTCTTTTGAATCCTAACTCCAAGAATGTATGCTGCTTTGCTCACATCTTTCATCTCAAAACTACATTATAACCACTCTTTTATTTCTTTCATAAAACCAATGTCACTACCCTAGTAGTATGTTCGTCTACATACAATCATAAGATCACAAACTTATCTTTGAATCTTTTAATATACACAGTGGTCTTCATGAACCATAACAAATCCATACAATATGATCACATTATAGAATCATAAGTACCATTGTCTTAAAGATTGATGAAAGTCATAAATATACCTTTGAAGTCAATATGCTTTATTTTCTTCGTCCTTTTTCCCAAAACCTACAAAGTTGTTCCGTATAGATCACGAGTTAAAGTGTCCTAAGATATCCACATAGTCATGTCTAGTAGAGTCCTTATTAGTGTTAAGCTTACCACA
This sequence comes from Solanum pinnatisectum, assembly GCA_035578085.1. Taxonomy (NCBI): domain Eukaryota; kingdom Viridiplantae; phylum Streptophyta; class Magnoliopsida; order Solanales; family Solanaceae; genus Solanum; species Solanum pinnatisectum. The sequence continues at coordinate 16,611,922 of CM069079.1, forward strand.
TATATAATAAGGAGGCTACTAGATGTTATAAAGTACTACCTTCTTACATATTCTAATTCATATGACAGAGTTTAAATCTTTAAAAGTTTCTACTAACTCATGCATTTGCATATTGCACATCATGCATGTAAAATGCACAACATGAAATTCCATAAGTACCGAGGTTCACACTAGAACAAATGTAAGCAATCTCCACCAACTAAAATACATACCTAAATAGAGAATGCCCAATGCACTCATGGCACAAGTGTTAGAACCTGCAGAGTGCTCATATAGCATTTAAAGGATCCCCTATATATCTGTTCCTCAGCCTACTCCCACTTCAGAGGCAGAGTTTAAGGGAGCTATTCAGATTCTCACTTAATTGGTGGATGCTCAGCTAGGGTGTTGGGGCACCACAATCACTAACCCTAGTTCCCAAGAGTCGTCAGCTAAGACAAAGATCAGGGATTTCCTTAGGATGAACCTACAAGTACTCATGGGATCCAAGGTATAAAAGGATCCTTATAACTTCATTGATATGATGTAGAAGATTTTTAAGGCAATGCATGCCATTAAGACTGAGGATGTTAAAGTTTTTGCTTATCAACTTAAAGATGTCGTGAACATTTGGTATGATCAATGAGAGGAGAGTCATGGTGAGGATGCCGATGGAATCATTTGGTATGGGTTTGAGGACTAGGGTTCACTCTTTCAAGCTGAACCTCATGTCGAACCAATCCCATCGGCCATCAATTTAGTAGTCTTAGTTTTACGACCGCTCTCTCGAGCAAGCTGAAAACAGAAAGATGAAATCGTATTTACAACTACAATTTCATTAAGTTCCACCATAACTACTAAATGAAATCACATCTAAACAACAAATAAATCATCAACAAGCAAGACCCAATAGATAATCTAACCCATATTCACAAAATCACACCCCAAGAATTGGGGTTTTAACTATATATGTAAAAGAGATAGAAATTTATACCAATATGAGTTTGCATTCAAATGGGTATGAAGATTTAAGTCTCAAAACAAGTCAAGAGTGAAGAATCCACAACACCCAAGTCCAAGTTCTTGGAGTTGAAACACTTGAATCTTCAAGTTCTTCAAAAAACCCTCTCCAAACTTAGAACTCAAAATTCTATATTAAAAATCTGATATTAAGCTATAACTCTCAACGAGTATTTATAGTTTTCAAAAATCTGTGCTGCAGCGGATCATTCGGCGCCGTGAGTCGAGATCACCAATCAACTTGGTGATCTGCCCATTGGTAGGTTTCATCACCGTCTTGCTCTATCCTTCAACATCGCGTGTTTTGGATCATTGCGACATAAAATCGCTTCACGAATCGCCAGCGACACGCCGACTTCTCCTTTCATCGCCGATATGATTTTTTATTTCAGGCTCAAGACACCGAACAAAAGGCGAGGATAAGACCTTTTGGCCACTACGAATGGGTTTGGCGTTTCTCAAATCTTCATTTCTTCGTTCTTTCAGCTTCCTTTGTTCCTTTTTTTGCTGAGTAGTGTCCATGCTTTCCCTCAAACTCCAAATACCTGAAACTTAATGGTTTTCATAAGATATTGAGACAAAATATGCGTTTGAGGACACTAATTCTGTCAAAACATCGCCCTAAATGAGTCCAATTTGTCGACTCATCAACACCCCCAACTTAAACTTTTGCTTGTCCTCAAGCAAACTTGAGTTCAGCTGTTCAAAAAGGGTGTCTCAAACAGTGCTATACAAGAATCAATCATAAATGCACACAAAAAGACTCAATTTACTTATGCAAAGATCAAATGTGCACTCAAAGATTCAAGTTGTGACTCACCAATATCAAAGAATCTCATGCTCGTAATACTTTCTTCAAATGCAAGTTCAAGCTCAACCAAAGTGTTCAAATGCCCTCACACAGGAATGATTCCATATTCATACACAATGGTTTGCAATTTAAAGCTTCGAAATCAAATGTAACGCTCACACTCACAAAGATGAACACGATGCGTACCTTCACCCATAGGTTTGCCCGTATTTTCTGATCAATATTTGTTTCAGCTCACTCAAGATCAAAAAGGTAATTTCAAGGCTTGTAATGGGGCTGAGTGCAAATGTATGGTCATTTAGGGTCGGTGACTTTCATCCTCAGGAAATGTGGTGCTCACAACACTTCCTTTCCTCTTCCTTCAACATTTTCTTTAGTGCTCATAAGTCATTCTATTATTCACTTCCCGTGTATTCTTTGGGAACCCCATTTCTTTTGTACTTTATTTCACAACTTTCTTTTTCATTCTTTTTCTTTTTCTTTCTCTTTTCTGTCTTTTTTTTTTTATATGGAGGTGTTCCATTTTTCTCAAAACCATGGGTAAGAGGAGACTTTCTTTGCACTTCTTGACTTGCTCTTATCTTTTCACCACACCCCCAACTTTAGGCTTTTGGCCTAAGTTGGCTATTCAATTAACCACAACTTCACGAGGATTATGGGTGATGGATAAAGAAAGGTCATTGTTTCATCAAGTTTCTTCCAAAGAAAGGTAAGGCTCAAGGGGTGTTCAAAAGCGCAACACACTCACAAGGTAGGTCACAAAGAGATATATATCAAATTGGCTCACACTCTGAAGTTGCCTAAGATCATATCAAGATATAGCATCACTTAGTTGACCTGACCAACGGGAAAATTCTAGATCCATCACGCATAGTTTGCGTGTAAGCTCATCACACTAGGCATTGACACTATAAGTCACCAAGACTCCACACTTTCGCTAGTTTGCAATGATCATCACAAAGAGACTCAATTCGATACTAGGCTAGTCATAACGAGATGCAAAGAGTGCACATATTGTCTATGCATTTTCATTTGGCCTCATCAGAATGCACATTCATGTTCGCTTGATTGAGAGCACTATTCAAGTCATCGGTATTGATCGGAACTGAGACTTAAATTTTGCAAAAGAACAGCCACATTCAACACACGAGAGGTGGAAAAATTTTTTAGAAAGGTCAAAATCATTTTGCAATTTAAAACAAAAGGAGCCACAAGCTCAAACATCCACAAAAAATAGTGTATAAAATACAATTTTTAAACAGAACAGCCCAAATATATACACAAAAATACGAGTCACAAATAGCACACAAAAGGTGAGCCTCACCCCACCACAATTAAAAAGTATTTGCCCTCAAATGCAAATGAAATAAAGTATCCAAAAGTGAAAGTACGTAAGACGTAAAGGAGGTAGAGAAAATCCGTCTACACAAGCTTATCTGCTCTGGCATCACCGCGATGTGTCATCCTGGAATTTGATAATGGCCCCCAGAGCTTCTTCAGAATATTCAGCGGCAGCTGACTTACTAAGATTGTCCAAGTCATGAGCCGCCAAAAAGGAGTGCATAGATGTAAAGAATCCATGTCTTCACGAGGGAATAGTGGGGTCTCGGGGATTTGTTCTCTTGCTGGTACTGGGCTTCTTGCACTCATTATCCATTTTGGGAGGATTTGTTGCCTTTATATTTTTCCTAAAATTTTTCGCTCTTGTTTTTCTGGGTGGCATATCTCTTCTAGCTACTTTTGGTCTAGCTATTTCGCAGCTTCAGAAAGTTAGAAAGTATTCGCATAAAAGCAAGGCACCAATTGCGTAATCACTGGCGAACTAGTGGTGAAGCGCAACTATGTAGGCTTCACCGAGTGTAGTGCATAGAGAATACAAGGGTGGTGCATAAAGGGCGAACTGTAAGTCTTTAGCGAGAAGTCGAACGCGCTCGATGACTTCATACTTCTCAATGAAAGTTACAGAATTCAACATCATATTTAGCATTAAATTAAAGGCGAGATGGGGATTTTAGGCGCACCACCGAGAGATTCGGCGGGCTGGCCCCAGCTCGCCAAATGACCCAACATGCCTAGTTTTGATCCAACTTCCGAATTCAACCCCGCAACCTCCGAAAAGAAAATTAAGGCATGCACAACTCAAATTAGGCTTAGACCCAGTGAGGATCACGCACGACCCACAATTTTTCATCCAATATAAAGCCCAACCTTCATGACTTAACTATTTAACTTAGTACGGGTAAAATTTGCGAACCTAACAAGAAAAAAAATATTCTAATCCTACCAGAGAGGCCCAACACACATCATCAAAGTAATGCCATTTCATTCTAGTACAACTTTCAATACAAGAAGCTTAGGGCTTGGAAACCAACATTTGTGCCGATTAAGATGCAATCGAGATGCTACGCGGCAACGCAATCCAGATCCAAGCACAATTTAATACTAATAATATTCTAACAACGCAAGAAATATGGAAACTAGAGTGCAGGTGTGAGTTTGGAAAGATAATAAGTTGGGGAAAATGAATGAATTATAATTCTTAAACCTTTGGCCCAAAAAATCATCCAATTCTCGCCCAGTCGGCGATATTAGTCATGATCGCCGAACCACTCAAATGCTCCATCGAGTAGTCATTTACCTCACCAAGTTTTATAGGACTTCCATTAATATGGTGTCCAAACGATGATCTATGTCGGTTGCCGACTGACATTGGTGACTCGCCAATAATTTCTTGGGCTCACCGAAGTTTTACAGTTCGATTTGAATATGTCTTGAGTCAAACGGAAGGTTAGTCGGGCTCACGACCTCTCGATGATTCACCGACTAGACTTGTTACTCACACCCGCTCTTTTCAACACCTTCCACACTTCAACCAAGATGCATAAAACACCATTATTTTTTGAGAACATAAATAAAAGCGAAAAGGGTTTTGGCTTTCCTCTCAAACAATACTAAGTTAATGTCAGGCACGATGCAAGTCCACCTTAAACCTCATTCTGGGTTGACTCATATTGTCACTAGGCAAACCCCTTTTTGTCTCAGATTTAGGTGAGACGACTTCTGACCCATTTGGGTCTCCAGCTGCTTGATTGATACTAAATGGGAGGTGACGGTCTAGCTCAGGGTCGACACATCTTTCTTCATCTCTTTCAAGATCTTGTTTGACCCCTCTACTTTGTTGAGGATACGAGAGAGCATATCCTCAGACCTACCACCCTCTAAATCCTTTGGGTTTTGGCGCCGTGGTGGGCACATACCTATCTTTCTCCCATCCTTCCAATTAGGATTACTGCTCTCCATTCATGCTCCTTCCAACCTTTATCGCTCGCTCAACCTTGGTTACCACCGCTGGGTAGTTTGAACGATAACCAACGCCTTGGTTGGCTAGGAGGTTCACTTCCTCATTATACGAGGCATCAAATTTCGCCTCCTTAGGATTTGCACACTCGATCCCCACAACGTTGACACCACAATCACTAATCCCCATGACATTTTTAGATAAAATGTCAAGTCGCGGTCATGATCTTGGCCATGTTTTGGTCTCTCTCATTATCTTTTCCATCCTCCTTGGATAGCTTGAATGCGAGAGGAGGCTTGGTCTTCACGAGTGTACCATGCCCTATTGATGGTCGCCATGCCATTTAAGAGTTGGGCATCGCATACGGTTGTCGATCAGTTCTAGGTGAAAGTTGCTCAAAGAACACCTTTGTTTATCAATCCAAGCTTCGTAAAAGTACTATAGCAAGACATTGTCGGGCAGACCATGAGTCGGGCATTGTAGCACCAACTTTTTAAATCGCAGCCAAAGTCTCATAGATTGGCTCGTCCTCCAAACGCTTAAAGCTTTGGATACTATCCCGAAGAGTCATCATGTTCGAAGGAGGGAAAAATTGCACATTAAATACAGTGACCAACTCCTCCCACGGTTGATTGAGTCACATGGCAATTCAATAGCCACTTGCATGCTTCTCCCATCAAAGAGAATGGGAACAATCGTAGACGAATTGACTCTTGGGATATATTTTTGAAAGAGAATGGTCCACACACATCTTTGAAATTTTGAATGTACTCATGAGGGTCTTCATGAGCCAATCCACTGAAAAGCCCCTTTAGTTACAAGAGTTGCAACATGGTACTCGTGATGTGAAATACAACATTGCCTTCGACCGGAGGCAAGCGAATTGCACCACTACCACTTATAAGATGGGGGTCATTAACATGAGGCTCATTTACATCGTTAAGGTTTTTGATGTCGTCTTGATGACCTACTTGGCTGCCATTGCTGCCGTTCACACTCATACTTCCTGAAATATTCACACAAACAGACAAAACAAAACTAAAAATTAAGTAAGTACACTACGACTAAGAAGAACAAAAATTTTACTAAACAAAGAATTCTCAAATAACACCACTCCCCGGCAGTGACGCCATTTTGATGTTTGCGTAATCAAGACACAACATCCAATGCAAGTGTCTACGAACGTACAATAGTAAAGTAACCTAACCAAGGGTTGGGGTCGAGTCCTAAGGGAGTGGGCTTGAGAATTAATAGAAAAAAAAATTTAGTTCTAATTAGTCATAGCTAAAAACATTGTCGAATACAAACATACTAAATCTAATGGGTGACACAAAAGTGTCAATTAACAATGGGGGTTTGTAACAAGTAAGCAAAAATCAACGAAAATGCAAAGAGTACTAATCAAGGAGATGAGATTCTTGGGATGTGATAGGAATGCAGGATAAACTAAACTATTGGGTACATGCCTTTTGTAGCGAATTCTTCCGAATATAATATAAGCCAATAACTCACGAGATTCTTAAGCATATATTGTCCTCACACTAGTAAAAAACTGATATAAAAAGAATATTCCAACTTTTCGAGTACCCAAACCAGGTGGTTCATGCTTCATACAATCATTCAAAACAAGTAGTAAATTTAATATATTAAAAGACTTGGGTTTACTCTCCCCTAACGAACAAAACTTATATCCATACTTATATTACAACCCATGGTGAAATGATCAGATTAGCCATCAAAATTTCATGTAAATAAAGAACACATATATCATGTGTAAGACAAAGATTTTATACAAAATATAGATGCCTATATGAAAAAGTGATCTTCCTTAAGGCTCTCAAAATCTCCAACTTCAATGGCCAGCCTCATGCCTCCTCTCGATCATTCCCTACGATAGAAAAAACTATCGCTAATCATATAGCTTAGTCGTGTAAAACTATAGGTTCGAAGCCCTCAAAATTCACCAAGCTACCTTTCTCAAGTCATGAGCAGCACAATTGAAACATAATATATAATTCAAGTAACAATAGATAAAGAGTAGCAATTTGATATTTAAAGATTCAAATGTCAAGAACGCTCATAGCACCATTTTCTAAAAGATTCAATAACAAGGCTCGCCCAATATATACATCATTTCGTCACACCAAGCACAAACAGGTATCAAGAAGGGCCGACGCCTCAGATCAAGAAGCGGTCAACGCCAATAATCAAGAGAACGAAGAACCATATTAAAAATGGCTTTCTAGTTCAGACTTAAAATGGACAACTTCCATTCTTAAGACGAAATAAAAATCTAGAGTCAAGATGGCAAATAATCCGAATCACAAGGCATGCCAATAGTGACAAAGTCATAGCCAAGAGTACCCGGTGATCAAACAATCCGCATAAGTGAGTGAGTTACACAAGTGTCCTTAATGTCTTAAAGGATACCAACATGACAATGAAAAGTGACAAGAGGTAACCAAGGTTCCAAAATAAACTTTCAGATATACCAGAAGGTAAAAATGCAAGTACATGTTTATACACAAACCTCAATACTTTAGTGTAGAAACAGTCCAACACAACTTCATGAGTTCAAACCGTAGACCAACCAACGTATCAAGATCCTCAACTTGTTCACAAGTATATACAACCTTAAAAATACAATTAAATAACTTCTTTAATACCTAGTATCTCAATAATATCGAAATAAGATAGGATTATCATCACAAGTAAGCTTAGCCTGTACAGATACGACTATGCTCCCAAAACAGTGATTCTGGCCAGCCTAGTACCTCATGTTGCAACTTAGATTTGAAAAGGAAAACGGCAAAACTAGACTTTATAACCTTCATGAAAGATGTAGGTACATCTATTAAGGTTTCAAACAAACAAGAATCTCCTAAAAATATATTTTGTACAAAAAGATATATTCAAAACACTAACAGTTGTCCATATAGAATTTCTAATTTCGAACTATGGACAGAATTTGTCCTATGTTGCGTCCCATATTTTGAATCCATAAAAGCTAAATTAGAGTTTTACATAAACATAAGAGTTGTAAATATACAAATTAGCTTTCCAAATCATATTTATTCACTGTAAACAAAGTTCTATAAAACAAGTTCTGCTTAAAATACTAAACACTACCCAGCTCAAAAACAGATTTTTCCACTTACCAAAGAGAAGTGTGTGTCTCGAATTCTAGCCAAAAGGATCAAGTTTTTCTCTTGTGATTTTCAAGAACAACTGATTAAATAAGGTTCTGAGGTTCTTAGACTTGAAGCAAACGAATTTAACTCAAGGAGATGTGAAAATATATAGTCACACAAGTGATGTTTATCACTTGGACAACTGTCCCTCAAAGGTGCTGCCCAAATAAAAGTGTGCTGCCCAAAATGTATATATACATACCTATATGTATATACCTCACCACAATTTATAGTTATACATAATTATAATTAGAATATTATGTAAATACCCCAATACAATCCCTTAAATTACAATTACAATTTATGTTAAGCAAGTTTGCAAATATCACAAAATTTCAAGTTCCCAAAATGTGAATAAAACCTATTGTAGTAATTAAGCAATGGTGTGTCGACATGCGACTCTTTGTTAGCATTTAGGGGTATTACACTTTTAATAATAAATCCGTTGAATATTTGTGACTAGGCTAGACTATAGTGGGGGTAAATTCTCTCTTGAGCAACTTACCCCGAATCAACCTGGTTTCTCTCGAACACCGGGTTGCCGCTTTAATAACAACCTCCGCCTTAGCCCACTCACTCTCTCTAGTTGAGTGTGTGGGAGAAGGACTAGGGTTCGCTCTCTTTAGCTGAACCTCATGTCGACCCAATCCCACCGGCCATTAATTTAGTAGTCTTAGTTTTACGACCTCTCTCTCTCGCAAGCCGAAAACACAAAGGTGAAATCGTATTTGCAACTACAATTTCATTAAGTTCCACCACAACTACTAAATCAGGGACTAAGTTTTCCTTTTCTGCCAAATCTCATAATCTTTTTCCATGGAAACACCTTTAAGAATATTTTATCTCCCACTTGATATTCAATGTCACGCTTTAAGATCAACAGCATTTACTTTTGCCTATCTGAAGAAATCTTTAGACGATCCTTGATAATTTTTACCTTGTCCTTTGTTTGTTGCACAATTTCAGGACCAAAAAGTTTCCTGTCACCAACTTCACTCCAACAAAGAGGGGTCCGACATTTCCTTCCATACAAGTCTTCATAGGGGGGCATTCCAATACTCGATTAATAACTGTTATTGTGAGCAAATTCTATCAAAGCCAAGTGTTTGTTCCAAGTACTGAAATTCCATAATGCAAGCTCAAGCATACCTCCAAATTTGTATCACTCTTTCCAACTGGCACTGCTTGAGGATGGAACGGCTAAATTTCAACTTAGTACCCAAAGCTTCCCGCAGCTACCTCAAAATCTAGAGGTAAACCTTGGGTCTCACGGATACAATAGACATAGGGATCCCATGTAGTCTTACGATCTCATTAATGTACAATTCGCTAAACGCTCAAGTGAGTAATCCATCCTGATTGCTAATAAGTGAGAACTCTTGGTTAGCCTGTCCACAATCACCCACATTGCATCATGTTTTCTTTGGGTGCGAGGAAGTCTAGAAACAAAGTCCATAGTTATTCTCTCCCATTTTCATTCCAACATCGACAAGGGCTGTAGTAAACCAACTGGGACCTGATGTTCAAATTTTTTACTTGTTGACAAACCAAACATTTAGAAATGAACTCCGCAATGTCTCTCTTCATACCACTCCACCAATAATTTTCTTTGATGGTCAGTACATCTTTGTACCCAGGATGCATTGCATATGGTGAGGTGTGTGCTTCACCCAGATTCTCTCCTCAATTTGTCATCATTAGGGACACATAGTCTGTCTTGATAAAATAAGACACCATCCTTTGTTAATGTAAAATCAAGTTTTTCCTTTTGAAATTCTCCGTCAATTTTACAAGTGTCTCATCTTGCTTTTGTGCTTCCTTCAATTGCTCAAGTAATCTGCTTTACTTCCAAATTAGCAATAATCGAACCATTTGAATCGTGTAAAACAAACATTCATGGCTCTTAACTCAAGAAGCAAGGGTAAAGGACTCAAAGAAATGCTTGCAAAGGATTTTCGAATTAAAGCATATGCAACCACATTGGCTTTACCTGGATGATAATCAATCGTGCAGTCATAATCCTTGATGAGTTCAAGCCATATACGTTGTCGAAGGTTTAGCTCCTTTTGAGTACCCAAGTACTTTAAGCTCTTGTGATCAGTGAATATATGACATTTCTCTCCATATAAATAATGCCGCCATATTTTTAAAGCATACACTACAACAACAAGTTCAACATCATGGGTAGGATAATTCAATTCATGCGGTTTTAATTTCCGAGAGGCATAAGAAATAACCTTCCCTTCTTGCATCAAAACGCATCTGAGACCATTGTGAGAAGTATCGCTGTATACTACATACTCCTTCCCTTCAATTGGTAGAGTAAGTATAGGTTCTTGAGTCAGCAAGGATTTGAGAGTTTCAAAGCTCTCTTGGCATTGTCATTCCAATTAAACTTCACTGCCTTCTGCAAGAGTTTAGTCAATGGAGAGGTGATAATGGAAAAGCCTTTCACAAATCTTCTGTAGTATCCTACTAAGCCTAAGAAACTTCTTACCTCGGTTGACTTTTGGGAGGTCTCCATTCAACAACTGCTTGTATCTTACCAGGATCCACCTTCACGCCTTTGGCCGATACAACATGTCCCAGAAACGTCACTTCATCAAGCCAAAATTCACACTTGGAAAGTTTAGTATAAAGTTCCTTCTCCTTCAAAAGTTGCAAAATAATCCGGAGGTGATTATCATGGTCTTCACTACTTCTGGAAAATATTAAAATATCATCTATAAAGACAACCACAAACCGATCAAGATAAGGCTTGAATACTCGATTCATTAGATCCATGAATACCGCAGGAACATTTGTCAATCCGAGTGGCATCACCAAAAATTCATAATGACCATACCGAGTTCTAAAAGCAGTTTTAGGAATATCTTTCTCTCTAACACGCAGTTGGTGATATCCAGATCTTAAATCAATCTTTGAGATTACTTTAGCACCCTTCAGTTGGTCAAACAAATCATCGATCCTTGGTAGCGGATATCTATTCTTGATTGTTATTCTATTCAATTGTCTATAGTCAATACAAAGCCTAAGAGTGCCATCTTTCTTCTTTACGAATAAAACAGGGTCTCCCCAAGGAGAAACACTAGGTTGAATAAAACCCATCTCAAGAAGTTCATGTAATTGAGATTTCAATTCTCTTAATTCTGCCGGAGCCATGATATAAGGAGTGATATAAATAGGGGTAGATCCAGGAATAAGCTCGATTGGAAATTCAACCTCTCTTTCTGGGGGCAATCCAGGAAGGTTTTCTGGGAAGACTTCTGGGAAGACTTCTGGGAAATCATGTACAACTGGTATGTCCTTGATACCAGGACTCTCCAACTATGTATCAACTATGTGAGCAATGTATGCCCCACAACCTTGACGCATCAACTTTCTTGCCAAGGCCGCCGAAATAATATTAGAGGTCAATGATCTTTCACCTTGTACAATGATGTGTGAAAATGTATGATCTTTAAAAGTCACATGCTTAGACCTACAATCTACCACTACATGATATTTATAAAGCCAATCCATCCCGATAATAACATCAAAATCCTTGAAGGGCATTTCAATCAAATCAGCAGGGAAGACCAGATTTTGAATCACGAAGGGACAATCTTGGTAAACTCAATTACACACAACTTGATAACCCAAAGGACTTTCAACCAGCACATCAAAATTAAGTCTCACAGATTTCACGTTTTTAGGAAGAGCAAGTGATGAACAAAGATAGTTATGTGTAGAACTGTGATCAAACAATGTAAACACACATAAGCCAAATAAGTGAAATTTAATGACAACCACATATTTTCGATCTTGATCCTCCTCCGCCTCATAAAGCATAAGCACGTGCAGAGCCTTGGTCCACTAGCTTTATTCGCTCCACTTGCCCCTATCTCTTGGGTGTTTTTAGGTCTTGCACCTTCATTAGTTTGAGGAGGATTAATGAAGGCTTATGAACCGAACCTTCATTCTCAACGAAGGAGCATTATTAGGATTAGGACAATCCTTCTCTTTATGATCAAAGCTTCCACAATTGAAACATGCACCAGAAGCTCTCCTGCAAGTACCATAATGATTCTTTCCACATTGTGGACAAGTGGGAACACGAGGCTTGCCTTGGCCATAATTTGGAGTGCTAGCTGTAGAAAATTCTGATCTGTTTTGCCTTTGTTGGGGTGGCCTATTAAAATTACCAGCCTTAGAATCATCAAACCTTCCCCTTTTGGATGGACCTCTAAAATCTGGTCTAATCTTTCGTAATTTGTTTTCATTTCGACTAGCTTCTTCTTTATCAAGTCGTTCACAAGTAAAAGCAGCAGACACTAACTTACAAAAGTTCTGATGTTGTAGGATCGCCACATTCTTCCTAATGGAATCATTTAAACCATCTTCAAACTTCCTACACTTGTCTTTTTCCTCTTTAATAATACCTCCAGCGTAACAAGAGAGCCTTAGAAACTTTTGTTGGTACTCATCAATAGATGCCTCGTTGCCTTAAATTGAAAAACTCCTTTCTCTTTGCATCACAATAAGCAGGTGGGACATACTTCATACGAAATTCCCTAAGAAAATCATCCCAAGTAAGAACAAGAGGTTTTACCTTGGCATTCGGAACACTTACCCACCAATCGTAAGCATCATTTTGTAATAGTGAAATAGCATACTTAAATTTGGCAACATCTGAACACTCTAACTGCTCAAATACCCTCTCCATGTGCTCCAGCCATTGTTCAGCATCCGTGGGATCAACGGTGCCTTCAAACTCCACTCCACCCATTTTCCTCATTTTCTCAAAGTTAATCCCGTTGGCATCATGCATCGCTTCAGCCATGTGGTGGAAGAATTCAGCCATTTGTTGAAAAAGAGGATTCATGGCTTGAGTACCACGACTCATGTGAGGATGTGAACCCGCTCTTACACCCTAATGGTTTCCCACTTTAGACCTACTAGTGTGGGGAACATATTGATCCAAGAAAGGTTCTCCAACCTCTTCTAGTGTATGAGGTTGGGAAGCAAAGGCACCCGAACCTTCACGAGCAGCTTCCATAGGTCGGTCAGAAGAAGAGGCCATAACTTAATTCCTTCAAAATGGAAAATCACATTGAGTTAGGGACATGTACATGATGCATGTGCACTCTACATGCGATAAAAATATTATAAACCATGTAAGTGAACAAATAATCCAAATAAAACCTTTTCTGAAAGCGAACAAGTATACAAGTAATTCACAGCAAAAGTCCTAGAACCACAAACGTAGGCTCTGATACCAACACTTGTAGCGACCCTTCTGAATATAATAAAAGCCAATAATTCACGAGATTTTTATGCATATATTGTCCTCACACTAGTAAAAAAAATGATATAAAAAGAACATTTTCAACTTTTCGAGTACCCAAACCAGGTGGTTCATGCATCATACAATTATTCAAAACAAGTAGTAAATTTAATATATTACAAGACTTGGGCTTACGCACCCCAAACAAATAAAACATATAGCCATACATATATTACAACCCATGGTGGCATGATCAGATTAGCCCTCAAAATTTCATGTAAATATACAACACATAGATCATGTATAAGTCCCAAAGTTTATACAAAATATAGATGCATATATGCAAATGTGATCTTCCTTAAGGCTCTCAAAATCTCCAACTTCAATGGCCAGCTTCATGCCTCCTCTCGATCATTCCCTACGATAAAAACAACTATCACTAAGCATATAACTTAGTGGTGTAAAACTATAGGTTCAGAGCCCTCAAAATTCACCAAGCTACCTTTCTCAAGTCATGAGCAGTACAATTGAAACATAATAAATAAATCAAGTAACAATATATAAAGAGTATCAAGTTCGATATTTAAAGATTCAAATGTCAAGAATGCTTATAACACCATTTTCCAAAAGATTCAATAACATGGCTCACCCAATATATACATCATGTCGTCACACCAAGCACAAGTAGGTCAAGAAGGGCTGATGCTGATGCCTGTATCAAGAAGGTTAAAACCAATAATCAAGAGAACAAAGAGCCATATTAGTTCAAAATGGACAACTTTTTATTCTAAAGCGGACTAAAATCCAGAGTCAAGATGGCAAATGATCCGAATCACTAAGCATGCCAATAGTGACAAAGTCAAAGCCACAAGAAGGACAAAGTCCCAACAAGAGTGCCCGGTGATCAAACAATCCGTACAAGTGAGCGAGTTACACAAGTGCCCTTAATGTCTTAAAGGATACCAACATGACAATGCAAAGTGACAAGAGGTAACCAAGGTACCAAAATAAACTTTCAGATATACCAATAGGTAAAAAAATGCAAGTACATGTTTATACACAAACCTCAATACTTTAGCGTAGAAACAGTCCAACACAACTTCGCGAGTTCAAACCGTAGACCAACCAACGTATCAAGGTCCTCAACTTGTTCACAAGTATATACAACCTTAAAAACATAATTAAATAACTTCTTTAATTCCTTGTATCTGAATAATGTCGAAATAAAATAGGATTATCATCATAAGTAAGCTTAGCCTGTACATATACGACTATGCTCCCAAAATGATTCTGGCCAGCCTAGTACCTCATGTTGCAACCTAGATTTGAAAAGGAAAATGGCAAAATAGACTTTATAACCTTCATGAAAGATGTAGGTACGTCTCTTAATGTTGCATAGAAATAAGAATCACCAAAAATTATATTTTGTACAAAAAGATATATTCAAAACACTAACAATTGTCCATACAGGATTTCTAATTTCGAACTCTGGACATAACTTGTCCTATGTTGAGTCCCATATTTCAAATCCATAACAACTAAATTAGAGTTTTACATAAATATAAGAGTTGTACATATACAAATTAAATTTCCAAATCATATTTATTCACTGTAAACAAAGTTCTATAAAACAAGTTATGCTTAAAATACTAAACACTACCCAGCTCAAAAACAGATTTTTCCACTTACCAGAGTGAAGTGTGTGCCTCGAATTTCAGCCAAAAGGACCAAGTTTTTCTTGTTATTTTCAAGAACAACTGATTAAATAAGGTTCTAAGGTTCTTAGACTTGAAGTAAGCGAATTTAACTTAAGGAGGTGTGAAAATATATACTTACACAAGCGATGTTTATCACTTGGACTATTGTCCTTCAAAGGTGCTGCCCAAATAAAAGTGTTGCCCCAAATGCATATATACATACCTATATGTATATACCTCACCACAATTTATAGTTATACATAATTATAATTAGCATATTACATAAATACCCCAATACAATCCCTTAAATTATGATTACAATTTATGTTAAGCAAGTTGGCAAATATCACAAAATTTCAAGTTCCCAAAATGTGAATAAAACCTATTGTAGTAATTAAGCAATGGTGGATCGACATGCGACTCTTTGTTAGCATTTAGGGGTGTTACACTTTTGATAATAAATCCATTGAATATTTTTGACTAGGCTAGACTATAGTGGGGGTAAATTCTCTCTAGAGCAACTTACCTCGGATCAACCTGGTTTCTCTCGAACACCAAGTTGCCGCTTTTAGAACAACCTCCGCCTTAGCCCACTCACTCTCTCAAGCTGAGTGTGTGGGAGAGGGACTAGGGTTCATTCTCTCGACCTGAACCTCATGTCGACCCAATCCCACCGGCCATTAATTTAGTAGTCTTAGTTTTATGACCTCTCTCTCGAGCAACCCCAAAACACAAAGGTGAAATCGTATTTTCAAATACAATTTCATTAAGTTCCACCACAACTACTAAATGAAATTGCATCTAAACAACAAATAAATCATCAACAAGCAAGATCCAACAGATAATCTAACCCATATTCACAAAATCGTACCCCAAGAATTGGGGTTTTAGCTAGACATGTAAAAGAGATAGAAATTTATACCAATATGAGTTTACATTCAAATGGGTATGAAGATTTAAGTCTCAAAAAAAGTCAAGAGTGAAGAATCCATAAGACCCAAGTCCAAATTCTTGGAGTTGAAACCCTTTGAATCTTCAAGTTCTTTGAAACCCTCTCCAAACTTAGAACTCAAAATTCTATATTAAAAATCTGATATTAAGCTACAACTCTCAACGAGTATTTATAGTTTTCAAAAATCTGTGCTGCAGCGGATCATTCGGCATCGTTAGTTGAGATCACCGATCAACTCGGTGATCTGCCCGTTGGTAGGTTTCATCGCCGTCTTGCTCTATCCTTCAGCATCATCATGTTTTGGATCATTGGGAGACATAGAACTGCTTCTTAAAACTGCTCGGTGACACACTGACCTCTCCTTTTCACCACAAATTTGATCTTTTATTTCAGGGCTTAGCACACTGGAACAAAAGGCGAGGAGAAGACCTGTTGGCGACTCGCCGAATGGGTTTGGCGATTCTCAAATCTTCATTTCTTCGTTCTTTCAACTACCTTTTTTCCTTTTTTGCTAATTAGTGTCCATGCTTTCCCTCAAACTCCGAATACCTAAAACTTAATGTTTTTCATCAGATATTGAGACAAAATATGTATTTGAGGACACTAATTCTATCAAAACATAACCCTAAATGAGTCCAATTTGTGGACTCATCACTTACCCTATACGTGGTAAGTGTGACAGTCCCCAACATGTGGTTTCTATAAGTGTGGCCAGATAGGTCACTTTCTGAGGGGCTTCTCGATATGGAAGCAAGGTAATGGGGGCAATAAGACCCAATCTTATTTAAAGGTTCTATTAAGTAGGGTTTCTCGAAGAGGTACTCCATCAAGAACATATGAAGGTTCAAACCATTTGTATTCTATGTGTAGTCTCCAGGATTAGCAAAATTTACTAGGCATTGTCACTAGTATGCTGTAAGTCTTTTCGCTTGATGTTTATACCTTAATTTATCCTGGTGTTAGTTTTTCTTTTGTGACCCCTTATGTAGCCATGAAGTTTGGGACTTGTCCCAAATGACTTCTGAGCCTGTCACTATTTATAGTATGGTTGGAAAGTCTATTCTAGCAAAGAGAGTCTATATAAATTGCACTATATCTATCGATCATAAAGACACGACAAATGACTTTGTCAAATTAAATATGGTGGATTTTGATTTTATTCTAGGCATGGACTGGTTAAATGCTTGTTATCCCTTAGTCAATTATAGAACTCAAGTAGTCAAGTTTTCGTTTCCTAATGAGACAGTCTTAGAGTGGGAAAGTAGTACAATTGTGCCTAAGGGTCACTTCATCTCATATCTTAAGGCCAAGAAGTTAGTCTCCAATAGGTGTATCTAGCACATAGCTAGATTTAAAGACTCACCGTAGAGACCCCGCCACTAAGTCAGTTCCAATTGTGAATGAGTTTCCAAAAGTATTTCCTGTTGATCTTCTCAAAGTCCCTCCCGATAGAGAGATAGACTTTGGAATTGATGTCCTCTAGATACCCAACACATCTCTATTTCTCCATAAATGATGGATCCAGCCAAGTTGGAAGAATTAAAAGAACAGTTGAAAGATCTTCTTGATAAGGGTTTCATCCAACTAAGGGTCTCACCTTGGGGTGCTCTGGTCTTATTCGCGCAAAAGAAAGATGGTTCCATTAAGATGTATATTGACTATCGCTAGTTGAACAAGATCACTATAAATAATAAGTATCCTCTCATTATAATCGATGACATGTTCAACCAATTTTAGTGTGACACTTGTTTCCCCAATATAGACCTCTGATCCGTCTATTATCACCTGAAAGTGAGAGAAAGTAACATCTCGAAGACAATTGTTATGGTCATTATTAATTCCTTATTGTGTCCTTTGCATTTGACTAATGCTCCTGCAACATTCATGGATCTCATGAACAAATATTCAAGCAGCTTTTTGATATATTTGTTATAATTTTCATCAATGACATATTGATCAACTCTAGAAACAAGGAGGATCATGCCGGTTCTCTCAGAAGAGTACTCCAAACTCTCAAAAACCGTGGGTTATTTTTCCATGTTTTCAAAATGTGAATTTTGGATAAAATTTGTGGCCTTCTTAGGGTATGTGAGTTGATTCACAGAACATAGAGGTATTGAAGAATTGGCTCAGACCCATATCCCCAACTGATGTAAGGACTTTCTTGGGTTTGGCTAGTTACTTAAAAAAGCTTTGTAGAAGGGTTTTCATCCATTTTGTCCCCATTGACTAAGTTGTTCCATAATAAGTCTATGTTCTGAGGCTTGTCAGAAAACTTTCACGAATTGAAAAGCCAATTTACTACTGCTCTATTATTAACCCAACTTGAGGGCACATAGGGTTTTGTTGCGTATTGCGATGTGTTCAGGGTTAGAATTAGTTGTGTTGATGAAAAATGGTAAGGTTATAAATTATGCCTCCAAAAAAATTAAAATTAATGAGAGGAATTATCCGATACATGATCTTGAGTTTTTGGAAGTGGTATTTGCTCTTAAGTTATGGCATTATTATCTCTATGACATGCATGTGGATGTAATCACCAACGAGAGGAGTCTCGAACATGTTTTTAGTTAGAAGTAGCTGAACCATAGACAAAGAGGCTGGATCGAACTACTTAAGGACTATGATACGAGCATCCTCTATTATGTAGGTAAAGGTAATGTTGTTGTTGATGCTCTTAGTAGATTATTCATGAGGAGTACTACTTATGTTGAGGATGGAAAGAAAGAGTTGGCTAAGAAAGTGCATAGACTTGCACATTTGGGAGTCCTCCTTGTAGACACAGAAAAAGGTGGTGTTATTATGTTAAACGAGGCTGAATCATCTTTTGTGGTGGAAGTGAAGGAAAAGAAAGAAAAGGACCTCATCGTACTTCACTTGAAGGAAAATGTTCAAAAGTAGAATGTCATGACTTTTGAACTAGGGATATATGGTGTGCTGAGGTACCATATGATATGCGTCCTGAATGTTGGTGGTCTCTAGAATAGAATCATGGTAGAAGCCCACAATTCCAAATATTCGATTCATCTAGGTTCCACCAAAACGTGTCATGACTTTAGAGAGATGTAATGGTGGAATGACATGAAAAAAATATTTGTTGCTAAGTGCCAGAATTGTCAACAAGTCAAGGTTGATAACCAAAGGCCATATGGCGTAGCTCAGAACATAGCTCTTCCAGAGTGGAAATGGGAGATGATCAATATGGACTTCATTACTGGCTTACCACGATCTCACCTACAACATGATTCGATTTGAGTGATTGTAGATCGGATGACTATATCAACCTATTCCTTGCACTAAAGACTACTAATTCAACAGAAAGGGAAACTTAGTCCCCGTCACTTTGGCACTACTAGATTTTAAGAGAATTGGTAATGTAGCTTATGAGTAGAAGCTACCACCAAAACTAGTAGTTTTTCATCCAATATTTCATATCCCCATGCTTAAAATGTACTTGGACGATCCATCACTCATTGTGCCAAAATAGAGTGTTTGTGTGTAAGATAATTTATTTTGTGAAGAGATTCCAGTTTCGATACTTGATTGTCAGGTTTTCAAGTCGATGACTAACGAAGTTTCATATGTCAAAGTTTTGTAGAGGAATCTATTTATTGAAGAGGCTACAAAGACAAAGAAGATATGAAAACAAGATACCCTCATCTATTCGTCCCTCCACATATTGATGTTGAATGTAATGATCCTTTCCCAATTTCAGATTCAGTGTCTATTCATGTGTTGAATGCTGTAGATTCTGAATTGTATTTGTGCCTTGTGTAATATCCTAGATTTGTCATCATTCGAGGATGATTGATCCCAAAAAGGAGATATTTTAACACTCCAAAGTATTCTAGCCCAAATAAGATCATCAAAGCCCAGAAAAGACTGGAAATATTTCCAACAGTCTAGTTTTACGGACACCATCTATAACCCATAGATCGTAGATGGGCTTGTCGAATCACACTCCTGAAAGTTGATTTATATGTCAAAGTTTCACAGATCACAATATGGGTCATAGATCCCTTTACGAAATATAGAATGATGGATGGAACAAAGTCCTAAAAGCTGAAGTTAAATTGTGACTTTATGGACCATGGTGCTCGCACCGACATCACAAAAAAAATGCAGAGTGTAGCATGAATACCAAAACAACATGTACTCAGTAGACATCATAGGTTGACCGAGAAGGAAAAGTAAAAGCAATATAAAATGATAAAATCTTGACACAACTAAAGTCAAGGAGAAATTTAAAGAAATGCTCATAAGAGTACTATGACAGAAAAGAACTAAGTACAACTAACTAAACCTAACTATAGCCCCATAAGCTCAGAAGGTACACTCGCGTGTAAGTTTAAGTAAAAACCCAAACAGACCCCCATAAGCCCTAAAGGTACACAAAATAGAAAAATCTACTAAGAGTAGGTCATGGTGAGTCTGGAGCCTGAGAAGGAAAGTAGCCGAAGTGTATCGACTCAATAGATTTGTGACTAGTAGGAATGAACTACATCTGTGACTAGTAGGAATAAACTACATGAAAGATAATGAGTATCATGACCAGACCTTAAATCTACAACTAGTAGTAATCAACTTTGTGGAGGATAGTGAGAAACGTGACTAGACCTTAAATCTATGATTATAAAGGGTTGATGAAGCATCTCATGTCAAATCATCATCATAGAAATGTTGTGGGACAAAGTCCACTCTCAGGTTATCAAAACAATACTCCAAACTCGAACCAACTCCACTCCCAAGTTGCCAAGCCAAGCCTGAAATGTCAAACGTGTCTCACATGGCCATATAAAGAGGGAGAGCGGATAGAAGGTTGTCAAAGCTGAGTCAACACCTAAGCTAAGGCTCATTCTATCAGACTCAAGTTTGCTACACCAGTCTAGAAGGAGCTAAACCGTCTAAAACGATGTTATGGCAAAACTAACACCAAACGACTCAAAATGTAGCAGGTCTATGGAAAGAACTATTCTAGTCATTAAATAAGGCCAAACAATATCAAACATTCAACAATAACATCAACAAGACCAACCACAAGATAAGGATGGACACATAACATAACTAGTATGCTTCTAATCCCAAAAATCTTGATATAAGCTTTAAACATGGTTTCTATGTAATGTAGCATAATAAACTAGGTACCCACCCCTAATTAACCCAATTCAACATGAATTTACAATATTTGAGCTCAATTTAAGGAATGGGAAGTCGTAGCCTACCTTAAGGCTGACCACCTGAACTCTATATCATGTTTTCTGAGCTTTTACTTTTCTGTACGATCTACAAATGCTGCCACACTATCAAAAATATAATCACACCAATAATGTAATCATTTAGACACTAAATTCACTTAAAAATAAATAGACAAAATTTAAGAGTCAAAATGGGAGTAGTGGGATCGGCACTAGAAATTTTGGAAATGACTCCATCAAAAGGCCCTAAACAGTAGCCCAAGCTTGTGTTCCAAAATGAAAAAATAATTTTGAGCTTAGATCAATGGGAACCAAAACATTCAAAAACACCACTATTTAAAAAATAGGCTGAGGTAGCCTACAAATAAAAGATTATACCTCAAACTATAAATACCCAACACTTCCCAAACACTCTAATGCGTAGCACCAAGCTCCCTGATCAAAATAAACTTTGAATTACAAAACACAGAGCTAAAGTGGAGGCGATATCATAATTAAAAGTTTTGGAGAAGAACTGATCGTGTATTAGTCTTTTAAGAATGACACAGGTAGCGCTAAAGCGACCCCTAATGCACCTAAAGTGAATGGCCAACAAAAGGTGACCCTCGCTAATGTGAGTCATTGTATTCTAAAGTGAAGGCTGTTATACGATGCCAGGGCCGCTGAAGAAGATGGGCTTGAGCTGGCGAATCTCGCTAAAACGGTTGGTTGACCATGAAAGTGGTTACCGCTTAAGCAGACCAAGGGTGCTAAAACAACTTCCACCTAGCTTGCCTATCCCGCTTAAGAGGATCCCTGGCCAAAAAAGTAAAGATCGCTTAAGCAACCAAAAGGCCGCAAAAGTCCGAGCACTAGTATCAGACATCAGAATTTTAACTATGTCCCCTTGGACCCCGTTGGGGTGCTCAAGCATAGTTTGGAACCGTGTACATGCAAACGAGATATGGAACCCAATCAAAATTGACATTCAAAACTTAAAATAGCAGTCAAAACTTCCATTCAAGGTCTTCTCGACAAAGAATGTGGTCCACACCCAAACTCCATTTTAAGTTGAAATTCACAAGGGGGCTCTGAATTAGCTTGGAGGCCTAGTGTCCGCATGATGGGTCATTCTAGAAGAAAATTGATACTACGGAGCTAACTGTACTGACCAAATTATCATCCGGGCATGTTTACCAAGAATGTTGACCGAGGTCAAAGTTTAGCCAAAACTTAAAAGTTAAAACGCCTAATGGCATAAACTCACATCAAAATCCTCGAGACCAAGCCAACCATGCGACTATTTGAAAATAACCCTTTCGGAGCTGATGGAATTATGAGATTTGCATTATGAGGCCATTTTTGTGAACTTTTGATCGAAAATCATCACGCCCTTCACATGTGACACATGGAAGAATAGCCGATCACCAACTTAAAACTTCAATGGTTGATGCCTATGATCAACATAACTGTTGTGTTTACTCTTAGTTGTACTGAGCCTATCCTGAATCACCTGCACCCTCTACCTCTACTCCCTTCTTCTCATAAACAACCTTTCAGCAAGGAGAAAGAGATAAAGAAGAAAATTCTCAAATTCTCAGAAATGGTTTGAATAAGCATTCTTTAGAGAGGGAATGTCGGATAAGACATCTGCGCCAGTGTAAAAAAAGAAATTTAACATTTTCACTGTAGCAAGGAGAAGGAAAGGAGCACCTGATCCAAGGCCTCCGAAATCAAGTTAGCACCCCACAGCATGGGCTCTCTAGACTCAAACTAACTAGAGAGCCACAATGCCTACCATATAAGGCCTCGTACGAGACCCTATAAATACTAGCATGGTAGCTATTGTTGTACGCAAACTCTGCTAATGAAACAAATTGGTCGTAATCACCTTGAAATTCCAAAACATAGGCCTGCAACATAGCCTCAATAACATGAATAATACGCTCCAACTACCTATCGGTCTGTGGGTTGAAAGTTGTGCTACGGTCAACAAGAATGCCCAACTCCTCTTGAAAATTCCTCCAAAAGTTAGAGGTGAACTGAGAACCCCAATATTTGAGATAATAGACAAAGTTACACCATGAAGACAAACAACCTCTTAAATATAAATACGAGCCAACCTTTCGATGCAGAGTGAAGAGCGAACATGGATGAAGTGTGATCACTTGTCAATCGATCAATGTTGATCCATATGCTGTCAAAACATCTAGAAATCTATGGCAAACCCGCAACAAAATCCATAGTGGTGCAATCCCACTTCCACTCAAGAATGGGTAGTATCTATACTCATCATGAGGCCTTAAATGGTCAGCCTTTACCTACTGAAAACATAGGAAATGAGACACATAGTTTGCAATATCTCTCCTCATGCTGCTCCAGAAATAGTGTTGCCTAATATTACATATGTCTTCGTGGTGCTCGGTTAGACATATTATCTAGAATCATGGGCCTTACAAAGGAATATCTGAATCAAGTCATTGACTCTCAAAACATAGATACAACTAAGAAACCCCATCAATCTAAGGTAGCCTGACCAACATTATCCTCTAACAAACGGTCTTGAAGAGCCACCAAGGTCTCATTCTCAAACTGGCGACCACGAATCTGCTCAAACAAAGACGACTAAACTCTCATATAGGCCAACACAAGCCTAAAATCTTAAATATCAAAATGAATCATCCTATTGGCTAAGGACTGGCTGTACAAAGCGAAGGGTATCTCACCAGTAGATAAGAAGGCAAGACTACTCGTACTCACTGCCTTCCAACTTCAGGTGTCCTTTACTATATTTACCTTGCCTTAATTATAGAGAACAATTAGGTCATAGTCCTTCAAGAGCTCAATCAAATGGAGATGCCTTAAATTAAGGTCCTTCTGGCTCATAATGTATTAAAGGCTCTTATGATAAGTGTATATCTAACAAAGAACTCCATACATGTAGTGCCTCCAGATTCTAAGAGCAAAAAATATTGCTACTAACTCCAAGTCATGAGTGGGGTAGGTGCGCTTATGAAATTTAAGCTGCCTCGATGCATAAGCAATAACCTAGCCCCGCTGCATCAATAAACAACCCAAACAAAAACAAGATGCATCACAATACACCATAAATACCTCACCCTCAACTAGAAAATTTATATAGAAGCGGTTGTAATAAATTCCTTGAGATCTGAAAGCTCAACTCACACTCCTAGGACAACTCAAAAGGAACATCAAGATAAGTCAACTGGTGAAAGGTAGTGCTATAGTAGAGAAGCCCTCCAAAAACTATATGTAGTAGCCTTCTAATCTGACGAAGCTTTGTATCTAACTAATAGAAGTTGTCCTAGCCCAATCGTTAATAGCTTCAATCATCACAAGATATACCATGATGCAATCCTCTGACACCATGCGCCCTAAGAATGCTATAGACTCGAGCCAAAACTTGCACTTTGAGACCATAACATAAAGTTGTTGATCTCTTAAATGCTGGAGCACAATCCTCAAAAGATGCTCATGCTCTCTCCTACTCTTTGAGTATACAAAAATATTATCAATGAATACTATTACGAACAAATCTAGATAAGGCATGAACAACCGCGTCATCAAGTCCATAAAGGAAATAGTTGAATAAGTCAACCTAAAGGACATCACAAAGAACTTATAGTGACTATAAAGAATCCTAAATATGGTCTTATGGATGCTAACTACCCTAATCCTCGACTGATGGTAACCAGATCCCAAATCAATCTTCAAAAACATTGTGACACCCTAAAGTTGGTTTAATAGATCATCAATATTAGGCATGGGGCAATGGTTCTTAACTTTTATCTTATTCAGCTCCATGTAGTCAATACATATCTGCATCGTACCATTCTTCTTCTTCACAAATAGAATGGGGCATCCCATGGAAATACACAACACTGAATGATTCCCTTATCGAAGAGACCCTAAAGATGAACCATAAGCTCCTTGAACTCTATAGGGGCCATGTGGTAAGGCAAAATAGAATAGGACGAATACCCAACTAAAGGTCAATAGGAAAATCAACGTCATGCTCTAGGGGTAGGCCAGGTAGGTCGATAGGAAATATATCTACAAGCTCATGGACAATAGGAACCAACTCAATTGAAGGAACCTCTCTATTTACATCCCGAACATAGGGAAAATAAGATAAGCAATAACTAGCCACTAGACTTCAGCCCTAATAAGTGAAAAAACTCCAATCAATTTGCTACTACAAGAGCCCTGCTAGAATACCGGGAGATTACTAGACATGGCTAAGGTAACGACCTTAGAGAAACAATCTAGAACCGTGCAGTAGAGGGTATAACTATTCCATGCGAAGAATCACATTTATGTCAAGAATATCAAGTAATATAAGTCCATATCGGGTGTCACGACCCTGGATAACCACCAGACAAGATTGAAACACCTAATAAACTACTAAAGTCTCACCCATGAGGGTCTCACACACAATGAAACTACCAAAGGTTCCAAAATCCTACTCAAACAAGAATCATTATATATAGAAACATATGAAAAGGTAGAGCCTCAATCAGATAAAATTGAGGCGGGTTGATGGCATAAAAGAATTGTACCTATGATAACATCATTTGATGCCTCAGCCTTCACCATTTTGGAGCCGCATACAAATGAGAATGTAAGCCTCTACCCTGGTCATCTGTGCTACTACCTAACCTGCCTCCTCGTGGACCACCCCAAATACCTTGGTGACTACCCTATGGTTCTAAAAGAGGCCTCTATATCTAACTAAAAGAGCTACTGGTGGAATGGGTAGAGCAATATGTGAAGCTGGAGTAATCAACCTACACAAAAGAGCAATCTCTAGACTAATGATGAAAGTTCCCAACATCAAAATAATCATATGTTAGTCGACTCATAACGTAACATCCACTATGAAATAAAGCACCTGTCTAAGACCCCTCTCAATTAGACTCGAGTCTGCATCACTCTAATTATACCAGTTACCCTCTAAAACCTAAAATGAGGCTTGAGATGTTGGCTATACTGACCCTAGTAAAATTGTTATCGGGACCTATCATAGGAGTCTCTGGTCCTAGAACATGACCTAATGTAGTTGCCCTCATGCCTATCTCTCTTGTTACAACCCCTATGGGCCCAATGATAAAGTTACTAAATGGAATGGGCATGGTAATATACATATTAAAACAGAAGCATGCGAAGACCATAGCCACAGTCTTGATCTACACATGGAATCTTAAACCTATAATGATGCACAAAACTCTCTTCTCCTTAGTATTTAAGCTCATAGTGTCATGGTAGAAGAGATCATGAAATCTCACCTACCTAGGACATTAGAGAAGACCTAATTAGTCTAGTCTTATGGTAAGAACACCACTGTCTGGTGGGCTTGTGAATTGATAACCTATGAAGTTGGCTCTTCTCATCTTTACCAAACCCAGAGTATATAGTTCACGACAAGTAGTAAGAAACTCATGGGCATACTTTCTCATAGCTCCAGAAAACCTCAGAGGTGAAAGTCCCAATCAGAGCATCTTCTGCTTCTCTAGCGACATGGATCTGTTTGCAATCACGAGCTAGGCACCCTTAGGGGGTACCTAGACCTGATGTGCCTCTGTTGCAGGCTGACACTATGGGGCAAATGCAACATTAGCTGCAGGTAAGGCCTGGTGCACACCCCCAACTATTGTCAAAAACTGGGTGATGGCTGCCTTAAGCTCGGGAGCCATAGATGGTCTTGGTGGTTATTGGGCTGGCCACAAGCGAAACATGTGTGATAATGCTCAAATTACTCTCTAAAATAGCTAGAAGAGTAAGCATTCATTAGCAATAAAAATACCCAACAAGAGAGTTGGGGTGGAATCCTACAAGGAGTTATATAATGCAAGGAATTCAATTAGAAAATTAAGAATGCAAATTGATTCATTGTAGCAATTAGAAAAAGTGGGTTGATGATTCCACCAAATTTGTGAAAAGGGTTTTAGTATCTATTATCGATTAAAGTAAATTGGCTATTCAAACAAATAAGAGATGATCTAGGGGTGTAGGGATGTGTATTGATGTCAAATAGGGGTACATGTGTTTGCTCATTAGTACTACACAATCATGGATAGATTGGTTAATCTTTAATGACATTGATCTTCTTTCGATCTCAAAGCATCATATCGTAGAATCAACTTTCGTTCTCATCTATGTGAATCCGAAATCAACCCAATACCTTAATATAATCCCTCTTTCCAGCACATTTGATAAGTAGAATTGTACCACAATTTCTCTTTCGAGCAAACTACATAAATCAAACCTAAATTGTATGCATCAAGTTATTTACCCACTTCAATTAATCTCTTTCGAGCATCAATCGAAGATCTAGTCGAGGATTAAGTTTACAACCTTAACCCATGATAATTAGCTCAAATGCATAAGTATACAATACTAAACATAGCACACAAGACCCACTACATTAAATCAACACCAAACCCTATAATCACACACCTAGAATTGGGGTTTTAGCCATGTATCATAAAACAAAAAGAGAGTATACCCATTATGTTCTTAGTCACTGGGGAGTTGAAATTAAGCATTAATTGTGAACATCAACTTTGATTTGAACCCTCAAATGTCAATTACAAGGTTGTTAAAAAACCCCAAAAACTAAGAATATTTCTCAAAGGGTAAAAGATTAATTCATGCCAAGTCTCTCTAAAATCTCCTAAAAAATAATAATATGAAATCCTGATATAACTTGTAATAGATTTTGTTTCTCTTTTGGACTATTTATAGTTTCCCCAAAATGGGTCCAAAATTCCATACGACACCAGTTCGGCGATATAAGTCAGGCTCGCCTAACATGTTCAGTGGATTGTCGTTTGCTCTTTAGCTCACCCTTTATGTTACCTACGCCTTTAGGTGTTTGAACCGCAGTTGGTAAACTCGATCGAGTCAGCCTTTCACAATCAATTGATCACCAATTACCACAATGTTCGCCTGTTCATGTTTCATTTTTACTCAGGAGTCTATCATCTTCGGCAATGTACTTTCTATCTCACCCAGTCATCTTTGCCGAATTACCATTTTAACTTTAGTCCCCCGAACTTCCTTAAATATTTTCAATTGTGAACATTGTGAACTTGGGCAACGTCTGGCCTATTGGGGATCCGCCCTTTTAGTTAGGCAACTACCAGTTTGGAGTTTGTACTCCTTTCAATCTTTTTGCCCTGTTTTCATGTATTCATCCTTGCCTTGTCCTTTAGCCTTCATAGCTACAAAATATCAAAATATCATCAGATAAGGACATAATTAGGCATTGAGGACACTAATTTTTGAACTAAAAAGGACTCAAATGAGTGTTAGTCTACCACGCATTAACACCCCCAACTTAAATTTTTTGCTTGACTGAAGTAAATCAAGAGAAAAACTAGTTCAACAAGGGTGTCTACAATATTTCTCAAATGGGAGTTAAAATGCAAGTGCTATCACAAGATTACTAAAAAGCATATGCAATACCAAATCGTGCTAAAAAAGTTTCAAATGATCAAAAATCGGTATCAATCCAAGATCAAGCTCACTAGGGCACAAATGCAAAAAATATATTTAAAAATAAAACATCCAAGTTCCCTCATGATAAAATGATTTCATGTTCTCACAAAGCACATCAACAATGAAGTTAGGAATATATACAACTCTCACTCTCCGAAAGAGAAATATTGTAACACTCCAAAAATCTAATAAACTAAGCTAGAGCCTAATATGTAATATAGTAGCTTGAATGGGGTTTAAAGTAAAGATTAGAGTAAAAAAAACCTCCCTTAATTAGTACAAGTGTTTTTGGACTTAAATGTCAAGGCATGGTCCCCCAAGGATTAACCAAGGGTCCTTGAGGAGGACCTTGATGGCAGCCAAAAAGGCTGTCAAGAGGAAGCCACCCACGAGCCATGGGTGGACCCACTCCCTGTAGGTGGTGGTCATGGTTCGAGGCTAGACCTCCCCCATTTCTCCAAAGTTTTAGTAACAAACCAAGACTTGCCAGCATGGTTTGTGGACCCACGCACGCCTGTGGGTGAGGTCTCGTGAGTGAGGGATGGAGCTGGCCAAAATAAGGAGTTGCAGACTCAACCTACGAGTGACTAGCACGGTCTATGGGTCCATCCATGCCCCGTGGGTGGAGGTCGTGGATGGGGGCCTGCGAAGCTGCCCCAATCTCGGCCAAGGGTGCCTAGTTTTAAATAAATTCTATTTGAATTATTTAAGGATGTGGACGGTTTCTATTGTGTATTTAGACATATATAAGTACTTTTTAACTATTAACCAACTCTTTTACACCTCATAACTCACAAGACTCAAATCATGACCAACTCCCCTCTCTAGTATATCTTTCTCTAAGACTCCATTGAAGAACAACAACAAGGTCAAGTTTAGGGTTCAAGGAGTAGCCTTTTCTCTTTAATTTCGTGAGGAAATATTCATAAGGTATGGTGGCTTTTCATATATGGGTAGCTTTCACCCATATAGTCCCTTCAAAACTTGATTTCAAAGCTTCCAATTTCCCTCAAACATAGGGTTTCAATCTAAGTCATGGGTTCTCTTTCAAAACATTTTCAATGGTTGATTTATGATGTATTATGATTGAATTGATGTTTAATTGTTGATTTATAATGAGATCCGCCCCAAGAACCCAGGAATCCCCCATAATGCTAAATTGTGAATTGATGATGTGGGTTAATTGATTATAGAAGCATATCAATTGCTTATATCTATATTGATTTAGTTATTGAATCATGATATTCCCCTATCTAATGTAGTAATTCTAGATGTTTGGGTTTAGTTTGATTTATAGCCTTGAAGGGCAAATTCTGAGGGTTTGTACATGTGGATGAGAATTGTGTATAAGCTTATGATTCACCTAGAAAGTGAAGATCCTATGACTATTGTGTAATTGTGGTATTGTTAAAGATCATTCTACCCTTACCCTTACATATGGCTATGCATGAAATGTCTAGGATTATGATTATGTTGTCGTGTTGATTAAAAGGATATTCTCATGAACACACTATAATCATGATGTGAAAGGTTTACTCACATATTGATGATTCTAAGGTTGAAAGTCCATTCTCACCTAATTGAATCCATGAGCTATTTTACAAGTTGTGTTGAATGAAGGGTAAGATACTCCTTCATACATGTAAATACAATTCAAGACTAAATATGTAAATTTTGGGAAAGTTATGCTTAGCACCAAGTGGATATGGAATGTGAGGTAGAGGCTCTCCCATCAATACAATAGGACCTCATGAGATGGAAGCTCCCTCGTCAATGCAATAGGTTTGGGGTTTCTAGAAGAAATCTCCCTATCCTATAACTATATGCCCACATAGGTCTTTAGCTAATGGATCCACCTAAAAGCTAATACATTTAGTTCTACCTTAGGCAAGTAGGACATCTTTTTTCGGTGTGGGACATGACACCGGATTCCATGTAGCTCAACATGGTCTATGTTGGTTAAGGCTATTTCCCTACATGATCAAGAACAAGAATATGAACTATGAACAAGAACACAAGTTAATTACTATGGTTCCTCAAGATGTTCTACTTAGTATGAATGGGGGTATGGGACTT
The DNA here is from genome assembly GCA_035578085.1 of Solanum pinnatisectum. Lineage (NCBI taxonomy): Eukaryota > Viridiplantae > Streptophyta > Magnoliopsida > Solanales > Solanaceae > Solanum > Solanum pinnatisectum. The sequence continues at coordinate 16,642,907 of CM069079.1, forward strand.
CATTCATGCCTTGCACAAGTAGTCTTTGAGAGTGATTGTGGTATGTTCTTTATGACATGATGCTTTATGAGTTAATGCATGTTTTACATGAACCATGGACATGAACATGAACATGAACACGAACTATACTTATGATTTCTGAATGAGCTTTACTTAGTGTGAGTGGGGGTATGAGACTTCACTTTTACATTGCATAAATAGACTTATAAAGGGGTTATGGTGTGTTTTCCTTATGCTATGAAGATATATGTATTAATGCATGTATAATATGGTTTGTTGCCAAGTGTGACTTTACTTGCTACAAGCTATGAACATGAAGGCTTTCTTGTCTATGAGTGTTGACTATGTAAATACACTATTGTGCATGATGATTCTTAAAGTTAATAAAAAGCATGATTTCAACTAAATTGTCCCTTTTTGCATGTTTTAATGATTTTTATGCATGGCTTCCATACTTAGAACAATTTTTGTGCTAACCCATATTTTTTACATTTTCTATAAGTGTAGGTTCTGGTCGTTGAGGCATACTTCCCCTTTTGAGTAGAGCTTGGATTGACTATTCTCCATGCTTGGTGAGTCCTCATGGTTCGAGGACAAGACTTATTCGTTTCTAGTTTCCTTCGTACTTTCTCTTTTGAGACTATGTTGTAAAGGGCTGTGACCCTTATTGATTCTCGATTATATTAAATGATTTTTGAGACAAGGTCTAGACTTCTATATTGGTTTTATGAAAAAGACTTCGATTGTAAAAAGTTTGAATTCTGCATCATTTTTATTACTTATGTTTATGATTATGCTAAGGGCTTGTATAAGACCCCTTCGGGGTAAAGTACGTCGTGTTACATCTAGGGGGTACCCCCTGTGTCGTGACAAACCTGGTAATCAGAGCAAAAGGTTTAGAATGGTTCTAGGATGATGTCTCATAAACTATGTCGAGTAGAATCTTGTTCATGACTGTGAAGCGCTCCACATTTATGAATGAGAGGCTATAAGATGTTTAGGAAATTTCACTTCTTTCATTACTCATTAGTCGTGCCTTAGTGTTTTAACTCTATGAAGTCCTTTTCCTAACCCTTCTCTTGTGTCTATAGGATATGAATACAGGAAGGGCGAACGTAAGAAGGATGGAAGAAGAGATTGTGAATGAGGGAGTTCCTCCCCAAGGTCCCCAAGGCCCCCAAGATCCTCAAGTTCCTCAAGCTCCTAATGATGAGGGTGCTATGACAAATGTGGAAATAAGGTCGGCTCTCCAAACATTGACTCAAGCCATGACGGGTCAAGCTGAAGCTGTGTCAAATCAAGCCCAAGCTATAACGACTCAAGATAATAGGGATGTTGGGCCCCATGTGAACCCTAATGTGAACACCATGGCTTCAAGGTTGAGAGATTTCACAAGAATAAATCCTCATATGTTCTTTGGTTCTAAAATGGGTGAAGACCCTCAAGAGTTTGTGGAAGAGGTCTACAAGATAATTGATGCTATGGGGGTGACTTGTTTAGAGAAAGCAGAGCTAGCCGCTTACCAATTGAAGGGTGTGGCCCAAGTATGGTATACTCAATGAAAGAGGAATAGGGCGGAAGGAGCGGGTCCTATAGGTTGGGTGGTGTTCAAGAAAGCATTCTTTGAGAGGTTTTTTTCCCCGAGAGAAGAGGGAAGCCAAGGTGGAAGAATTTATCAACTTTCGTCAAGGAGGTATGGGTGTTGAAGAATATTCTCTAAAGTTTACCGGATTGTCAAAGTATGCTCCATCTATAGTGGCGGATCCTAGGGATGAGATGAATAGGCTTGTGACGGGTGTGTCTAGTTTGGTGAGGATAGAATGCCGTTTGGCTATGCTTCATGATAACATGATATCCCGTCTTATGGTGTATGCTAAACAAATAGAGGATGAGAAACACCAACACAAGAATAGGGAAGTGAAGAGGCCTAGGACGGATTATGGGAATTCTTCCAAGGGTAATTCTGAGGGTCAAGGTAGACCAAGGTTCAAGAGAAGGTTCTCCAACCAAGGCTCCTCTAGTGCTCCAAGGTTCAACAAAGATAGGGTGTCTAAACCTAAGCCTCAAGGAGGAAATAGTGGTGGATCTTCTATGGTGAGGCCTAGGTGTGCTAAATGCGGTAAGAAACATGATGGTAAATGTCTTGCTAGCATGACTGTTTGCTATGGTTGTGGTAAGAGTGGGTATTAATTGAAGAATTTCGCAACACTTGCAGCCAAGGGGAGAAAAAAATAAGCAAACTCCTCCTAGTGGTTCAAATTCTAATGCTCTCAAGAAAAACCGCTTCTATGCTCTTCAATCCCGAGGTGACTAAGAGAGCTCCCTGGATGTCGTGACCGATATATTACAAGTTTTTTTGATTGATATTTATGCATTGTTAGACCCTGGTGCCACTTTTGTCATTTGTTACACCTTTTGTGTCTATGAAGTTTGACTATCTATGAAGCCTCTAACTGATAAAGATGGAAGTCGGGACAAGACCTACGACATCCTGACTAAACTGAATAGCAAATGAAATCCTCTGGAAACAAGGCGGCTCACCATAGCTAACTTGAACTACCAGATGTATCCACGAATCTCCTGTTGATGATACTGAATACCTATGTCTACATCATGAAAAGATGCAGGCCAAATGACTCAGTACGTGAAATGTACGAGCATGTAAGGGGAATTATAAAACAAAAACATAAGCTTGAAACTTGATAAAAAGAAACATACTTACCTCTTCTCAAACTTACTCAACTCAAGGAATACTCAAGGATAAGATACTCAACTCAAAGATATGATATTTGACTCTGGGTACTCAACTCAATATGAAGCAACAATACATATGCAATATATGGAAAGCTTTATAAAACAGTAAAAAAAACTTAGTTCGTTAAAGAAAATTCAATAACAAACTCAACTTTACTTATATAATAAAGTAATATAGTTTATGTGGGAGATTCTCTAACCGACAACCGCCACTTATGAGCCTAAGTGGTGATACAACGTTCTTACCATCACGCTGCCAGACTGTCCTATACTTTGCCGTCATATAGAACTACTTAATTTAGTGGATCCACTAGCTTAACTTATGTGATCATCTAAAAAGCATGACCCATTAATACCTATGATGGCTACATGGTTTATGGAGACTTGAGTTAATATGAACTCGCATCCCCATATCGGTGCTCAATACTACTCCTAAAAATATACTTAGCTCATATGCTTCAAAACAACTTCTTTCCTTGGTTTGAGATAATTACTCAAAACTTAGCATAAAAGCTCTCTTGGAATCGATGTTCTCTTTCTTGCTCAAAACTGTTTTGGAAATCTCAGTTTCCTCTCATCTTAATTATGAAAACATTTACTCTTGGGAATACTCAGTTCCTATATATCATTTTAAAGGGAATGAACTTTACTCTTACTATTTACTCAACTTTAAAGCTTAAGTCTTAAAACCAAGTTTAAACATTTGTAAAAGACTTCTTAAAAATATGGTTCACGCCAAATTATGGACTTGAACGACTCAATGCAAGGTTTTCAATAACCATATATATAACTCAAATACTTGGAACTCAAGAACTTCAACGATACTACTAATTTCAAGAAAGCTCAACTTAGAGAGTTCATGCGGAATTATGAGCATGAACTACTCAACTCAAGGATTGAAAGATACTTCTCGTCTCAAGATTGTTTGACTTATAATGTTCATGCAGGATTGTGTGCATGAAATGTTCAACTCAAGGAAGCAAAGATACTTCTCAAAAGGGATTAGGAACTGAACACTTAAAGGCTTAGAACTTGAAGATACCACTTCTCTGAAGGATGCTCAACTTACGAAGTGCATGCGAAATTATGGGCATGAAACAACTCGACTCGATGGTCTACATAACAATTGGTACTCATGTATACAACTCTTCTTATTCTCTGACTTACTTCCTCAAAACTTAGTTCAATTCGATAGTTGATCTCAAAGGATTCACAGTTGAACTCAAAGGCTTTCTTGAACTCTACTCTTAACTCTCTCTTGAATGTAAATTATGAATTCAAGAGTTATGGTCATTATAGGAAAGATCTCGTATTGACAAAGTAGACTCATGAACACATTTTACTCAACCTCTTACTTACTTACTCGAGCCTTGAAACAAATTACTAGAAGTTGTAGAAGAGTCCTCAAACAGACTTTAAAGGACTTTCTTAGAATGTTAGAATGAATTCTAAAAACTTGACTTTCAACTCTACCTTGAATGTGATTTATGAATTCAAGGTTTTGATTTGTGATAGGAATGATCTCGCGATGTTTAGAAGTGTTTTTAGATAGTTTAAACAAGAAAAATGATCAAGAAATCACTGTCTAGAAGCAAGTCTGCGATGCGGAGATGAATTAAAATATTTGGTCGCGAATTAACTTTTGAGGCAGATAGGTTCGTGACCTCTCCGCAACGTGAAGAAATACTTTATGAAATGGGGAGGTAGGTCTGCGACGCGGAGCAAGGTGCCAGATTCGCCCGACTTATTCCTTCTTCGTTTTCTAACCCCAATTCACCTAAACTCAGTTCTTTTTCTCAATTCCTCTTTAGATTTAGATACCCAGCACATGAGCATAAGAACCTACTCATAAAAAATTGTAAAATCGACATGATTTCATCAAGGAACTCAATAATCTCATCTAAACTCAAGAACTAAAACCACTTTCAAGAACATCATGCTTTCAACTTTCTAGAACAAACTTAACACTGAAATTAAAATGCTTGGCGTGTGGGTGAACAAACCCAACACTATGGAAGCTTACATACCAAAAAGAACCATCTTCTTGAAGGACTTGAAGGAAAATCTTGACAGATGAACCCTAGCTTTAGCGTTTCAAGAATCCCTTGAGCGTAGAATTTTTGGAGTGGATGAGAGGGTATAATTTATGAAAAATTGTTTTTCTACACATTTTGGGCAATTTAGATGACCTCATAAGGGTTTTTAGGATTAAAATACCCTTAAAGAAATAATTAAATTGAGCTGGGAGTCGGAATAATTTTTCACCAGGCAATGAGGTCCGTATTGGCTCCATAACGTGGAGCCATTGTGGAGTTGCTGCTAGGTTTGTGCGTCGTTATGAAATCAGTCATAACTCTTTACTGAAAGCTCAGAATTTAGAAAACTCGGTGGCGTGGGAAATAGGACTCGAAGGGCTTTAATTTTCTATCTTGAAGTTCACCTAACTCATCTTTTACATGGAGTGATGGTCATTTGAAGTTGACCAGAAACATAAGAAAAACTTAGGAATGACTTGAATGAACTCTCTTTAGTTCTTCTTCAAACTCAAGTTGCTACATCTAGTGACATTAATACTCAAGAAATTTTAAATTCCTTGCAAAATTCTCACTTACTACGAAGAACGGTTCGAGTCTTAGCTCATAAATTTTCTGGGTATTACAATGTCTCCCCTTTGGGATCATTCATCCTCGAATGACAACTGGACTGGGTATAGAACGGGGTTACTCTTACTAAGGTTTGAGTTGAATGGTATGCTCATACTATATTCAAGCTTAACCCAAATCCTTATGTTCGGGTTCTATACCTCTCTATAGGGACTCTCATCCTAAGACTATTACTCTTTACCACCACATTGGGCTCATATAAGGAACCACCTAAAGTTTAATAACACTACATTCAAGATTAGTACTCAAACAACTCCATGGACTCCTACTAACTAGTTCCTTAAGAAATTCTCAACACTTGACTTGATTCCTCATACTATCATCTCCCCCTTAGGTCTAAAGCTAATACTTGAAAGCTATGGACCTATTCTACATTGAAATCTCAATTATGCTATCCAGGCACACATGGAAAATTATAACTTAATTGGAACCTCATCTGGTAAGATACCACCTTGGTACACCTCTTAATGCTCTTGTTATTCTTGTGACTTAGACACACTTCACTACCCTTATCAAAAGGTCAGGGTCTCTCACTTATACCACTCATACTATTACCCAAGCTCTAAAAGTACCTCCTCATAAGCATCTCAGCTGTAACAAGGCTTAGGGAAAATAGACAACTCGCTTTTAGCTCAAACACATGATTCACATGAATATGAGTGCATTCCTCTGAAACTTAACACTTAACTCACTCATGGGCTCCTCTTAAGCCCCTCTGAGGTCTCTTGACTTCCCCAATACTTTTGGTAAGAGCAACTCATCGAGAAGGGACTGACTTTTCTTTTCAACCACCTCTAGTATGATGGGTAGTCGATTGATTCTGAGAAACTCATCAGAAAGAATAAAATCTCTATGACATGGCTCTATTGCACAATTAATAGTATGAAAGAAAGGAAACTTTTCTTAAATGTTTGTAGACCTCATTTATAGAAGTGGGGTCCTTACAACCATAAACAAGATCCTACTGATACGGCTTCATAGACACCCTAGGATACTTGAACTCTATGCTCTGATACCAAGTTTGTCACGATCCGAGTTTACACCCTGGATGTGGTCGGCACTCAAGAACCATTGCTTGTCCCTAAGCGAACCCTCGTCCTGGCTAACTACAAGCGGAAGACTAACTTAAGTATGCAAAAGCTTAAAACTGAGTAAAATTCAATAAACTCAACTTTTCAATACTTTAACTCAAATGAACAACATAGAAAAAAAATAATATATTCAAATTGCCATAAAATAGGCAACTTAAGTCTTTAGAACATTTAATAAAATAAATGAATAATAACAAACTTCTCAACTATGCTGACTATCTATGAAGCCTCTAACTGATAAAGATAGAAGTCGGGACAAGACCCACGACATCCTGATTAAACTGAAAAGTAAATGAAATCCTCTGGAAACAAGGAGGCTCACCATAGCTAACTTGAACTCCCGGATATACCAACAAATCCCTTGTTGATGATCCTGAATACCTGTATCTACATTATGAAAAGATGCACGCCAAATGGCTTAGTACGTGGAATGCACGAGCATGTAAGGGGAATTCTAAAACATAAACATAAGCTTGAAACTTGATTAAAAGGAAACATACTTACCGCTTCTCAAACTCAACTCAAGGAATACTCAAGGATAAGATACTCAACTCAAAGATTAGATACTCAACACAAAGATATGATATTTAACTTTGGATACTCAACTCAATACAAAGCAACAATACATATGCAATATATGGAAAGCTTTATAAAACAGTAAAAACAACTTAGTTCGTTAAAGAAAATGCAATAACAAACTCAACTTTACTTATACAATAAAGTAATATAGTTTATGTGGGAGATTTTCAAACCGAAAACCACCACTTATGAGCCTAAGTGGTGATATAGAGTTCTTACCATCACGCTGCCAGACTGTCCTATACTTTGCTGTCATATAGAACTACAAAACTTAGTGGATCCACTAACTTAACTTATGTGATCATCTAAAAAGCATGACCCATTAATACCCATGATGGCTACATGGTTTAAGAAGACTTAAGTTAATATGAACTCGCATACCCATATTGGTGCTCAATATTACTCCCAAAAAGATACTTAGCTCATATGCTTTAAAACAACTTCTTCCTTTGGTTTGTGATAATTACTCAACAATTAGCATAAAATATCTCTTTGAATCCATGTTCCCTTTCTTGCTCAAAACTCTTCCGGAAATCTCATTTTCCTCTCATCTTAAAATTGAAAACAGTTACTCTTGGGAATCCTTAGTTCCTATATATCATTTTAAAGAAAATGAACTTTACTCTTACTCTTTACTCAACTTCAAAGCTTAAGTCTTAAAACCAAGTTTAAACATTTGAAAAATACTTCTTAAAAATATGGTTCTCGCCGAATTGTGGACTTGAACAACTCAATGCAAGGTTTTCAATAACCATAGATAAAACTCAAATACATGGAACTCAATAACTTCAATGATACTACTATTTCAAGAATGCTCAACTTAGAGGGTTCATGCGGAATTACGAGCATGAACGACTCAACTCAAGGACTCAAAGATACTTCTCATCTCAAGATTGCTTGACTTATAGTGTTCATGCGGGATTGTGGGCATGAAATGTTCAACTCAAGGACTCAAAGATACTTCTCAAAAGGGATTAGGAACTCAACACTAAAAGGCTTAGAACTTGAAGATTCCATTTCTCTGAAGGATGCTCAACTTACGAAGTTCATGGGGAATTATGGGCATGAAACAACTCGACTCGTTGGTCTAGATAATAATATGGAGCTCATGTATGCGACTTCTCTTATTCTTTGACTTACTTCCTCAAAACTTAGTTCAATTCGATAGTTGATCTCAAAGGATTCATATTTTAACTCAAAGGCTTTCTTGAACTCTACTCTTAACTCTCTCTTGAACGTAAATTATGAATTCAAGAGTTATGGTTCATTATAGGAAATATCTCATGATGACAAAGTTGACTCATGAACACATTTTCCTCAACCTCTTACTCACTTACTCGAGCCTTGAAACATATTACTAGAAGTTGTATAAGACTCCTCAAAAGGGCTCAAAGGGACTTTCTTAGAATGTTAGAATGAATTCTCAAAACTTGACTCTCAACTCTACCTTGAATGTGATTTATGAATTCAAGGTTCTGATTTGTGATAGGAATGATCTCGTGATGTTTATGAGTGTTTCTAGATAGTTCAAACATGAAAAACGATCAAGAAATCTTTGTCTAGAAGTGAGTCCGCGACGCGGAGATGAATTAAAATATTTGGTCGCGACCTAACTTTTGAGGCAGAGAGGTCCGGGACCTCTCCGCGACGCGAAGAAAAACTTTATGAACTGGGGAGGCAGGTCTACATCATGGAGCAAGGTGCTAGATTTTCCCGACTTTTTCCTTCTTCATTTTCTAACCCTAATTCACCTAAACTCGGTTCCTTTTCTCAATTCCTCTTTAGACTTTGATACCAAGCACTTGAACACAAGAACCTACTCATAAAAAACTGTAAAATCGACATGATTTCATCAAGGAACTCAATAATCTCATCTAAACTCAAGAACTAAAACAAATTTCAACAACATCATACTTTCAACATTCTAGAACAAACTTAACACTGAAATTAAAATGCTTGGCGTGTGGGTGAACAAACCCAACACTATGGAAGCTTACATACCAAAAAGAACCATCTTCTTGAAGGACTTGAAGGAAAATCTTGACAGATGAACCCTAGCTTTAGCGTTTCAAGAATCCCTTGAGCGTAGAATTTTTGGAGTGGATGAGAGGGTATAATTTATGAAAAATTGTTTTTCTACACATTTTGGGCAATTTAGATGACCTCATAAGGGTTTTTAGGATTAAAATACCCTTAAAGAAATAATTAAATTGAGCTGGGAGTCGGAATAATTTTTCACCAGGCAATGAGGTCCGTATTGGCTCCGTAACGTGGAGCCATTGTGGAGTTGCTGCTAGGTTTGTGCGTCGTTAGGAAATCAGTCATAACTCTTTACTGAAAGCTCAGAATTTAGAAAACTCGGTGGCGTGGGAAATAGGACTCGAAGGTGTTTAATTTTTTATCTTGAAGCTCATAGAACTCATCTTTTACTAGGAGTTATGGTCATTTGAAGTTGACAAAAAACTTAAGAAAAACATAGGAATGACTTAAATGAACTCTCTTTAGTTCTCCTTGGAACTCAAGGTGCTACATCTAGTGACATTAATACTCAAGAAATTTTAAATTCCTTGTAAAAATCTCACCGACTACGAAGAAAGGTTCGAGTCTTAGCTCAAAAATTTTCTGGGATGTTACAATATCTCCCCCTTGGGATCATTCGTCCTCGAATGACGAGTGGACTGGGTACAGAACGGGGTTACTGTTACTAAGGATTGAGTCAAATGGTATGCTCTTACTATATTCAAGCTTAACCCAAATCCTTATGTTCGAGTTCTATACCTCTCTATAGGTACTCTCATCCCAAGACTATTACTCTTTACCACCACATTGAGCTCATTTAAGGAACCACCTAAAGTTTAATAACACTACATTCAAGCTTAGTACTCTAACAACTCCATGGACTCCTACTAACAAGCTCCTTAAGAAATTCTCAACACTTGACTTGATTCCTCATATTATCATCTCCCCCTTAGGTCTAAAGCTAATACTTGAAAGCTATGGACCTATTCCACATTTACAACTCAATTATGCTATCTAGGCACACATGGAAAATTATAACTTAATTGGAATCTCATCTCTAAGATACCACCTTGGTACACCTCTTAATGCTCTTGTTACTCTTGTGACTTAGCCACACTTCACTACTCTTATCTAAAGGTTAGGGTCTCACACTTGTACCACTAATACTATTGCACCTAATCGCCTCAATTCCTTACCTACTCTATGTCAAGTCTTCTAGATCAAATATCAAGACTAACATCATCACCCTCATGTTGTCATTCTTTTGATCATGAAACTAATTTCGAATTCAAGCTTAATATTTATGACTAAACCCAAATATCAATATGATTGCTCACTTACTATACTAACTTACAACTACTAGATACAAATTCAGAAACACTCGTCCATTAGGACTTTATGACAAGTAGCCAATCCTCACCTCTTAGTATTCAGTACATATAATTTACTATCACATTTCCCTTCACAACTTGAGTACTATTCACTCATTCACTATACATCAATGCCTAATTAGTTCTATAACACATTGAATATTACGGGCTTTCCCTTAAGATCATAAGCCTAGCTTAGAACTATCACCTCATGAATACTGTTGCTCTTCTATTCACCACTTACACTTGGTCATTACTAACACAATGACACATCATCATAGCCCATTTCTAGTTAAAACACACTCTACCTCCTATGATGGAATCTTCACAACTCGTCACTTCTTAGTCTACCCATAAGGGAAAACTCTTCATCAACAACTTACTAGCTGTATGACTATAATAACATAGCTTGCCTCATCACTATCTCCCTTTCTAGGATTACTAAACCTCTGCATACTTTCCTCTAACTCTTGAAACTTTCACTACTACTACTCATGATCTCGTCATTCCTGTTACCCTTTTTAGGTGAAAATCTTACCTAAGCGTTAAAGGTACCTCCTCATAAGGATCTCAGCTAAAACAAGGCTTAGGGAAAATAGTACAACTCGTTTTTAGCTCAAACGCACGATTCACATGAATATGAGTGCATTCCTCTGAAACTCAACACTTATCTCACTCATGGGCTCCTCTCAAGCCCCTCTGAGGTCTCTTGAATTCCCCAAGACTTTTGCTAAGAGCAACTCATCGATAAGGAACTGACTTTTATTTTCAACCACCTCTAGTATGATGGGTAGTGGAATAATTCTGAGAAACACACGAGTAAGAATAAAATCTATATGACATAGCTCTATTGCACGATTAAGAGTATGAACGAAGGGAAACTTTTCTTAAATGTCTGTAGTCCTCATTTATAGAAGTGGGCCCCTCACAACCTTAAACAAGATCCTACCGACACGACTTTATAGACACCCTAGGACACTTAAACTCTATGCTCTGATACCAAGTTTGTCACGACCCGAGTCTACACCTTGGACGTGGTTGGCTCTCAAGAACCATTGCTGGTACCCAACTGAACCCTCATCCTGGCTAACTAAAAGTGGAAGACTAACTTATGCATGTAAAAGCTTAAAACTGAATAAAATTCAATAAACTCAACTTTTCAATACTTTAACTCAAATGAACAACATAGAAAAAAAATAATATATTCAACTTGCCATAAAATAGGAAACTTAAGTCTTTAAAGCATTTAATAAAATAAATGACTAATACAAACTTCTCAACTATACTGACTATCTATGAAGCCTCTAACTAATAAAGATGGAAGTCGGGACAAGACCCACGACATCCTGACTAAATTGAAAAGTAAATAAAATCCTCTGGAAACAAGGAGGCTCACCATAGCTAACTCGAACTCCCAGATGTATCAACGAATCTCTTGTTGATGATCATGAATACATGTGTCTGCATCATGAAAAGATGCAGGCCAAATGGCTCAGTACGTGAAATGCACGAGCATGTAAGGAGAATTCTAAAACATAAACATAAGCTTGAAACTTGATAAAAAGGAAACATACTTACCTCTTCTCAAACTTATTCAACTCAAGGAATACTCAATGATAAGGTACTCAACTCAAAGATTAGATACTCAACACAAAGATATGATATTCGACTTTGGATACTCAACTCAATATAAAGCAATAATACACATGCAATATATGGAAAGCTTTATAAAACAGTAAAAACAACTTAGTTTGTTAAAGAAAATACAATAATAAACTCAACTTTACTTATATAATAAAGTAATATAGTTTATGTGGGAGATTCTCTAACCGAAAACCACCACTTATGAGCCTAAGTGGAGATACATCATTCTTACCGTCACGCTGCCAGACTGTCCTATACTTTCCCATCATATAGAACTACTTAACTTAGTGGATCCACTAGATTAACTTATGTGATCATCTAAAAAGCATGACCCATTAATACCCATGATGACTACATGGTTTATGGTGACTTGAGTTAATATGAACTCGCATCCCCATATCGGTGCTCAATACTACTCCCAAAAATATACTTAGCTCTTATGTTTTAAAATAACTTCTTTCTTTGGTTTAAGATAATTACTCAAAACTTAGCTTAAAAGCTCTCTTGGAATCGATGTTCCCTTTCTTGCTCAAAACTTTTTTGGAAATTTCAGTTTCCTATCATCTTAAATGTGAAAATATTTACTCTTGGGAATACTTAGTTCCCATATATCATTTTAAAGAAAATGAACTTTACTCTTATTCTTTACTTAACTTCAAAGCTTAAGTCTTAAAACAAAGTTTAAACATTTGTAAAAGACTTCTTAAAAATATGGTTCACGCTGAATTATGGACTTGAACAACTCAATGCAAGGGTTTCAATAACCATCGATAGAACTCAAATAGTTGGAACTCAAGAACTTCAATGATACTACTAATTTCAAGAATTCTCAACTCAGAGGGTTCATGCGGAATTATGAGCATGAACTACTCAACTCAAGGACTCAAAGATACTTTTCATCTCAAGATTGTTCGCTTATAGTGCTCATGCGGGATTGTGGGCATGAAATGTTCAACTCAAGGACTTAAAGATACTTCTCAAAGGGCTTAGGAACTCAACACTTAAAGGCTTAGAACTTGAAGATACCTCTTCTTTGAAGGATGCTCAACTTACAAAGTTCATGTGGAATTATGCGCATGAAACAACTCAATTCGATGGTCTACATAACAATATCGAACTCATGTATACGACTCATCTTATTCTCTGAATTACTTACTCAAAACTTAGTTCAATTCGATAGTTGATCTCAAAGGATTCATAGTTGAACTCAAAGACTTTCTTGAACTCTACTCTTAACTCTCTCTTGAATGTAAATTATGAATTCAAGAGTTATGGTTCATTATAGGAAAGATCTCGTGATGACAAAGTAGACTCATGAACACATTTTACTCAACCTCTTACTCACTTACTCGAGCCTTGAAACAAATTACTAGAAGTGGTAGAAGACTCCTCAAAAGGGCTCAAAGGGACTTTCTTCGAATGTTAGAATGAATTCTCAAAAATTGACTCTTAACTCTACCCTGAATGTGATTTATGATTTCAAGGTGTGATTTGTGATAGAAATGATCTCATGATGTTTAGGAGTGTTTTTAGATAGTTAAACATGAAAAACAATCAAGAAATCACTATCTGGAAGCAAGTCCGCGATGCGGAGATAAATTAAAATATTTGGTTGCAAATTAACTTTTGAGGCAGAGAGGTCTGTGACCTCTCTGTGACATGAAGACAAACTTTATGAAATGGGGAGGCAGGTCCGCAATGCTGAGCAAGGTGCCAGATTCGCCCGGCTTTTTCCTTCTTCATTTTCTAACCCTAATTCACTTAAACTCAGTTCTTTTTCTCAATTCCTCTTTAGATTTAGATACCCAGCACATGAACACAAGAACCTACTCATAAAAAACTGTAATATCGACATGATTTCATCAAGGAACTCAATAATCTCATCTAAACACAAGAACTAAAACCAATTTCAACAACATCATACTTTCAACTTTCTAGAACAAACTTAACACTGAAATGAACATGCTTGGCGTGTGGGTGAATAAACCCAACACTATGGAAACTTACATACCTGAAAGAACCATCTTCTTGAAGGAATTGAAGGAAAATCTTGAAAGATGAACCCTAGCTTTAGCGTTTATTAAATCCCTTGAGTGTAGAATTTTTGGTGTGGATGAGAGGTTTTGATTTATGAAAAACTGGTTTTCTACACATTTAGGTCAATTTAGATGACATCCTAAGGGTTTTTAGGACTAAAATACCCTTAAAGAAATAATTAAAATGAGCTGAGAGTTGGAATAGTTTTTCACCAGGCAGTGAGGTCCGTATTGGCGGAGCCATCACGGAGCTGCTGCCAGGTTTGTGCGTCGTTAGTAAATCAGTCATAACTCTTTACTCATAGCTCAGAATTTAGCAAATTCGGTAGCGTTGGAAAGAGGACTCGAAGGGCTTTAATTTTCTCTATTAAAGCTCACTAACTCATCTTGTAGTAGTAGTTATGGTCATTTGAAGTTGACCCAAAAATTAAGAAAAACTTAGGAATGACTTGAATGAACTCTCTTTAGTTCATCTTGGAACTGAAGATGCTACACCTAGTGACCTTAATACTCAAGAAATTTTAAATTCCTTGCAAAAATCTCACTCACTACGAAGAACGGTTCGAGTCTTAGCTCAAAATTTTTCTGGGGTGTTACAATCAGTCACCCATTTAGTCCAGAACTACGAGCCACGTAGGTTGTAAGTCCCCTCTGTGGGCATCATTTTAGTGATCACACCAGTATGCCTCTATACCTTTGGCTGAGTGTATTGGGTCCTCTCGATGGGGCGTATACATCAGACTCCACATTTAGCTCATGTGGTTTTATTATCGGTTATTAGTAGCTCCCACAATTCAGTCAGATTCCATTACATTAACCACATTCAGTACAATTCAGTATTCATTCTCAACATGTTATAATTTTGTCATTGCATTCAGTTAGCTCAGTATCTATATCATGTTCAGATTATGCTCTTGCTTTATTGCTTGTTAAGTTATATGCTTATTTTAACTTTACTCTATCATGCATGCTCAGTACCTTTCAAGTACTGATGCATACTCTGCGCTAGATCTTCTCGTGATGTAGGTTCAGGTTCTCCGCATCCAGATCACGCTTAGATCGTTTCCCGATCTCCAGTTCTGCAGCATCAATGGTGAGTCCTTATTCTTCGAGGATAGCTGTCATGTTATCTTTTCATTATTTTAGTCTATTAGTTTCAATTTTGATAGACTTAACTAGGGCATGTCCTAGCACTTCCAGTCAGTTAGAGGCTATTTTCAGACATAGTTAGATTTAGCTTAGTATTTGAGTTTGTCTTTCTTTTGTATTAAACTCTCAGATTTGATATTCAGTTTTAGTATATGGGTATTCCCCATCATTTCAAATTTACTTATTATTAGCTTCTGCAACAGTTTTATATCTCAATTTATCTTTAGTATGGTCATGATTATGCCAACAGGGTTAGCTTGGGGTCACTTGTGATCCTAGGTCTCGTGTCTGCGTCTCGAGGGTAGCTCAGGGCGTGACATATATCAACATATACAATTTTATCAAAATTTACGAACAACGATCAGTTTCACATTTTATATCACATCATTGGTCCTCTCATAGAACCCAAACCCAAATAGTTAGCATACCGAAATGTGGTACCTGATCCCATAATTATGCCGAAACAGGGCAACCGATCCCATTTTATGCTGGAACATGGCAACCGATCCAAGTTAGTTATGCCGGAACGTGGCAACTGATCTATTCAATACACGACAATCACAAACACAAGTATATCCTCAAGATCATACATTTAAGTCATAATTTCATGGCAATGATAATTCATCTATCTCATTTACAACAAGTGTGATCAACATTGCAACATTCATATATATACAAGTATCATAATGAAGTAAGAACAAACATACATCACACAGTCATAGAATCACAACCGTCACCTACCTTGAGACAAGCTTGAAACCTTAAGAAACTTGATCCTTCCCTTTTCGGATTCATTTCTCTTGTTCTTGGTCTACAAACAATCAATAATATACGAGAATCGATAAATAATCACTAATTACCCAAATAACTAACAATTCTATGAACTCTAGATCAAATCCATGATCCCAATTATCCAAATTAGGGTTGTTTCCACCATAGAATCTATAACAAAACCCTCCCCCATCATTAATTTCCTATTCTATTACGTTCTACAGATAAAAAAAATGGATTCGAGGATTGAGAAGCTTACCTTTAGCCTCAAGAATGGTGAAAAATGAGTAGGAGTCGCTTGGGGTTCTTTCCTTAGCTCTAAAAATTGAAATGTGCCAAATAAGGTCGTTTAGGGGTTTATTACCGACTTGAAGTGGCGTTGGGCCCGCCACAGCGGCACCCCCGGCTACAGCGGCCCTTCCAGAGCGGCAAAACCCAGCGCCTAAGTAGCATTCACGTACCAGTGAGCTATTTCAAGAATTACAAGACTCCCATTTCACAACACACCTCTAACCCACGATGCTCAAAAAATACCCTTTATGCTAAGATCGATTTCGAGAGTTCTACTTTCCCGAATTCAATTATGTAAAGTCGTACAGGTTATTTAATGAGTTATATAACTACTCATGTATTCAAAATCAAAATCAACTAACTCGATTTCTATCATATTTCCCTACACCTTTAAGACTTCAATTACCTCCAAATTTGGACTAGGTTGGGAAATTTTAAGATATTATGAAAAGTTTTCCGACCCAAAAATTTTCCCCATTGGCTTTTCTATAGCGACGGAACTTGGTCGTTAAAATAGATACCAATTTATGCATCACTCGTCCCCAAATGACAAAACTTAGGAAAAATAGGCTAAGGTAAGAATGAAGTAGTACCTGAATCGACGAACAATTGGGGATACTTGTCTTGCATGTCCCTTTCAGTCTCCAAGCAGTATCCTCAACTGGACGATGCTTCCATTGAACCTTCACGGACTTAATCTCTTTGGTCCTCAACTTGCGCACAACATGATAAAAAATTGCAATTGATTCCTCCTCATATTGGAGGTCCTTGTCTAACACAACTGAGTCCCACTTAATGATATAAACCTCATCACATGATACTTCTTCAAGATGGATACATGAAATACCAGATGACCACTCAATAGATTAGGAGTTAAGGCTAATCTATATGCCACCGGTCCTATAGATATAAGAATCTCAAATGGACCAATGTACCTAGGACTTAGCTTACCTTTCTTACCAAATCTCATCACCCCTTTCATGGGTGATACCTTAAGAAGAACATTTTCACCGGTTTGAAACGCCATGTCTCTTACCTTATGATCGACATACTTCTTTTGTCTACTTTGGGCTGTTAGAAGCTTAGCTTGAATATTCCTCGCCTTATCTTGAGCATCCTTCACAAAATCAACCCCCAAAGGTTTCACATCGCCAGCCTAAAATCATCCTATGGGTGATCTACATCCCCTCCAATATAATGCCTCAAATGGTGCCATATCAATGCTGGAGTGGTAACTATTATTATAAGAGAATTCACACAAGGGTAAGAACTTATCCCAATGTCCTCCAAAATCAATCAGACATGTCCTCAACATGTCTTCGAATACTTGAATAGTCCTCTCAGACTGCCCATCCGTCTGTGGATGAAAAGTTGTACTAAAAGTGAGTTGTGTGCCCAATTCATCATGCAACTTCCTCCAAAACTTGGATGTGAATTGGGTACAATGGTCTAAGATGATAGAAAGGGGAATTCCATCCAACCTCACTATCTCTTTCACATAAACTTTAGGCAATTGTTCAGCATTATAATCTATTCTTATCGGAATAAAATGGGCTGACTTAGTCAATCTATCAACTACTACCCAAATAGAATCAAACTTTCCCAAATTCTTGGGAAGGCCAACCACAAAGTCCATGGCTATTCTTTCCCACTTCCATTTCGAAATTGGCATTCTTTGAAGTAAACCCGCAGGCCTTTGATGTTCATATTTCACTTGTTGACAATTCTGACATTTCACCTCAAACTCCGCTATGTCTTTCTTCATGCCCGACCACTAATAAACTCGCTTCAGATCTCTATACATCTTGGTCACACTGGGATGAATAGAATATCGCGAACTATGAGACTCTGCCAACAATTTCTCAATCAAGTCATTTACTCTCGGAACACATATTCTCCTTTTAAAGTGGGGTGATGAAAAATACATGGAAAAAGAGGAGCATATTTTTTGATCTTCCTTATTAGGAGTATAACTAGGTGCGCCATAATCTTGATGCAATGCACATTGAGAAAAATGTTTGTGATAACATAATATATACACTATTGGGTCTGGGTAAAAAGTCAAAAGACAATATAGAAGTACGATTGGACTTGAAGGAGATGAAAATAAGACCAAGCTTATGGCCACAATATCAAGCTAGTGGGAGAGCAAATCTTTCTCCTACTTATTTCACCATGTCTTCAAATGAAAAAGAGATGTTTTATGAAGTACTACAAAATGCCAAATTTCCACATGGCTATGCCTCTAATATCACACGCTGGATTCGCAAGTGAAAGATGTCTGGACTGAAAACTCATGATTGTCATGTTATAATGCAAGAACTTCTTCCTCTTGCCTTGCTGAGATCAACAGATAAAAGAGTTAAATCTGTTTTAATTGAACTATGCACATTCTTTCGTGTTTTATGTAGCAATGTTCTAAAACTAGAAGAGTTAAAATTACTTGAAGAAAAAATTCCAGAAACATTGTCCACTATGGAGAAACTCTTTCCCCCAGGATTCTTTACTAATATGGTACATTTGGTTACTCACTTGGCAACTGAGGCTAAACTTGCTGGTCCAGTACATTATCGCTGGATGTACCCAATTGAGAGGTATGGATTATATCACTGAATCATTATTATATATATCTTTAGTTGTTAAATATTATAATATAAAACTAATAACATTACTTTATTTCATAGGTACTTGGGTACTTTAAAATCATATGTTCGTAATCGTGCATGTCTAGAAGGTTCAATAGCAGAAGCATACATTGCAAATGAATGGTTAGCATTTTGCTCACGATATTTGGAGGGTGGAGATTCAAAGTCTTATTGTTCAAGAAGATGCAATGAGGAGATTGAGCATGAGACTAGTGAAGACGGATGTCTGTTTCCTACCATTGGAGAGCCATACGGTGGAGTTGATGTATATGAAATAGATGAGAAAACATTGTTGCAAGCACATCGACATGTTCATTTCAATTGTGAGTCAGAGGTGGTTGAGAGTTAAAAAAAGTAAGTGCTACATCTATTGTTGATTAAGTGTATATTAATTCATTTTATAACAAAATTGATATATATGAATCACACGAACAGAGAACATATTGTTGAAATCAAGAGATCACATCGTAAGCGTTGTTTGACACAACATCAACTTGATCGTATGCATTTCGATACATTTAGCGAGTGGTTCAAGGAGCAAGTAAGTAGTATGACTAAGTTATTGGTTACCTTAATTATTTTACTCGTCATTATATCAAAATTTATAGTTTTATCTTTCTATTTTGTTAGGTAAAAGAGTTGGAGGTCACATCTGATATCTTAAAGAATATTAAAGTTCTTGCAAAAGGGCCGAGTTACATTGCGAAAAGATTTAGTGCGTATGATTTATATAACGGGTATTGGTTCAGAACAAAACAAAGTGAAGAGTACCTAGAAACACAAAATAGTGGTGTTATGGTCATTTCAAAAACCGAAAGTTACGCAAGTTCAACCGACAATGCTCAAGCTTCTCCAAATAACTGTGAAGCTAATCTCGAGGGAGGAAATGATATTGAAAATGAAAGTGATCCTGAATGATAGGTGGTTATAGAAGATGAATGTGGGTTAGCTATAAATTTTTCATGTTTGTGTTGGTTGATTAGTGAATGTTTTGAGTGAACTTTCTGTGCTTGTCTTTCTTTTATTTTGTTGTTTTATCCCTTGGATTGTGAAGTGTCATTGTGTTCTTATGAATTGGAATTTTTTTAATTTCTGGTGCATTAGTTTGTGTTTTCAAAGCTTAAGATGATAATGCTTTCTCTTGTATTGGATGTGTCCTATAATTCTGCTACTAGTACAACTTAATGCTTCTACATAGTTATTTCATTTAGATAAGAAAGCATGCAACCTAGAGGTCTCAATAGATTGGACTGTCAACTACAAAATGATGAAGGTCTGCGACAATATGTTGAGCAGTTGATGGATGAACAGAACATTGATCAAGCCCAGCCTTATATTGAGCAGCTGATAAATAGTGAGAATGACAATCAAACCCAAGATCACGATGATCAATGTAATGAGTTGACTAATTCTGCCGGTGGCACTGATGAAGCAGGTAATACTTTTTAATATGTCTACTTCTTATTAGTTATGCATGCTAGGAAAAACAATGTTGATGGAACTGAAGAATTTTTTGTTACTATGGTCCATTCTCTGTATATTTCAGTGTGAAAAGCTAAAAAATGTTAACATTAGCTGGAAACTTGACATTGTACTGTTGTAGTTTCCTGTCAAATAACCTCTTCGATTTTCTGCTTGTATAGATGCATAGGTAAAGACAATTACCACATCTCTATAGATTATAAATGATAACATAAGAAAATGAGAGTCATGTATTAGATGAGTCACAAAGCTTCCTTCAGCCACATCTTCCAATTATGTCGGTCTAATTATGTTTAGAAAAGTTGTTTAAAGAAAGAATGAGCTGGATATAATTTCCATCCTGAGTCATCTTAGAAACAATTAGTGAGTCAAGTTCAAGAATAATAGTTTTGTAACATTTAAGATTTCTCTCGCGTTACTGTCTTATTCAAGAATCTCTACACTCTAGTACTCCAGAATTGCAGCTGAGTGAACATTTGAGTAAGACATAATTTAAAAAAGATATATCAGGTAGGCAACATGTATAATATATTGTTTTTGTTTTCTATTGTTTTGTCGTGATACTATTATTTAACATATTGCAAAGCATCTCTCAATTGTTTAACCATATAAGTTTTTATCATTTGATGTCCTTCAATCATTTTTCCTTCTAGGTAATTTAGAGGCAAGAAAGGTACGTGGACCTACTTTACTAAAAGATATTTGGAAACTTCCTCCGAGGAAAGCAGTTGATTTGCCGTTTAATAGTCGTAATCAAGCTATTGGAAAAGAGGGTCAAAAGCTTTCTAGCTTTCTAGGAATTATTGCAAGAACTCCAGAATTAACACCCCTACACGTAGATGATTGGAGATATTTTGACAATGAGGAAAAGAAGAAATT
This sequence comes from Solanum pinnatisectum, assembly GCA_035578085.1. Taxonomy (NCBI): domain Eukaryota; kingdom Viridiplantae; phylum Streptophyta; class Magnoliopsida; order Solanales; family Solanaceae; genus Solanum; species Solanum pinnatisectum. Next base: position 16,664,280 of record CM069079.1, read on the forward strand.
GTTGAATTTTGTGAGGGTATGGTGTAGTTATTATTATAAGGTGAGCAAGGTCTGTTATACATAATTGTATTTTCTAAATGTGGGCTTTATTTTTTCAGAAGAAGTTCTTTATCCCAAAATGCGGAGAAGCCTTTGTCTTAAAGTCACTAGGAAAGAAATGGAAAGATTACAAGTGTCAGTTAAAAGGTGACCACATTCCACAGTATAAGACCAAAGACGCTTTGCTAAAAACTAGACCAAGTCGTATACCGAGAGATCAATGGAGTGGTGTTGTATCTTATTGGCTTTCCGACAAATCTAAGGTATCAACAAATATTTACAGCATTCTCCTAGTTGCTAATTTTCATAGTGTTTAGATTTTTGTTATGCTCAATTTTTATTTATAAATCATAAGATATCGTTTTAATTTTTCAATGACAGAGACGTACCCAAGCAAATAGAAATAATAGGACCAAGCAAAAGATGCCTCACACAGGAGGATCCAAAATTATTGCAACCTTGATGAATGAGCAGGTAAACCCGTTGAAATTAAAAACTATAATAACTTAACTCTTCTTGTCAAGCATAGATGACATCAATTTTATTGTATTAGACTGCAAATGGTAGAGAGCCTACACGAGCAGAAATATTCTTATTAACTCATAAACAACGTGTGGATGCCAAAGCAATTGTAAGATTTCTTCTTTCTTCTATTTTCTACATTGGAAAACATAAAGGAAAGAATATTAAAAGCGAACAAATGAATTCCAATTTGGATCTAATATGTTTTCTTTGGTCAGGAGATGATAAATGAGAAGATGAGCAATAGTGAGGGATCTACTGACCAACCTCCTCACCGTGTTGCTTGGAAAGGCGATGTGTATTCCCAGGTATTAGGAAATGAAAGAAGTGGGTATGTTCGTGGTTTAGGACTTGGTCCAACTCCTTCTATTTTATGGGGTAGTAGATCTTTCTTAGAGAACATTGATGAAGAGGATTCATCTAATAAAATTGTACAAAGGTTAGAACAGGAGATAATTGAATTGAAGGCGAAACAAAATGATGAAATGAATATGATTAAACAAAATCAAGGAAATATGCGATTAGAATTACTCCAAATGCGACAATTCATGTGCAAACATGCTCCTAATGAATCCATGCCTCAAAATATTAATGGCACCTCAAGTGGACAGATAACTCGTTTCCATAAGTTTTAGACATTATTTCTAATGAAATTTAATCGTAAAAGAGTATTGTTAACTAATGTGCTAATATTTTTCAGTTTCCCGGCATTGATAGTGGCCATGGACAAATAGCACAAGCAACAGGGATACCTAGCGTTGCTGAAAATACTCCAACTTCTCATGGTATTACTCATCTTTGTCCTTTCGTGCTACTGTTTGAGTTACCTCAAAGTCATCTGCATTGTTGCTAGCTGCTGAAGTGTTGTTAGTTCTATCTATAAGTTCTGTTGATATAGCTGAGTTTTAGTGGTCCGATTACTCGAAGTAATCCTTATACACCTCTTCCCCTGATTTCTTTGTTTAAGATGATATATATTCTATTGCTTCTACATTTTCTAATTGAGATAACTGCTCCCCTCTAGGCCTGTGGAATAGCCCATCGAACCAGAAATTGGTCCCCTCTAGACCTGAAGTCTAGCTAGTTTTATCTTTAGGTTCTGTTGGTATAGATGTGTATTAGTGTACTAAATATTGAAGCTACTCCGTATACAGCCCATCCCATCCTTTCTCTGTTTTAGGCTATCAGCATACCATGAATTTTGTATTTTTCCAATTGAGACTACTCATGTTGATGCCTTGCCAGCCCTTGAATGTTATCTCAAAGTCATCTGCATTGTTGCCGGCTGCTGAAGTGTTGTTAGTTCTATCTATAAGTTCTGTTGATATAGCTGAGTATTAGTGGTCCGATTACTCGAAGTAATCCTTATACACCTCATCCCCTGATTTCTTTGTTTAAGATAATCTATATTCCATTGCTTCTGCATTTTCTAAGTGAGATCACTGCTCCCCTCTAGGCCAGTGAAATAGCCCATAGAACCAGAAATTGGTCCCCGCTAAGCCTGGAGTCTAGTTAGTTTTATCCATAGGTTTTGTTGGTATAGCTGCGTATTAGCGTTCTAATCACTTAAGCTACTCCTTACACAGCCCGTCCCATCCTTTCTCTGTTTTAGACTATCTGCATCACCATGAATTTTGCATTTTCCAATTGAGACTACTCATGTTGATGCCTTGCCAGCCCTTGAATGTTATCTCAAAGTCATCTGCATTGCTTCCAGCTGCTGAAGTGTTGTTAGTTCTATCTATAAGTTCTGTTGATATAGCTGAGTCTTAGTGGTACGATTACTCGAAGTAATCCTTATACACCTCATCCCCTCATTTCTTTGTTTAAGATGATATATATTCCACTGCTTCTGCATTTTCTAATAGAGATAACTATTGTTGATGACTTGCCAGACTCCTTGAATTTTATTCCAAATTCATCAGCATTGTTGCCAGCCCTCGAACGTAGAGTTTGTTTTCTTGTTGATAATAGTTATATGCAGTCTATGATAAAGTAATTTTATCCAAAACAGAGTCATTTAATCAAAACACCAGAATTTAGCTAGATTGGAGAATCATTTTATGAAGTATAACCAGTAAAGTTTCTCATACGCAGAAACTCATAAACTGTAAGTGGGACTTTACACTTCATTAAAGAGCTATAAGAAACATTTAAAGGAAGAGACTGACCTGAATAAAGAAGGAAATTTTGGCAGCAAACTGAGACAGAGACTTGGATGGATAACAACCATTTAGTGATGGATCAATTCTTGATAATGCATTTCTATTGTGCAGCTGTGGAATAGCCCATCGAACCAGAAACTGCTCCCCTCTAGGCCTGAAGCATAGTTAGTTTTATCTATAGGTTTTGTTGGTATAGCTGCGTATTGGCATTGGTAAGGACCAGTCCAATGCAATTTCATCCTCTGCAGTCGCTCTACCCCTTACTGAAATTTCAGTATTGTTCACAGAAGTTGAAGTGTCAGAAACAGAAACATTTTTGTGCTCATTGGTCCTGTCATTCAAATTTCCTAGTTCCATAGTAGGGGAATCATTAAATTTCAGTCCTTGATGATCAGTAGCATCACCAATTGGTTCTGTCACTTCTGCCTTTAAAGGGAAACGTTCTCCTTGTAGAATAGAAACAAAGTCGTTGCCTGGACCATCTATTTGCTGTTCAGCCTTACTACTACTGTTAATTGGTTCTGGACTACACAGTTTTTTCTCCATCCAACTGCTTCCCTTCATCTTTATTACTACCGTTAACTGGTTCTGGACTAATGGCTTTTACTCCATCTATCTGCTGCTGTTCATCCTTATTACTTCCGTTGACTGGTTCTGGACTATGCACTGCTTTTACTCCATCTATCTGCTTCTCCTCATCCTTATTACTACTGTTAACTGATTTTGGACTAGGCATTGTTCTTTCTACATCTATATGCTTATCATTCATATTATAACCATTAATCCATTCTGGAATAGGCCCTGCTTCTTCTTTGAGTTCATCACTTGGGTTCAAGATTTCACTAAGGTGACCATTTGTGGAAGCATCTTAGTGGAACCAGTCCTTAGTTTTATCACAAAGTCATTGGCATCGTCTCCAGCCCCTGTTATGTAGTTAGTCTGATCCATATGTGTTATTTCTAAAGGTGAATATTAGTGATCTCATATAAAGACATGAAAGAAGTTTGTATCATAATCTACACAGGAGATCCAAGTGGCTTCGGATCCTTGAGTTGTTTTCTATGAGATGATATAATTCCTATCTCGTGATGTTTTTATCAATTTGATTTCATCTTTTGACACATTTATTTTATTATTTCAGGTCATACGGTATGATGTTCACAAATTTTGCTTATGAAATATTTCAGTACGGCGAACGATCGTGGAAATTCTTTGAAGACATTATTTTATTGGATTGGTTATATAATGATATTAGATATTTCATTCAAATAAGTTTAGTTTTTAAGTTGTGATACTACAGTTTGGATTAATACTTTCTTTCGTTTCTCTAGGATTGATGAGATATATTATGCTTTCTGAATTTTATTATATATTTTTTAGCATTTGACAAGCTTCATTGCCTGTAATAAGCTCTCTTTTGATTAGAATTTTGTTGGATTTATGAGTTGATGTAGTCATTATTAATTGTGGCTAACCAATTTGTTGCTAAAGTTTGTGACTTTTAGCGTCAAACTAAGTGAATTTTCTAGCCATAAAAATTAGGACATTCTAGCTTTTATAATTGCCACCAAACTATTGTCGTTAAAGATCTGAACTTTTAGCGGCAATTTTATTGAATTTACCGGCTATAATAATGGACGCTACATAAGTATGATTGTCATTTTAAATTTGATTTAACAACTATTTTAATTGCCACTAGAACTAATGCGTTTTAGTGGCAATTTAGTAGGATTTACCAGCTATAAAAATGGACACTACACAAGCATAACTAACTATTTTTATTGGATTTAACAGCCATCTAAATTGCCGCAACCAATTGCCGCTAGAACAAATGTGTTTTAGCAGCAATTTAGTTGTTTTCACTGGCTATAAAAATGGACGCGACATGAGAATAACTAATCGCTTAGGATTGGATTTAGCAGCCTTATAAATTGCCACTAAATCGAATGAGTTTTAGTAGCAAAAGAGCTTGGCTTTACCAGCTTTTATCCAAAAGGTCGCAAAAGCCTTTACCGACCCCTGATACAACGGCCAAAGTACATTGGCTGGTAATGGCTATAGCAGCCATAGTTATGGCCGCTAATGCCTTTTTTAATTGCCTCTACATCCCTTTTATGTTGTAGTGAAACAACATATTAGCCATCCGGTCACAGACAAGAATAGTATTTGTGATCACCGCGTCTGACGCCTCTGCCTCATTCTTACCCGAAAAAGCATAACACTGAGTCCTATCATCTTGACGAGCCACTTCCCTGCCTGGTTGCACGGTACCCCTACCTGCATTACCATTTCCTCTACCTCCATGACCTTGTTGATTACCTCTTCACCCACCTTGTGGATGTCCTCTACCACTATTACCATTCCCCGCGAGTACCACTGCTCTAGAAGGTTGTTGCACGGAATCTAACACACGTAGGTGGGGACAATCTCTCCTCATATGCCTAGGTTCTCCACAATTGGAGCAAGTACGATCAAAAGATGGTCTGCTGCCCGTCAAAGGAACGACTCCCTGGCTATCATGAAAATTATGAGATGGAGTTCCCGAGTAATTATCTGTAGAGGCGGGCATAGCAGACTGAATTGGTCTAGCTGCAAGTGTTGGCCTCCCTGATCCTCTGGAGTAAGAACCTTGAATGCTACCCGAGTTCTTGGCCTTTTTTGCCAACGCTTTAGCTTGACCGTATCGCCTCACCCCTTCCACTTTCTTAACATAGTCTGTTACCTCATTAAAGCTTCTCCCTACAGAGGTCATGTGAACATATAATACCTGCAACTCAGAATTTAGTCCATTAATAAATAAATAGATCCTCTCTTCCTCAGTAGTCACTAACTGTGTAGCATATCTAGACAATGCATGAAACTTGGCCTCATAAGCAGCCACAAATATACCACCTTGTTCCAAAGCCATAAATTCATCTTTCTTACGATCTCTCAAAGTCCTAGGCACATATTTCTCCAAAGACAAAACATGAAGCTGGGTCCAAGTAAGTGGAGGTAAAACTGAAGATTTGCATTCCATGTAAGCTCTCCACCACTGCTTGGCCTGCCCTTGAAGTTGAAAAGTCATGAACTCAACCCCATGTTGATGAACAATGCCCAACTTATGAAGCCTCTCATAGCAATCTAGAATGAACTCATACGCATTCTATCTCTCAGAACCAAGAAATACTGGAGGCTTTAGCTTCAAAAACTTAGTCAACATTTCATGCTCATTACCAATCATAACAGAACCCAACAAAGGACGGAAGAAATCATCAGTACTTATGTTTCTACCCATCTTGGGAGTAGTGATAGCAATAGGGGGATTGGAAGGAGCTTGAATTGCTTGAGCAGAAGGAAGCACTCCAGGACTAGCCAACCCTTACAAGAATGACATGATTTGTTGAGCTAACACTGGGTCTATGGGAGGAACACCGGTAGTCTCAGTCTGCACCTCTTCCTCTTGTCCAACCTCTTCAACATTCTCAACATCAACATTCTCCTCTATCTCTTCATGATGTAAGGTAGGGGCCTCATTTTGGGGGACATTTTCAATCGGTACCCCATCTCTAGCTGGCACTACTCTTCCACGGCCTCTACTCCTAGCTCTTCCTCTACCCTGCCTCGATCGCGACCTCTTGCTGCAGATTCCTCAGCTGGAGCATTGACGGGAGATACGGGCCTAACGCCATTAATTTGAATCTACAGATACCAATTGCAATCAAGTTATAGCACGAAAAGAGACAAGAGAAAATAGAGAGATTTCCTAAAGTCCTATAGCCTCTCGAAGAAAGTAAAGGCGTTGTTTTGGTACATCGAGATCAATGAACCTAGGCTCTAATACTAACTTTGTCACGACCCCGGCCATCGTGATTGACACCCACTCTAACTCTTCGGTGGGAGAACCATTACTACAATCCAACCCAAGCAACTAATCTAAAAACTAAGGCATTTAAGTTACGAAAGCAAGTTAAATACTAAGGAAAGAAATAGAGTTCCCATAAACTCCAAACAAAGTCTAACAACTAAAACAATGCAGAAACTACACCTAGAACCTGAAAGTCAACGTAACAATTCATATAAAGTTTAACATATCTAAACAAGAAGGGATGCAACCCCCAAACTAATGAACTAATACTAACTAGAACAAGTCTATGTCCAGAATGTGGACATAGACGGAAAGAGAATCATGGCAGTCCAAAAGAACTGACTCACCCTTGAATTCGATCGGCAATCATTGATCTTCTAAATGAGGTCTGTCAATAGCTGCTTGAAGATGCCCTGTACTCAGTACACAACCACAATGTAATAGTAGGATCACGTAGCTATCCCACTAAGTGCAACATACATAAACCATTACAACAACATAATCACATGAATATAACAAACATATACAGTATTATCAACATTTAAGAACAAGGTACAGTTTCACATTTCTCAAGATACACAATTATAGAAAATCGTTGGTCCTCTCATGGAACCCAAACCCAAACTGTTAGCATACCGAAACGTGGTACCCGATCAAATAATTATGCCGGAATATGGAAACGGATCCCATAGTTATGCCGAAATGTGACAACCGATAGATTCTAAATGGGTAATATGGACTATCCGTAACTACAATTATGAAATTGGTGGGGGTATTTTTAATAATTAATTTAATTGATGGTTAAACAAGATAACATTAATATTAATAATGGTTCACTTTCACCACTTTTATAATTATTTAGCTATATACAATTAGGGTAATATATAATCCGTAAAAGAGAAGAAAATTAAGAAAAAAAGGATAGATGCACGGTTGAAAAAATAAAAACAAATTGAGAAGAGGACTTACTTGTGGACGACGAAGAGCGGCATCTGCATATCCGGTAAGAATTCCAATTCGTGTCGGTTAGATGGAAAGCATTTTTGAATTGAATATTACAATTGAATAGTTAAGTATGTACATATTCTAATATTATTGCAACGGAAATTAGAGGCAGAACTGAAAGCTGAAAATTATGTTATCATTAGGTTTGAGTTTGGGGGGACAAATTCTGTAGTTAAATATTACCTAATGATTACTAAGAAAATTGAGGTGCAATTATGTTTGAGATTAATATAGGGGATTGGGGAAATTTTGTGTTCTTGACGGTTGCCACTGGTTTCAATTTTAAACATTATAATTTTGTTATCTTATTATAAATTATTTTGATATATTGAGATAGGTAATTAAATATTAGGTGCATTGTATTATTTTAGTTTCATTAAAGTTGTGCTAATTAAAAGAATTTAAATTTACACTTATGCTTGAACTTTAGAAAATTAATTATAGATTTGTGTGAATTTTTGGGTTTAGGCTAGACATATAGTAAAATGGGTGCCTATAGACTCATTAACTTACAAATTATGCATACTTGATAGCTTGGAAACGTTTGGAGGCATTGAGGAAAGGAAATGATTTGGAAAATTAGCTTGCTTGACTTCGGTTCTTCGGTTGAGGTAGGTTATGGTTTATTCTATGTGATAGATAGACTCTTAATAGTAATTGATATGCATTGAATGTTATTGTGAAGTTCTCTATGTACTTGATTGTGTGGTTGTGTGGCTTGGTTGTGTGGTTTGTGATTGGTCTAAAATCTTGAGACCGTGAGAATTATAATCAGAAACCTTCTCTATCGAAGTGATGCCTTGAATAAAGAAGGCTTGATGAAATATTGTTAATGAAGTAAAAAGTGGTGATAATACTTGATAAATTAACGATATATTGGATCGGGTGCCACGTTTTGGCATGGTATTATTGGATTGGGGTGTCACATTCTGACACGGTATTATTGGATCTGGGTGTCACGTTCCGACACGATATTATTGGATCGGGGTGTCACGTTCTGACACGATATTATTGGATTGGGGTGTCACGTTCCGACACGATAACATTAAAGGAAAAGATATTGAATTAACTTGATGTACTCAATCTCAAAGAACCCGTTTCCCAAATAAGCATGGTGTGGAGGCATGAGTCCTCGTGTGTGTGCTTGATATTGTGATTGATTACGTACTTGCTTCTGTTGTCACTTGTTCAAGTTGTTTGTTGCTTATCACCTGCTAAGTGCTATAGTTGATTTTATACTATTACTTTATGCATATTAGTTACTATTTTGAGTCAGCCGATGATATCTACTCAGTACATGTTGCCTTGTATTGAGCCCTACTTGTGTTTTTCTTTGTTTTCTTTTGGTGGAGTGCAGTGAGTGTACCAACGACTTCGACTTGCCCTTAGATCTAGCCAGTCTCCAGCACCTCATGTTCCAGTGTGAGCTATTCATTCTAGCTCTTGTTGGATTCTCTCGGTCATGGCATGATGTCCTATGTTTTCGGATACAAACTACTTTATTCTTTTATTTTAGTGGATTTGATACTTTTAGACTTAGTATTTGGAGATTAGATGTCCTTGATGAGATGACTTTCAGGTTTTGGAAATGACATGCAGTAGACTTTAATGGATTTGTGTTTCTTACACAAATAAGATTTAAGCTTCCGCATTATGGTTAGTATTTCGTAAGTTGAATGATAAATATAAGTTGGGGTTTAATTCATTGGTTCACCCACCAAGGAGGTTAAGTGTGGGTGCCACTCATGACTCGTTTAGGGTCTTGACAAACTTGGTATCAGAGTGTTAGGTTCAATGATCTAGTCACACAAGGACAAGTCTAGTAAAGTCTTGTAGAACGGTAAGAGGACGCCTTTACTTTTCTTCGTGAGGCTATAAGACTTTAGGAAAACTTCATTCATTCTTTCTTTCTTTTGTGTTATTACTTGAATCCAATTGGTATCTAGGTGATACAAATTGGTATTTGACATTTTTCACTCTAATTCATATATGGTCAGTACTAGAGAAATAGAAGTGGCAACACTAGTACGAGCAAGAGAGGATGTGTCCTTAGAAATAGATATGTTTCCCCGATTCACTATAGACATGTAATGACTAGTGACTAGTATGATCTTTTATTAAGTTCCTAAAGTTGAAACCCCCATTTTTCATGGTTACTGATTATGATGATGCTTGTGATTTCCTTGTTGATTGTCATAAGTTATTTCATAAGATGGATATGGTAGAGTGATTGGACATTGAGTTTTTGACAACTAATTTTGGGGAGATGTGAAAATGTGGTGGCAGTCTCGTGTTGAGTCCTACCAATAATGACACTACCTATGACTTGGACATCATTTTCTAGCTTTTCGATAGAGAAGTATATACCCAGACTTTGAGGAATAGGAGGTAGAGGGGGTGAAGCTAGATGACTTTGCCAGTGTCAGATCAAGAAGTTTCATAAGGGACGACTAGATAATGAACATCATTACTTTAGAAAACATAGTTAGTAAAGTTGTCATAACATGTATGGGTTGCTTAGGGAATGATGAAATTATGTTATGCCAATTGAGGTCAAAATTTCTATTACGGTTTTATTGATTGAGTGTATATCAAAGAGGGTCATGAAACGACTACTACAATAGTATCGATGCTTTCTTGGTAAGAGTTATGAAGTGTGTTACTTCTGTTATCGACCTAATCTAAGAAAGAATGGAAATCGCTTGGGCTAGAGATAGAACAAATTTGATAATATCTTACAACTATTCAATAGGTAGAAATGTGTTGGTTATTTGGGTATGATCTTCTCGATAGGTATAATGTGTTCTATTGATAGATCTAACGGACTTTCACGGTGTGGTACTAGTTTTATGCGGAAAGGAATACACCAATTGTCATGTGTGAATAAAAACAACTTAAGGAGTTATCAATTGTATGACATGTTCAGATAATAAGATCGGTGTTGCATTCACATTGGAAAAACAACTAGTTTGTTACTATGGATGCTTGGGTTAAACATTATTCTTAAGGAATATTTTACTAGTGAGCCTTTGGTATGACATTAGTGCATTTAGGTTGTGAAGTGTATCTTAAGGATTCTAAATAAGGATTGTTGGTTTTTATCTTAAGCTCTAGAGGAGTGGATTGATACTGAAATGAAAAACCTATGCGTAAAGAAAGTTCTACTAAGTATATTGGGTGAAGGGAATTGAAGATTTTATTAAGAAAGTGCATAAAAAATTGGGTTAGTTCTTTCAATTTTATCAGTATAAACGGGTTGAAGGTCTCGTGTCGATGAGAAGATTGATTTCATGGTGATGGTAATGGCTAACTGAGCATAATGGTAATAAGAGTTCATGATGAATTGTGATTGGGATGCAACTATATAATAAGAATTGTTGGTTGAAAAATTTTGTATGGCAATAACGACTTGTGAGTATCTAAGGTTGTGATTTTAAAGTATTTGTTAAGTAACTTGGTTGTATGGAAAGTTTTAAGAGATGATGGGACAACACTCGAATAGAATTTAAAGGAGCTAAAGTCCTTAAAAATTAGTGGGATGTAGTGTAGCCTTTGGAAATAGGTGAGAGCAAGAATGTTTTCTGGGATTGCAAGGGCTAAAGAGGTATCTTCAGAGGGATTGAGAATTGGGTTCAGAGATGCGTGGTTTCATCTATTTTTCTCTGGTTATGAAAATAGTGTCATGAGTTCATCAAATTGGTTAAAAACTATTGGACAAGATTTGACAAAGGAGTGTATATCTGTTCAACTCGAGTGTGATGATAAGTTCCTTTGTAGTTTTGAGTTTAGTAATGAGTATGATTGATTTTATTTTGCGAATAATATGGTAAGCCAATGGAGAGACGATCAATAATAAGCTAGGATACGTGAATTAAAAAAAAAAAATTCAAGGTATGAGCTAATGTTGATAGATAATGGGCTAGGTTACACAATTGGATTCACACTTCAAGTATTTCATTGTAAGTCTACATTTGTGGTGGTACTTTTTGTCAATGTATGAATTTGTAAGGTAAAGTATCATTGATTGTTGGTCAAGAATAAGATTGATAAGCGAGTCAGCAAAAGCAACAAAAGTCCACTGTATTGAAGAGTTCAAGGTATTTGAAATAGGTGAAGGAATAAAACGTCTCATATAGACCCTTGGTTCGAAATTTAAGGTGGTATGAATTTTTACATTTGAGTTCAAAAGTGACTATGCAATGTGAACTGATTCGGCATAGACTTACTAGGAATTTATCAACGACTTTTACGAAAATTGAGTTATGTAGTGAAATATTGCATGAAATTGACATTGGGTGTGATTCAGTAGTTTATCTCAACGAAAAAATATTGTCAGATTTTAAATAAGTGCTACTAGCCTTGGGTGGGACTCGTATATGTCATGGAATGCTTACATAAAAAGAAATGGAGTCAACTGAATGGAAATGTTGATATGGGCTCTTTAAAGGAAACATTTAGTTTTATACAACCTTGGCTCCGTACTTTGTTATGTGACCACCTATCTCTTTCTATACATGGTTTGGAGTATGATTTACTAGTTATGTCTATGCGTGTTTTTACTTTTGTGAGTGAATCCCTAGTGGTGGATCGGGTGTACCGATCCTGTGATGTTCTCTTGTTTGGGTAGGATGTTCAGGAAGAATTTATCTCATATGACATATTTAGTGTTGTCTTGGAGCTGTTGAAGTATTCCAATGATTCTACATGTACCACATTGCTTAGGAGAATTTATAGAAGAGCTTCCATGAGTACTTACAGTAATCCAACGGTCTTAATATTAATCTAATCTTCGAGCTCATATTTTGATTATGTGTGGTTGAATGTGGGGACCATTGGGTCTAGTTTGACCATTTTTAAGGGTTGTCTACAATCATAATTACTAATTTATCATTTCAACAGTGTTGTTAGAGATTATGTATGCTTGGGTGTATTGATCGAAGGGTGGTTACTTGATCATTTTCTTATGTGGGTTCAATAAGTTTGATTTTCCCTTGATGATGAGTACCTTATGTCTAAAGATCAATTTTTTGTAACTTAAGCTCGTGAAAAGTGTATGTTGTGAGAAGAAAATATTGATAAGATCTATGATGGGTTGTGCATTATGAGTGTGCGGTGGTTGGTCTAGGTTCGCTTCTGATTGTGGACAATATTGATTCAGGATTTTATCAGGGTTATGTGAGAAAAATTCCACCTAATAGTTGTGTCAAGGTCCTTGAAAACATGTTACGGATGTGTGTACGATTATCTTTGATGGTTATTGGTAATAGTTTTGTTGTTAGTTGAGTTAACATATAACAATAGTTATCATTCGAGTATTGAGATGACCCCATTTGAGGCATTGTGTGGGAGGACATATAGATCTCCCATGGGTTGGTTTGATGTATTTAAGGCGAGACCTTAGGGTGTTGATCTTCTGAGGGAAACATTAGAGAAAGTGAAATTCATTCCAGAGAAACATCTAGCAGCTTAGAGTAGGCAGAAAGAGCATGCAGATCGCAATGTCAACAAATTGAAGTTTATGGAGGGAGAGCAAGTGTTGTTGAGGGTTTCACCCATGAAAGGTGATGTGAGATTTGGTAAGCGAGGTAAGCTTAATCCGAGGTATATTGGGTCGTGGAAATTCTTAGGTGTGTAAGAGAGGTGGCCAACGCATTGGCTTTGCCTCCAGGGTTATCAAGAGTGTGCCCGGTGTTCAATGTGTCTATATTAAAAAAATACCATGGTGATGAAAACTATATTATTCGTTAGGATTCGGTCCTACTTGATGAGAATCTGCCATATGAGGAGGAGCCTGTAGCTATACTAGATAGGTAGGGAGGTCCGCAAGTTGAGGTCAAAAGAGATTGCATCTGTAAAGATTCAGTGGAAGAATCGTCTAGCTGAGGAGTTTACTAGAGATACTGGGGATGATATGCAGAAAACGATGTACATGTCTTTGTGTCGATTCCGGTAACCTTTCTTACCCTCGTCTTCTTTTGATCGTTCGAGGACGAACGATGGGTAAAATGGTATTTAATGTAACACTCATTTGGTCGTTTTGACTACTAGAGCTTTTTATTTCATTAAAGACTCTTCGGATAGATTCTAAATGGGTATTATGGACTATTTGTAACTATAATTATGAAATTGGTGGGGTATTTTTAATAATTAATTTAGTTGGTGGTTAAAGAAGATAACATTAAAATTTATAGTGAGTCACTTTCACCACTTTTATAATTATTCAGATATACAATTAGGGTAATATATAATCCATAAAAGAGAAGAAATTAAGAAAAAAGGATAGATGCACGGTTGAAAAAAGAAAGACAAATTGAGAAGAGGACCTACTTGTAGATGACGAAGAGTGCCATCTGCATATCAGGTAAGAATTCCAATTCGTGACTGTTAGATGGAAAGCATTTTTTAATTGAATAGTTATGTATGTACATATTATATTATTGAAACGAAAATTAGAGGCAGAACTGAAAGCTGAAAATTATGTTATCAATAGGTTTGAGGTTAGGGGGACAAAATTCGGTAGTTAATAATTACCTAATGATTACTAAGGAAATTGAGGTGCAATTATGTTAGAGATTAATATAGGGGATTGGGAAAATTTTGTGTTCTTGACGGTTGCCACTGTTTCAATTTTAAACATTATAATTTTGCTATCTTATTATAAATTATATTTTGATATATTGAAATAGGTAATTAAATATTAGGTGTACCATATTATTTAAGTTTTATTAAAGTAATGTGAATTGAAAGAATTTAGATTTACCCTTAGGCCTGAACTTTAGGAAATTAATTACAGTTTTGTGTGAACTTTTGGGTTTAGGCTAGACATATAGTAACATGGGTGCATATAGACTCGTTAAATTACAAATTATGCATACTTGATAGCTTGGAAATATTTGGAGGCATTGAGGAAAGGAAATGCTTTGGAAAATAAGCTTGCTTGACTTCGGTTCTTCGATTGAGGTATGTTATGGTTTATTCTATGTGATAGATAGACTCTTAATAGTGATTGATATGCATTGAGTGATATTGTGAAGTTCTCTATGTACTTGATTGTGTGGTTGTGTGGCTTGGTAGTGTGGTTTGTCATTGGTCTAAAATTCTGAGACCATGGGATTTATAATCTGAAACCCTCTCTATCGAAGTGATGCCATGAATAAAGAAGGCTTGATGAATTATTGTTAATGAAGTAAAAAGTGGTGATAATAATTGATAAATTAACGATATATTGGATCGGGTGCCATGTTCAGGCATGGTATTATTGGATTGGGGTGTCACGTTCAGACACGATATTATTTGATTGGGGTGTCACATTCCGACACGGTATTATTGGATCGGAGTGTCACGTTTCGACACTGTATTATTGGATCGGGGTGTAACGTTCTGACATGGTAACATTAAAGGAAAAGATATTGAATTAACTTAATGTACTCAATCTCAAAGAACCCGTTTCTCAAATGAGCGTGGTGTGAAGGCATGAGTCCTCGTCTGTGTACTTGATATTGTGATTGATTACGTACTTGCTTCTGTTGTCACTTGTTCAAGTTGTTTGTTGCTTATCACTTGCTAAGTGTTATAGTTGATTTTATACTTTTACTTTATGCATATTAGTTACTATTTTGAGTCGGCCGATGATATCTACTCAGTACATGTTGCCTTGTACTGAGCCCTACTTGTGTTTTTCTTTGTTTTCTTTTGGTGGAGTGTAGTGAGTGTACCAACGATTTTGACTTGCCCTCAGCTCTAGCTAGTCTCCAGCACCTCAGGTTCCAGGTGAGCTATTCATTTTAGCTCATGTTGGATTCTCTCGGTCATGGCATGATGTCCAATGTTTTCGGACACAAACTACTTTTATTCTCTTATTTTAGTGTATTTGATACTCTTAGACTTAGTATTTGGAGATCAGATGTCCTTGATGTAATGACTTTCAGGTTTTGGGAATGACATGTAGTAGACTTTAATTGATTTGTGTTACTTACACTAATAAGATTTAAGCTTCCGCATTATGGTTAGTATTTCGAAAGTTGAAAGATAAATATAAGTTGGGGTTGAATTCATTGGTTTGCCCACCTAGGAGCTTAAGTATGGGTGCCACTTATAACTCGTTTAGGGTCGAGATATGGTTGCAAAACAGTATTCCTCCATGATTCGTCAACAACTTCTTTTCTGTCTCCTTTGAAAACGTCAGTAGTAATAATGTGATGCACCAACCATATTTTCTCATTTATTAACCGTTGAATCTTGTCAGGTTGGTGACAAAATAATAAACGAGTATTATGCTTGATATTCGCAATTGACGGTTGAAGAATCGTCTTCTTTGATTCATCATCTTCGTCTATATTGGTTTCTTCTCTTAAATATCTGTCCATTTTGGGTACACCAATGGATTGTCAGATTCCTTTGGTGTAATCTGCATCTGGAATGAAAATCTGTTGCACCTCATCCACTAGCCTTGCATGCAACATAAATTTAAGAAGAGTTTTATTTAGTGGAATATAGATTTGATAACCAAAAATATTATTAAGAAAATTATATAATAAAAGTTTTAGCTAGATGCATGATTATATCTTTATTGATATATACAACAATTACAAAAATTACCTGCATTGACCATTTCATCAACCCTCATGTCAACTCTACGGTTCAAGACTGATTGCTCTACATCAATCCAAATAAAGAAAGTATCATACTTATATTTGAACATGAACACATGGTATTCCACAAGTTTTTTGATATACGAATTTGACCCTCCAGCAATAATTGGAACACGTTGAGTCTTCAAACTTTTTTCTATGTAGACAATAGCTTGCTAACAAAAATCTGCAGCTATGAAGCCGGAATCTTGCTCAATTTCACCTAAGAAAATGTGATCAAATTATCTTTCTTAGAATTGGAATAAATAATTTTTTAATAGTAAAGTATATTTCCACTAGAATCTACAATTATTACTATTAAATTATCTAGGTAGTCATTCCATATAAATACTGTTGGAAATAAATATCAATACCTAACAAATAGTGTCGTACACCATCTTTCTGAGTGTGTGTGATCTTGTTTGCAATAATTTCAAGTCCCTTATATAGTTGCATTTTGTCAGAGTTGATTATTTCTCCTAGAAAATGGGTGGCAAGGTCAACAGCGAGACGAAATTTTCGCGTTCCTGTTGCTACCATTCTGAACACCACTTTCTTCTTATTGAACTTGTTATTGTTGATGAAAGTATTCATTTTAGCTACACATGAAATAAAATCAAAATAATAATTAGTTTACAATAGTAAATACTCTCATGAAAACCACTCATGCATACAGTCAGATATTAAAAATTCTTGTAAATTTATAGTTAATAAGTAGAAACCTTGCTTGAGATGGAATATACTATGTAAAAAAGATATATTTTCTTGATGGTGGTTAAGAAAGAATTGCATTAAGCTTTTATAGTAAAATCTGTTTGTGGACTTATTAATTGACATACCATATTCAGAATTACTTCTATCTTTTAGGATAAGAATGACTTTTGAAAAATTTATAAATATGTCAACTTGAATTTTGGTCATTATTATTATACATATTTTAGGATAAAGTTATTATTTGTACATTGTTAGGAGATCACATACAACTGGGCTTTTATAGAAAAATGTGATTATGAACTTATTAATTGGTATACTATATATATATATATATATATATATATATATATATATATATATATATAGTTCTTGAAAAAAATATATAGATACGTCACCTTGAATTTTGGTGATTAAGCTTAAATAATTTTAGGATGATGTTTCTAGATGTACATTGTTATGAGGTCACATACAGAATTGACGAAAATATCGATTTCAAAAGTATTGTAAAAATAACTCAATAATATTTCTTATTGAATATATTCAAGTGATAATGTGTCAATTCTTACACTATTTAACAACACGTCATAAGTGTTAAGTCTAATTCCATTAGAGGAAAGGGAACAATTATCGATAACTATTTCAATTACGAGTATTTATATTAACTTGTGCAACATATAATAATAGATAAAGATTTTATTGAATCAAGCTTCCATCACCGTGATTGAATTAGGTAGAATATATTTCCTTAAATGATCATTACCGATAGATTGCAAATTTACTATTTTCTCTTCTTTGTCTATGTAACAATTTTAAAGTTGGAGTTAAGAATTCTATTCTTTCAAATTCTTTTAGGGTAGAATCTTCCTTGACATTTATGGTCATTTATTTTCTTACTCTATTACCTTGACATTATGGATGATCTTATGTAATTGTGTAAGTACGTATTTATATTAATATATATTAAATATAGAAGACTTGGACTTGGAGTTGGGGCTTGGACTTGGATCAGAACTTAAAATAAATATTTTTATAAAGCTTAAATATTTGCTCTATAAATAACAAATTTTTACAGACAAGAATAATATATATAGAAAGAAGGGTCATATCATATATATATATCTGTAATGCAATACAAACTGTACAAAATAGGTCCAAAATTAAAGTGCCGAAGAGACAAAATAACTCAAGATAGAAATAATGATAGTTTATGTTCACTCAATAATAATATTGTGATCATCATTTTTGAGAAATCTTTTCACAATATCAACGCATGGTTGCAAAACGGTATTCCTCCATGCTTCGTTAGCAACTTCTTTTCTATCTCCTTTGAAAACGTCAGTAGCAATAATATGATGCACCAACCACATTTTCTCATTAATCAACCGTTGAATCTTTTCAAGCTAGTGACAAATTAATAAACGACTATTACGCTTGATATTCACAATTGACCATTGAAGAATCGTCTTCTTTGATTTATCATCTTCGTCTATATTGGTTTCTTCTCTTAAATATCTGTCCATTTCGGGGACACCAATGGACCGTCGGATTTCTTTGGTTTAATCAACGTTTGGAATGAAAATCTGCCGCACCTGATCCACTAGCCCTGCATGCAACATAAATTTAAGAAGAGTTTTATTTAGTGTAACATAGATTTGATAACAAAAAATATTATTAAGAAAATTATATATGAAAAGTTTTTAGCTAGATGCATGATTATATCTTGATTGATATATAAGACAATTACAAAAATTACCTACATTGACCATTTCATCAACCATCATGTCAACTCTATGGCTCAAGACTGATTGCTGTTCATCAATCCAAATAAAGCAAGTGTCATATTTATATTTGAACATGAACATAGGGTCTTCCACAAGTTTTTCAATATACGAATTTGACCCTCCAACAATAATTGGAGCACGCTGAGTCTTTAAAATTTTTTCTATGTAGACAATAGCTTGCAAACAAAAATCTTCAGCTGTGATGTCGGAATTTGGCTCAAATTAACTTTCTCAGAATTGGAATAAATAATTTTTTAATAGTAATGTATATTTCCACTAGAATCTACAATTACTACTATTAAATTATCTAGGTAGTCATTCTATACAAATATTGTTGGAAATAAATATATATACCTAACAAATAGTGTTGTACACCTTGTTTCTTAGTGTGTGTTATCTTGTTTGTAACAATTTCAAGTCCCTTATATACTTGCATTTTGTCCAAGTTGATTATTTCTCTTCGAAAATGGATGGCAAGGTCAATTGAGAGACGGAATTTTCCCATTCTTGTTGCTCCCATTATGAACACAACTTTCTTCTTGTTGAACTTGTTATTGTTGATGAAAGTATTCATTTTAGCTACACATAAAATATATTCAAAATAATAATTAGCTTACAATAGTAAATAATCTCATGAAAACCACTCATGCATATAGTCAAACATTAAAAAATATTGTAAATATAAAGTTAATAAGAAAAAACTTTACTTGAGATGGAATATACTATGTAAAAAAAGATATATTTTTCTTGATGGTGGCTATGAAAGAAATTGCATTCATCTTTTATAGTAAAATCTTTTTGTGGACTTATTAACTAACATACCATATTCAGAATTACTGATATCTTTTAGGATAAGAATGACTTTTGAAAAATTTATAGATATGTTGATGCTTATCGTGACCAACGACACTAACCTATGGTTCGAGTGTCCATAATCGTCGATAATATAGTAACCCAGGTAAGGGTTGGGGTCGTGTCCCAAGGGAGTGGTTTTGAGAATAAATAGAAAACTAAAATTAGGTTCTAACTAGTCGTAGCTAAAGACATTAACGATTAAAAACATTGCAAATTAAAGGGGGACACAAAAGTGTCAAATATAAATTTGGAGTCTTTGTCACAAGTATAGCTAAAACAATAAAAATAACAAGAAGATCAAGTATGGGGAAGAGTTATTGGGATGTGACCGCAGTAGAAGTTGAGATAAATAATTGGGTACATGCTTTCGATAGGAAATTTGCAAGATAATAGTTACTAGGCTAAGCTTTAGATGGAAATAAGCTCCCTCTCAGGCAACTTACCCCGTTTCAAATGGGTTCCTCTCTCAAACTGACTATTAGGATATGGGACTAGGGCTCACCCTCTCTGGCTGAACCTCATGTCGACCCACTCCTTAGGCCATCAGTCTAGTGGTCTTGGTTTCGCGACCTCCCTCTCGGGCAAGCCGAAAACACATGGGTTTTGTATTTGCAACTACAAACCTATTAATTTAAACCACAACCACTAGGTGAAATCACCATTAAAATACATTTGACCTATCAGCAAGCAAGACCCAACAATAATATCAACACATATTTGCTAAATCACACCCCAAGAATGGAGGTTTTTAGCCACACATCAAGAGATATAAATTTATACCTTCAATGATGTTGAAATCAAATGGGTATAGAGAAATAAGTCTTGATTTGAGAAAAGAAAGAAGAATCCAAGAGACCCACTTCCAAATTGGAAGAGATGAAGCCCTTTTCTTCTTCAAGTCTTCAAACCCTTACAAACTTGAGAGTAAAATATAAAAAAAAAGTACTATTCTATTGTGAAAATTATAATAATTGTCCGACTCTCTAAAAATTAATAAAGATTTTAGTATTTATAGACTTCAGAAAATAGTGCTGGTAGATCGCTCAGCGAGGTTAGTCAGAATCGCCGATTAACTTGGCGATTCGCCCTTTGGTGTAGTTCGTCGCCGTCTTGCACTAGCCTTTAGCATCGTCGTGCTCTGTGTCATTGGGCGACACAGTACTGCTTCGCAGAACTATTCGACGAAATGCCGATTGCTCCTTTAATCGCCTCTTTGATCCTGCTCCTTTAGGGCTTCGCGTATTGGAACAAAAGGCAGAGTGTGTCCCTTTGGCGATGCTTAGGCTTCAACTTCTTCATTCTTTTCAGCCTTTTTGTTCCTTTTTGCACCTAAGTGTCCATGCTTTCACTAAAACTTGAAATACCTGAAAATTAAGTGTTTTTATCAGATATTTGGAATAAATAAGCATTTGAAGACACTATTTCTATTAAAATAAAGCCCTAAATGAGTCCAATTTGTGGACTCATCAACACCCCCAACTTAAACTTTTGCTTGTCCTCAAGTAAAACTCAAGTTCAGTAGTTCAAATAGGATGTCTCAAATAGTGCTACACAAGACTAAATCATGAACATACACAACAAAACTCAAATTACTCGTGCAATGATCAACTATGTACTCAAAAATTCAAGTTGTGACACACCATTACCAAAGATTCTCATGGTCGCAATATTTGCTGCTTGTGCAAGGTCAAGCTTAACAAAAAGTATCTAAATGCCCTCACATAAATAATGATTCCTTATTCACACAAAGAGGTTAATCAATTAAAGATCAGGAATCAGATGCAACGCTCACACTAAAAAAGAGGAACACAATGCATGTTTTCACCCATAGGCTTGCCCTTATTTTCCAATTGATCTTCGGTTCGGCTCACTCAAGATCAAAAAGGCTTTCTAAGGCTTGTAATGGGCTGAGTGCAAAGGTATGGTCATTTAGCCTCAGTGACTTTTCATCCTCATAAGACATGGTGTTCTCAAGGCATTCCCTTCTTTTCCTTTATCAATTTTTTTTCTAGTGCTTCTAAGTCATCTTTTTATTCACCTCCATGGATTGCTTAGAAACCCAATTTCTTTTGTATTTTAATCCACAGTTTTTTTTGAAGGGTTTCCATTGCTTTGCAACACCATGGGTTAAGGGGGACTTTTCTTGAACTTCTTGACTTCTCCCTTTCCTTTTCACCACACCCCCAACATAGGCTTTTGGCCTAAGTTGGCTATTTGCTAAACCACCAATCAAGAGGATTATAGGTAGTGGGTCAAGTAAGGTCTAGGTGCATCAAGGTTCTTCCAAATAAAGGTAAGGCTCAAAGGGTGTTCAAGAGAGTTTCTTACACTCACGGGTAGGCCACAAAAGAGGTATATGTCAAGTTTGGCTTACACTCTTCAAAAGTTGCCTAAGATCATTTCAAGAGCACACCTTACTAAATCAATCAGACTAACAGGGCAAATTCAAGGTTTATTCATGCAAGGTTCAAAGTAAGCTCATCACACAAGACATCGACACTTAAGTCAAACAAGACCACACACTTTCGTTAGTGTGCAACGGTCATTACAAGAGAATCAATTCAATAAATGGCTAATCACAACGAGATGCAAAGAGTTCACATATTATCTATGCAACTTCATTTGGCCTCATCGTGCCGTACATTCATGTTCGTTCGATTGTAAGCACTATTTAAGTCATCGGTATTGATTGAAATCGAGACTCAATTTTTTGCGAAAGAACAACCACATTCTACTCATGAGGGTTAGCAGAAATGTGTGAAAAATTCAAATTTTTTGGAAGTGTCAAAATCATTTTTCAATTAAAAGTAAGTGGAGCCTTAAGCTCAAACATCCACAGAAAGCAATGTAAAAACAATTTTAAACACAACAACCCATAAGTATACAAAACAACACGAACATCAACATAAAAGGTGTTTCCCTCACCCCACCACAAATAAAAACATTTGTCCTCAAATGCAAGTGATAAAATATTCAGCAGTA
The DNA here is from genome assembly GCA_035578085.1 of Solanum pinnatisectum. NCBI lineage: Eukaryota > Viridiplantae > Streptophyta > Magnoliopsida > Solanales > Solanaceae > Solanum > Solanum pinnatisectum. Next base: position 16,686,820 of record CM069079.1, read on the forward strand.
AAAGTAAAGAAAATCAGAGAGGGAGGTAAAGAGGGGATCTTGTCTACACGCTTCCTCCATCTGTCGAGGCATCATTGCCCGATGCATTAGCCTGGAATTCAACAATGGTCCCCGGATTATCATTCTGGGTCACATTGCGTTCATTTGCCCTAGCTTCTGCAGTGATGTTAGCCGCAACCATTCTGTACATTTCATAGCGCACCAAAAAAGGAGTTTATAGCCGTGTAGAATCCACTTTTCCACAAGGGAATAGTGGGGTCAATGGGGATCCTTCTGTTGGCACTTGCTTTCTTACTCTCTTTTCTTTCTTTGGCCAGTTTCACTATCTTTTTTACTCTTCTAAAATCGCGTGCTCTTACATGTCGGGGTGGCATGTCCCTTCCTCCAACTTTTAGTCTAGCCATTTCTGCAAACGACTTCTAGAAAAGTTAGACAATATTTTAAACAGGGGCAGGGGAATTCTGGGTGTAGAATAGCTTCACCAAACCAGTTGGAGAGGTACTCATCCACTTAGGCTATTTGCTGAAAGTGATACACAAATGGTATAAGGGTGCAGACAAAGGGTGATCAAAGAGTCTTTCGGTGAGTTGCCGAGTGCGCTTAGCGACATTAGGCACATTGCTGAAAGTTACTGATCAATTAATACAAGTAGCATTTAGTTAAAGGTGGAATGGGGACGTTAGGCGAACCACCGAACAGTTCGATAAGCTCTACTCGGCTCGCCAAACAACCCAACGTGTCTTTTTTCGACCCATTTCTTTCAAATTCAACCCCGCAACCCCTGATAATGCAGTTTAAGCCTCTAAGGCATAAATTCAATGATGACCCATAGCAATTTTTACACACCCATAGCCGAATAAGATGACTCAATGCACAATCGAGTGGGATTCTACGAGTTATGCAAAAAGTATTGAATCATAATCTATAATATATGTTATCCCATCAATTGTGAGACTCAGCAAAGGTTTAACAATATCAACATTATGCAAATGAGTACAATTTTCATAAATTGAATGCGGGGTTTGGCTTACCAACCTTTGATACCGAACATATACTAATGAAGTGCTAGGCAGCAATGGAATTCGAGCCCAAGCACAGTTCAACTACTAAAATACTCTAAAAGTCTAAGAAATATACTACTAGAGTGCGGGTGTGAGTTTGAGAGGATGAAAAAGTGAGGGAAGGTAAGTGAAATAGAACTTTTAAACCTGTGGCTTGCAAAAATCATCCAGTTTCTGCCCATTCGGCGATATTAGTCGAGTTCGCCCAATCAATCGGTAGCACGCCGACTGTCTGGTTTTCTTGCCGAATGTAGGAGGGCCTTCAGTCCATGTGGGGATCTCATCAACGGTCTTCATCGAGATCGCCAACTAGGTTGGCGATACCTCGATAAAATTCCTCACTTTGCCGAGTTTTACAGACTCAACCTTGAGGATTTCTTGAGTCTAACGGCGGGTAGATTGGGTCCGCTGAACCTATCGGCGAATCGCCGACTAGATCTACTACTCGCTAATCTTCACTTTTCATTCACTCTCCACACTTCCATCTGCAAAATCAACACACCATTATTTTATCAAAACAAAAGAAAGCGATAAATGATTTTAGGTTGCCTCCCAAATAGCGCCTTAGTTAACGTCGTGGCATGACGCAAGCCAGTCCTCTATTCTTCATCCTTGGAGTCGCCCATGGTGTAGTTGGGCGAGTTCTCGGTGAACGGTGGATAGTAACCTGTCATCAAATGTGAGATTTGAGCGTCCTGCAGCTGGATAGTCATGGAGTTTGAAGTGGACACCTCATTCAGCATTTCCATGTTATGTTTCATCTCATTCAACCTCTTGTTTTGTTCGACAATCTTTTGTTGAATGAGAGCAAGGACCTCATCATCTTGCGCACCTCCATGCTTCTTCCCATGTCTGCACTCTTGGAGAACGACGTGTTTCTCCCTTTCCATGGCATGTGCTTCCAATGCCATGACTCGGTTGGACAAAGCATCCAATGTAGTAATCAGTGCATTCCACTCTTTTCCTTTCTTTGCTTCCTTGTTGGCTTCAACCATGCCATCAAGGGCTTTTTTACGACCTCATAGGGATGACACAGTACACCACCTGTGAATAGTTGATTTGCGTTACTTCTATTCTTATGTCCCAAACTTTTATAGAAGCATTCTAGTAATGCTTTGTCAGTCATCCCATGAGACAGGCATGGACTTAGCACTGTTTGAAATTTCAACCACATTTCCTCAAGAGTCTCATCCCCTACTTGCTTAAAGGTTAGGAGGTTGTCCCTGAGGTTCAATAGTTTTAGATGGGGATGATCCGTGTGGTATCCATAATGATTTTCCATCTTTAGTTCCCTGCTTCGATATTCAAACTAGCAAAACAAAACTACAATTTAGATTAGTAAAACTAAAACTAGAAAGACTCAAAAATTCTATTCAACTAAGAATTCCCAAATAACACCACTCCCTGGCAGCGGCGCCATTTTGATGCTTATCTTGACCAACGACACTAACCTACGGTTTGAGTTTCTACGATCATCGATAATATAGTAACCAAACCAAGGGTTTGGGTCGTGTCCCAAGGGAGTGGTTTTGAGAATTAATAGAAAAATAAAATTAGGTTCTAACTAGTCGTACCTAAAGACATTAACGATTAAAAATATTGCAAATTAAAGAGGGACACAAAAGTGTCAAATATCAATTTGGGGGTTTTGTCACAAGTATAGAAAAAACAAGAAAAATAACAAGAAGATCAAGTATGGGGAAGAGTTCTTGGGGTGTGGCCGCAATAGAAGTTGAGATAAATAGTTGGGTACATGCTTTCGATAGGAAATTTGCAAGATAATAGTGACTAGGCTAAGCTTTAGATGGAAATAAGCTCCTTCTCGGGCAACTTACCCTGTTTCAAATGGGTTCCTCTCGGACACCCATTTGCTGTATGAAGACCAGCCTACGTCTTTCCCCACTTACTCTCTCTAGTTGAGTGTTAGGATATGGGACTAGGGCTCACCCTCTAGGGCTGAACCTTATGTCGACCCACTCATATAGGATGAGTATCTGGAAGAATGTCTATACAGAAGTCTATTTCCCTCTCAGGAGGGACTCCGGGATGATCATTTGGAAAGACTATTGGAAACTCTTTTACTACTGAAACTGACTAAATAGAAGGTATCTTAACACTAGAGTTATTAAATCGGACTAAGTGATAGACATACCCCTTGGAAATTAACTTTCTCGCCTTAAGGTATGAAATAAAATGACCCTTAGGCATTGTTGAACTGCTTTTCAACTCTATGATTGGCTCATTTGGAAACTGAAACTTGACAACTTGAGTTCTACAATCAACTAAGGCATAACAAGCATGAAGTCAGTCCATACAAAGAATGATATCAAAATCTACCATGTTTAACTCAACTAAATTAGCCATGGTACTCTTGTGATCGATGAAAATAGGACAATCACGATAGACTCTCTCTTCTAGAATAGACTCACCAACAGGTGTGGAAACACTAAAGGGCTCACTAAGTTGCTTAGGAAGAACATTAAAATTCTTCGCAACATACTGAGTTACAAAGGATAAACTCGCTCATGTATCTAGCAAAGCTTAAACATTAAAGTTAAAGACTTGAATCATATTAGTGACAAAATCTGGCGAATCCAGTTGCTCATGGCGACTAGTGATAACATATAGGCGATTTTCTCCACCTCTAGTACCTGAATTAGTTCCTCTAGGTGAAACTTTGTCTGGTGGAGCAACTGAAGAAGACTGGGCTCTATTGCCCCTGTTCTCGTTACCTTGCTTGTTCTTTGGACATTTTTGCATGAAATGACTATTTTGGCAATGCTTGAAATAATTAGTAGAGCCATCACGACATGCCTCTAAGTGATTCCTATCACACTTAGCACATGCAGGAGGCTTACTATCCCCCTGTGCCATACTACCCTGAGAATAGGTAGGTTTAGCTCTGAAATTCTGACTATTGTACTCACTTTTGTTCTTTGGTGCAAGTGCACTAGTAGATGATGGAGCAAGCCCGTTCGGTTTCTGTTGGAAAGATGACTGGTTGACATTACTCTTTTGCTGCCCAGACTCATTATTTGTCTTAGCTCTCTTATTCTTAAACTCTTCTATATCACTCAACTTGTCATCCTCAACTTATTGCACATGGATCATTAGCCTTGCTATGTCCATATCCCCTATCAGCATAGCTGCCTTGCCTTCCTTACTTGATAGACGAGACAACCCATCAAAAAATAAACTCATTATGCTCCTCATGTCAGCAACCATCTCGGAGCATAGTGGGAAAGTTGTGTGAACCTCATACTATACTCATGAACGCTCAAAGAATCCAACTTAAGTGTAAGGAACTCTTGTACCTTAGCCTCTCTCAGTTCTCGGGGAAAGAAACGCAACAAGAAGGCCTCCTCAAAACAAGCCCAACTCGCAGGTCATTCTCCCTAAACTCGGTTCTTCTTCCATTAGTTGAACCATATCCTAGCGACACCTTTCATTTAGTATACAACTAGTTCCACCATCTCAGTATCAACAACATGCATGATTTTGAAAACTTTCTAAAGCTCTTCAAAAAAATTCTCTGGATCCTCATTAACACTAGATCCTATGAAGCTCAAAGGATTCATCCTTAAGCACTTGCAGATCTTCAAAGTATCATCCATTTCCTGTCAATTTCTCCTCTGTTGACCGGCCTGGTTGGTCAAAACTTGGCTCAGCATCCCGATAGCCTCACGAAACTCAGCTTTGGTGACCTCTCCTTGGGGCTGCACTTCTGGTGCATTAGGTACTCTTTGTTCCTGTGGTTTAACATTCCTTCTAGTCGGAGGACCTCAGACAACTCTTTGTGGAGGCATGATCTTAAAGACACGTGCATGGATGAGTTAGAAGAAACTTTTTAGAGATCAAACTCTAACTCACGAAATGAGTGTGAAAGAAGTGAGAAAATTTCCTAAGTATTCCAGCCTCCTAATTATAGATGTAGCGAGCTTCACACTGAGAACTAGGACTCTACAGACACGGCTTCATAGACTCCCCAGGACTGTTGAACTCAGTGCTCTGATACCAAGTTTGTCACGCTACGAGCGTACACCCTGGGCGGGACTAACACTCGAGAACCATTGTTGGCACCAAGTGAACCCTTGGCCTGACTTACTTACCTAGTAGAAGACTTAACTCGTAAAGAAAAATACTTTCAAAAGTAAACTAAACTGTTAAATAAACACTTAAAATGTATCAAGATAACATTTGCTGAACAATAGTGACAACTCAAGTCTCAACCATTAAAATAGGAAATCAAAAACTCAAGAACTAACATCTGATTGTCTATGAAGCCTCTAAACAACTAAGATGGATGTCCGAACAAGACCCACAATATTCTAATGAACTAAAATTACTATAAATCAATAAAAGGGATCCTCCAGAGGCAAGGAGGCTCACCAATAAACTCTGGAGCTCAACTAGAATCAACGATGCGCTGGATACTGATCCCGGTTACTTGTATCTGCATTATTAATGATGCAGGCCAAATAGCATCTGTACATTGAATGTAAGAGTATGCGAGGGGAATTCTAAAACAAGACATAAGCTTGAAACGAACTGAAAAAACTTACCTTGCTCAACTCAACTCAACTTAACTGAACTCATTTAATATATAAAGCAGTAATGTAAACGCAATATAAAGAAAACCTTTTAAAACATTGATATCAACTCTGTGTATTTCGAATAAAATAATACTCTGTACGTATGCAAAGATACAATATGAAATCTATTTGTATATGAAGATAAAAATTAACTATGTATATAATAAGAAAAGATACTTCTATAGGAGTTTCTTTAACCAACAACAATCACATAAGAGCTATTGTGATGATACAATGTTTTGCCTCACACTGCCAGGGTCGTCCTATACCTTGCCGAGGATATAGAACCTTACTACTAAGGGGATACACTAGTCTATGCTAAAAAGCACTAAGGAATCATCTAACAAGTATGACCCTTTTCTACCCATGGTGGCTACATGGTTTATGGGGGCTAGGAGTTGTCTGAACTCTCCCCCATATCGGTGCTCAATACTACTCCCAAAATATAATATTAGCTTTTATTTTTAAAAACATACTTCCTTCTGTGGTTTGAGATAATTGCTCAAAACTTAGCTCAAAGGCTCCTCTTGGAAATCAAAGTTTCCTTTCTTTTTTAACTGTGAAAGCATTTACTCTTTAACTGAAAACTAGCTCAAAGGCTCTTTTGGATATCAAGGTTTCCTTTCTTCTTTAAATGTGAAAACATTTTACGCTTTGGGAATACATAGTCCCAATATACTCTTTTGAAGAAATGAACTTCAAACTCTACTCTTTTCTCAACTCAAAACTCAAGTCTTAAAACAAAGTTAAAACATCTGTAAAAAACTTTTGGAAAACTCTATGAACTTCTCTTGACTTGGCTCTTAACTTCTGTTGACTTGACTCTTAACTTTCCTTGAATTGAATTATGAATTCAAGGATTGTGATTTGTGATATGAAAGATCTCATGATGTTTAGGAGTGTTGTTAGATAGTTAAACATGAGAAAAGATAAATAAATCATTGTCTGGAAGCATGTCTGCGACGCGGAGATGCTTTGAATTATTTGGTCGTGAAATAATTTTTTAGGCAGAACGGTTCGTGACCACTGCGCTACGCAGACAAAATTTGTCAATCCTGAGGAATAGGTCTGCGTTACCCAGATTTGCCCGACTTGTTCCTTCTTCATTTTCTAACCTCAAATCACCTAAATTATATTCTTTTTCTCAATTCCTCTTTAGATTTAGATACTCAGTACATTTACACAAGAATCTAACTCAAAACAACTCTAACAATCAACCTTAATCTCTCAAGAACTCCTCAATCTCATCCCAAATTCAAGAACGAAAGCAATTCAAGAATACAACTCAAGAATATCAAAATCTCAATCTTTTTGGATGAAAATCATATTGAAAGAACCATGTTTGGCACATGGGTGAACTAAATCAATGCTATGTTAACTCACATACCTCGTAGGGATCACCCCTTGACGAAATCCATAAGTAATTCAACAACAACTTGACGATTTCCTTGCTTCTATTTTTCTTTCTCCTCTTCTTTTTTTCTTCTCTCAAAACCCTAACTTATTCACAAGCAAAAACTGAACCCAATCAGTTTAGACCTTAACTTAATTACCAAAAATGAAATTAATTAATTGGGCAGTGAAAAGACCAAAATACCCTTCTAAAATCCAGCTTTCCCTTTCCTTAACTAGACAACCCATCTTCAAATGGGCAAATCTCACTCATACGAACTCAGAATTGGGTAAACTCATCGGCGTTGGAAATATAATTCCATGATATTTCCTACGGTATCTGCAAGAACACCTTACTCACAATGAGCTAGGAGTTATGGTTGTTGGAAGTTGACCCAAAGCTCAAACTTAACATAATCTAACCAATTTTCCAGATTTTCATTCTTTCCAAAATTGACTCTTTCTAATTCTATCTCTTTCTAGTTACGAGGTGTTACACCTCATCCAGTAGCCCTGCATGCAACATAAATTTAAGAAGAGATTTAATTAGTGGAACATAGATTTGATAGCCAAAAATATTATTCAGAAAATTATATAAGAAAAGTTTTTAGCTAGATGCATGATTACATCCTGATTGATATATAAAAAAAATTACAAAAATTACTTGCATTGACCATTTGATCAACCCTCATGTCAGCTCTACGGTTCAAGACTGATTTCTCAACATCAATCCAAATAAAGCAGCTATCATACTAATATTTGAACATGAACACATGGTCTTCCATAAGTTTTTCAATATACAAATTTGACCCTCCAACAATATTTGGAACACGTTGAGTCTACAAAATTTTTCTATGTAGACAATGACTTGCAAACAAAAATCATCAGCTATGAAGTCAAAATGTGACCAAATTAACTTTCTTAGAATTGGAATAAATTATTTTTTAATAGTAAAGTTTTTTTTCAACTAGAATCTATAATTACTACTAATAAATTATCTAGGTAGTCATTTGATATAAAAATTGTTGGAAATAAATATATATACCTAACAAATAGTGTAATACACCTTGTTTCTCAGTGTGTGTGATCTTGTTTGTAACAATTTCAAGTCCCTTATATACTTGCATTTTGTCCGAGTTGATTATTTCTCGTCGAAAATGGGTGGTAAGGTTAACAGAGAGACGAGATTTTCCCGTTCCTAATGCTCCCATTATGAACACAACTTTCTTCTTGTTGAATATGTTATTGTTGATGAAAGTATTTATTTTAGCTATACATAAAATAAAATAAAAATAATAATTAATTTACAATAGTAAATAATCTCATGAAAACCACTCATGCATACCGTCAGACATTAAAAAATCTTGTAAATTTAAAGTTAATAAGTGGAAACCTTGCTTGAGATGGAGTATACTATGTAAAAAGAATATATTTTTCTTGATGGTTGTTATGAAAGAAACTGCATTCAACTTTTGTAGTAAAATTGGTTTGTGCACTTATTAATTGACATACCATATTCAAAATTATTGATATCATTTCGGATAAGAATGACTTTTGAAAAATTTATAGATATGTCAACTTGAATTTTGGTAATTATTATTAAATATATTTTAGGATAAAATTATTAGATGTACATTGTTAGGAGATCAGATACAACTAGGCTTTTATAGTATAAATGTGATTATGAACATATTAATTGGTATAACAAATTAATTCTTTTTTATATATAATTCATATCTTTTAGGATAAGAATAGTTCTTGAAAAACTATACAGATACATCACCTTGAATTTTGTGATTAAGCTTAAATAATTTAAGGATGATGTTTCTAGATACATATTGTTATGAGATCACATTATAATAAAATTGTTATGATGAACTTATTAATTGGTATACCGAATTAAAAAAAATATATAATTTATATCTTTTAGGATAAGAATAGTTCTTGCAAAAATATACAGATACGTCACCTTAAATTTTGGTGATTAGGCTTAAATAATTTTAGGATGATGTTTCAAGATGCACATTGTTATGAGATCGCATACAGAATTTATGAAAAGATCGATTGCGAAAGGATTACAAAAAGAACTCAATAATATTTCTGAAGGAATACATTCAAGTAATAATGTGTCAATTCATACACTATTTAACAACACGTGTGTTAAGTCTAATTCCATTCGAGGGGAGGGAACAATTATCCAGAACTATTTCAATCACAAGTATTTATATTAACATGTGCAACATGTAATAATAGATAAAATTTTATTGAATCAAGCTTCAATCATCGTGATTGAATTTGGTAGAATATATTTCCTTAAATGATCATTACCGATAGATTGCAAATTGACTATTTTCTCTTCGTAGTCTATGTAACAATTTGAACTTAGGAGTTCATAATTCTATTTTTTCAAATTCTTTAAGGGTAGGATCTTCCCGAACATTTATGGTTATTTATTTTCTCACTCTATTACCTTGACATTATGAATGATCTCATGTAATTGTGTAAGTACGTATTTATATTAATATATATTAAATATAGAAAACTTAGACTTGAACTTGGGGCTTGGGCTTGGATCGGACCTTAAAATAAATATTTGCATAAAACTTAAACTCAATTTAAATAGAACATAAGTAATGAAAGCGGGAAGACAAGAATAATATGTATAGAAAGAAGGGTCATATCATATATATATGTAGTACGATTCAAACTGTACAAAATAGGTCCAAAAGTGACCAAGAGAAAAAATAACACAAGATACCGATTAATGATAGTTTATGTAGGCTGAATAATGATATTGTGATCATCATTTTTGAGAAATCTTGACACAATATCCAAGCATGGTTTCAACACAATGTTCCTCCGTGCTTCATCAACATTTTCTTTTTTAACTTCTTTCAAAATGTCAACAACAATAATATGATGCTCCAACAATATTTTCTCATTTATTAAATGTTGAATCTTGTCAAGTTGGTGACAAATTAATAAACGAGTATTACACTTGATATTCACAATTGAAGATTGAAGAATTATCTTCTTTGATTCATCATCTTTGTCTATTATTTATTCTCTTAAATATTTTTCCATTTCAGGGACACCAATGGACCTTCGGATTCCTTTGGTGTAATCTGCATCTGGAATGAAAATCTGTCGCACGTCATTCACTAGCGATGCATGCGACGTAAATTAAAGAAGAGATTTATTTAGTGGAACATAGATTTGATAAACAAAAATATTATTAAGAAAATTATAGAAGAAATTTTTTTAGCTAGTATGCATGATTATATCTTTATTTATATATAAAACAATTACAAAAATTACCTGCATTGACCATTTTATAAACCCTCATGTTAACTCTACGGTTCAAAACTAATTACTCTACATCAATCCAAATAAAGCAAGTAGCATACTTATATTTGAAAAGGAACACATGGTCTTCCACAAGTTTTTCAATATACGAATTTGAACCTCAAACAATAACTGGAACATGTTGAGTGTTCAAATTTTTTTCTATGTAGACAATGGCATGCAAACAAAAATCATCAGCTGTGAAGTCAGAAGTTGATTCAATTTACCTAAGAAAATGTGACCAAATTAACTTTCTCAAAATTGGAATAAATAATTATTTAATAGTAAAGTATATTTTCCACTAGAATATATAATTACTACTATTAAATTATCTAGGTAGTCATTTGATATAAATATTGTTGGAAATAAATACATATATCTAACAAATAGTGACGTACACCTTGTTTTTATGTGTGTGTGATCTTGTTTGTAACAATTTCAAGTTCATTATATATTTGAATTTTGACCGAGTTGATTATTTCTCCTCGAAAATTGATGGCAAGGTCAACAGAGAGACGGGATTTTCCCATTCGTGTTGCTCCCATTATTAGCACCACTTTCTTATTGTTGAACTTGTTATTGTTGATGAAAGTATTCAATTTAGCTACACATAAAATAAAATCAAAAACAATAATTAGTTTATAATAGTAAATAATCTCATGAGAACCACTCATGCATAGAGTTAGACTTTAAAAAATCTTGCAAATATAAAGTTCATAGGTAGAAACCTTGGTTGAGATGGAATATACTATGTAAAAAATATATATTTCTTGATGGTGGTTATGAAAGAAATTGCATTTAGCTTTTATAGTAGAATCTATTTGTGGACTTATTAATTGACATATCATATTCAGAATTATTGATATCTTTTAGGATAAGAATGACTTTTGATATATTTATAGATATGTGAACTTGAATTTTGGTAATTATTATTAAATGTATTTTAGCATAAAGTTATTAGATATACATTGTTAGGAGATCACATACAACTGGGCTTTTATAGTAAAAATGTGATCATGAATTTATTAATTGGTATACCAAATTTAAAAAAATGTATAGTTCATAACTCTTAAGATAAGAATAGTTCTTGAAAATATATATAGATTTGTCATCTTGAATTTTGGTGATTAGGCTTAAATAATTTTAGGATGATGTTTCTAGATGCACATTGTTATGAGATCACATACAAAATTGACGAAAAGTTCAATTTCAAAGGGATTGTAAAATGAACTCAATAATATTTCTGAAGGAATACATTCAAGTGATAATGCATCAATTCTTACACTAATTAATATCATATAACAAGTGTTAAGTCTAATTCCATTAGAGTGGAGGGAACAATTATCTAAACTATTTCAATTACGAGTATTTATATTAACTTGTGCAGCACGTAATAATAGATATCAATTTTGTTGAATCAAGCTTCCATCATCGTGATTGAATTAGGTAGAATATATTTCCTTAAATGATCATTACCGACATATTGCAAATTTACTATTTTCTCTTCTTTGTCTGTGTAACCATTTTAAATTTACAGTTAAGAATTCTATTATTTCAAATGCCTTAAGGGTAGAATCTTCCCGAACATTTATGGTCATTTATTTTCTCACTCTATTACCTTGACATTATGAATGATCTCATGTAATTGAGTAAGTACGTATTTATATTAATATATATTAAATATAGAAAACTTGGACTTGGACTTTGGGCTTGTGTTTGGATCGGATCTTAAAATAAATATTTGTATTAAACTTAAACGCAATTTAAATAGAGCATAAGTAATAAAAGCGGAGGACAAGAATAATATGTATAGATAGAAGGGATACATCATATATATATATATATATATATATGTAGTACGATGCAAACTGTACTAAATAGGCGCAAAAGTGACCAAGAGAAATAGTAAGACAAGATATCGATTAACGATAGTTTATGTAGACTCAATAATGATATTGTGATCATCATTTTTTAGAAATCTTTTCACAATATCCAAGCATGGTTTCAATACAATATTCCTCCATGCCTCATCAACACCTTCTTTTTTAACTTCTTTGAAAATGTTACTAGCAATAATATGATGCACCAACAACATTTTCTCATTTATTAACCGTTGAATCTTTTCAAGATGGTGACAAATTAATATACAAGTATTATTCACAATTGAAGATTGAAGAATAATCCTCTTTGATTCATCATCTTCGTCTATATTTGTTTCTTCTCTTAATTTTTCGTCCATTTCGGGGACACCAATTGAACTTTGGATTCCTTTGATATAATCTACATCTGGAATAAAAATCTTCCACACCTCATCCACTAGCACTGCATGCAACATAAATTTTGAGAAGAGTTTTATTTAGTGGAACATAGATTTGATAACCACAAATATTATTAATAAAATTAGATAAGAAAAGTTTTTAGCTAGATGTATGACTATATCTTGATTGATATATAAAACAATTACAAAAATTACCTGCATTGACCATTTGATCAACCCTCATGTCAACTCTACAATTCAAGATTGATTGTTCTACATAAATCCAAATAAAGCAAGTATCATACTTATATTTGAACATGAACATAAGGTCTTCCACAAGTTTTTCAATATACGAATTTGATCCTCAAACAATAATTGGAACACGTTGAGTCTTCAAAAACTTTTCTATGTAGACAATGGCTTGTAAACAAAAATCATCAGCTGTGAAGTCAGAATTTTGCTCAATTTCACCAAAGAAAATGTTACCAAATTAACTTTCTCATAATTGGAATAAATAATTTTTAGTAGTTAAGGATATTTTCCATTAGAATATATAATTATTACTATTAAATTATCTTGGTAGTCATTTTATATAGATATTGTTGGATATGAATATATATACCTAACAAATCGTGTCGTACACCTCGTTTCTCAGTGTGTGATCTTATTTGTACCAATTTCAAGTCCCTTATATACTTGCATTTTGTCCGAGTTGATTAATTCTCCTCGAAAATGGGTGGCAATGTCAACAGAGAGATGGTATTTTCCCGTTCATGTTGCACCCAATATGAACACCACTTTCTTCTTGTTGAACTTGTTATTGTTGATGAAAGAATTCACTTTAGCTACACATAAAATAAAATCAAAATAATAATTAGTTTACAATAGTAAATAATCTCATGAAAACAACTCCTGCATGCAGTCAGACATTAAAAAATCTTGTAAATATAAAGTTAATAAGTAGAAATATTGCTTGAGATGGAATATACTATGTAAAAAATATATATTTTTCTTGATGGTGGTTATGAAAGAAATTGCATTAAGCTTCCATAGTAAAATCTGTTTGTTGACTAATTAATTGACATACCATGTTCAGAATTACTGATATCTTTTAGGATAAGAATGACTTTTGAAAAATTTATAGATATGTCAACTTGAATTTTGGTAATTATTATTAAATATATTTTAGGATAAAGTTGTTAGATGTACATTGTTAGAAGATCACATACAACTGGCTTTTATAGTAAAAATGTGATTATGAACTTATTAATTAATATACCAAATTAAAAAATATACATATAATTCATATCTTTTAGGATAAAAATAGTTCTTAAAAAAATATACAGATAAGTCACCTTAAATTTTAGTGATTAGGCTTAAATAATTTTAGGATGATGTTTCTAGATGCACATTGTTATGAGATCACATTAAAAAATTGACGAAAAGATCGATTTTCAAAAGGATTATAAAAAGAACTCAATAATATGTCTGAAGGAATACATTCAAGAGATAATGCGCCAATTCTTAAACTATTTAACACATCATAAGTGTTAAGTCAAATTCCATTAGAGGGGAGAGAACAATTATCGACAACTATTTCAAGTACGAGTATTTAATTTAACTTGTGTAACATTTAATAATAGATAAATATTTTATTGAATCAAGCTTCCATCATCGTGATTGAATTAGGAAATATATTTCCTTAAATGATCATTACCGGTAGATTGTAAATTTACTATTTTCTCTTCTTTGTCTATGTAACAATTTTAAATTTAGAGTTAAGAATTCTATTCTTTCAAATTCTTTAAAGGTAGAATCTTACCTAACATTTATGGTGTAACACCCTGCTACTAGAAAGAACTAGAATTTGAAAGAAACTGTTTTTGGAAATAATCAAATTTGGAATGTTTTACAAAGTTATCTAAGTATGAGTTTTGGGATAAATTCAAATGACCATAAATCCTAGCTCAAGATGTGCTAGGAGTGCTACAAGATACCGTAGGAAAGATATTTGAATTATCTTTCCAACTCCGCCAAGTTTGCTCAATTTTGAGTTCGTATGAGGGAGATAAGCCCATTCGAAGATGGGCTGTCTAGTTAGGGAAAGTCAAAACCGGATTTTTAAGGGGTATTTTGGTCTTTTCATTACCCAATTAATTAAATCCATTTTTAGTAAATTATTTGGGGTATAAACTGAGTTAGTTCAGTTTACACAATTAAGAATTATGTTAGGGCTTTGAGAGAGGACAAAAGAGGAGAAAAGTCAAGGCGTTTTTAGAGATTTCTTGCGAAGTTGAAGTCGTTTCGATAAAGGTTGATCCCTAAAAAGTTATGTGAGACTTTCATAATGTTGGGTTAATTCATCCACGTGCCAATCATGTTTAGTTTAGCAAAATTCGTTCTTGAAAGTTGAAAGTTGATGATTTTGAACTGTGTTCTTGAATATTGACTTTCGTTCTTGAGTTAAGTTGGGATTGTTGAGTTCTTGATGGAATCTTGTCGATTTTTTTGTTTGATTAGATTCTTATGTACATATGTTGGGTATCTGAATTTAAAGAGGAATTGAGAAAAAGAATTGAATTTAAGTGAATTAGGGTTAGAAAATGAAGAAGGAACTAATTGGGCAAATCTGGGTACGCGAACCTGTTCCTCAGGATTGGAAAATATTTCCCCGCCTCGCAGAGCGGTCACTGACCCTTCTACATCAAAATTTGTTTTGCGACCAAATATTATAATGCATCTCCGCGTCGCAGACTTGCTTCCAGATAGTGATTTCTTGATTGTTTCTCATGTTTAACTATCTAAAAACACTCCTAAACATCATGAGATCTTTCCTATCATAAATCACAATCCTTGAATCCATAAATTCAAATTCGATGAAAGTTATGAGCCAAGTCAAGAGAGGTTCATAGAGTATTCCAAAAGTCTTTTACAAATCTTTTAACTTTGTTTTAAGACCTGAGTTTTGAGTTGAATAAGGAGTAAAGATTGAAGTTCATTTCGTCAAAACAGTATATCGGGACTATGTATTCCCAAAGAGTAAAGTGTTTTCACATTTAAAAAAGAAAGGAAACTGTGATTTCCAAAAGAGACTTTAAGCTAGTTTTCAGTAAAGAGTAGATGATTTCACAATTAAGCAAGAGGATAAACATTGATTTCCAAGAGAGCCTTTGGGCTAGTATTTGAGTAATTACCTCAAACCATAGAGTTATGTTTTTAAACATATGAGCTAGTATATTTTGGGAGTAGTATTGAGCACCGATATGAGGGAGAGTCAGACAACTCCAAGCCCCCATAAACCATGTAGCCACCATGGGTAGAAAAGGGTCATACTTTTTAGATGATTCCTTAGTGCTTTTTAGCATAGACTAGTGGATCCACTTAGTAGTCAGGTTCTATACCCTTGCCAAGGTATATGACGGCCCTGACAGCGTGAGGCAAAATGTTGTATCATCACAATAGCTCTTAAGTGATGGTTGTCGGATAGAGAAACTCCCATAGAAGTATTTTGTATTCTTATATACAAAGATGTAAATTGTATTTATATATACATTCTAGAGTTTATATTGTATCTTTGCATACATACAGAGTTACTACTGTATTTCTAAATAC
This sequence comes from Solanum pinnatisectum, assembly GCA_035578085.1. NCBI lineage: Eukaryota > Viridiplantae > Streptophyta > Magnoliopsida > Solanales > Solanaceae > Solanum > Solanum pinnatisectum. The sequence goes on from CM069079.1 coordinate 16,703,079, forward strand.
AAATAGTTGTTATCCATGTTTTAAAAGTTTTCTCTATATTGCATTTACATTATTGCTTTATATTGAAATGAGCTGAGTTGAGTTGAGACCAAGTATGTTCTTTCAATTCCATTCAAGCTTATGTCTTATTTTAGAATTTCCCTCGCATGCTCGTACATTCAATGTATTGATGCAATTGACCTGCATTGTTTTATGATGCAGATGCATGTAACCAGGATTAACATCCAGCGTATCGTTGATTCTAGTTAAGCTTCAGAGTTTTTGGTGAGCCTCCTTGCTTCCGGAGGACCCCTTTTTTATTTTAGTTCATTAGGATATCATGGGTCTTATACCGACATCCATAACATTTGTTAGAGGATTCATAGACAGTTAGTTGATGTTAGTTCTTGAGTCTTTCCATTCTTGTTTTGATGTGTGAGACTTAAGTGCTATTTTGGCCAGTGAATGTTCCTTTATACATTCTAAGTTATATAATGAGATTTCAGTTTACTTTTAAAGTATTTTCATCAAGAGTAAGTCTTCCGCTGAGTAGTAAGCTAGGCCAATGGTTCGCTTGTGGCCAACAATGGTTCTCAAATATCAGTCCCGCCAAGGGTGTAGGCTCAGGTGCGTGGCATATAGTCATTTATTTTCTCACTCTATTACCTTGACATTGTGAATGATCTCATGTAATTGGACAAGTACATAGTTATATTAATATATATTAAATATAGAAGACTTGGTCTTGGTATTGGGGCTTGGGATTTGATCGGACCTAAAAATAAATATTTGTATAAAACTTAAACTCAATTTAAATAGAACATAGGTAATAAAATTTGGAAGACAAGAATAATATGTATAGAAAGAAGAGTCATATCATATATATATATGTAGTACAATACAAACTATAAAAAATATGCCCAAAAGTGACCAAGAGAAAAAAAACACAAGATACCGATTAATGATAGTTTGTGTAGACTCAATAATAATATTGTGATCATCATTTTTGAAAAATCTTTTCTAAATATGCATGCATTATTTCAATACAATATTCATCCATGCTTCATCAACACCTTATTTTTTAACTTCTTTGAAAACGTATGTAGAAATAATATGATGCACCAACCACATTTTCTCATTTGTTAACAGCTGAATCTTGTCAAGTTGGGACAAATTAATAAACGAGTATTACACTTGATATTCACCATTGAAGATTGAAGAATGATCTTCTTTGATTCATCATCTTCGTCTATATTTGTTTCTTCTATTATATATCTGTCCATTTCGGGGACACCAATGGACCGTCGGATTCCTATGGTGTTATCTGCATCTTGAATGAAAATCTGCTACAGCTCATCCACTAGCCCTGCATGCAATATAAATTTAAGAAGAGTTTTATTTAGTGGAACATAGATTTTATAACCAAAAATATTATTAAGAAGATTATAAAAGAAATGTTTTTAGCTAGATGCATGATTATATCTTGATTTATTTATACAACAATTACAAAAATTAACTTCATCGACCATTTGATCAACCCTCATGTCAATTCTACGGTTCAAGATTGATTGCTCTACATCAATCGAAATAAAACAAGTATCATACTTAAATTTGAACATAAACACAAGGTCTTGCACAAGTTTTTCAATATACGAATTTGACCCTCCAACAATAATTTGAACACGTTGAGTAGTCAAAAAAATTTCTATGTAGACAATGGGTTGCAAACAAAAATCTTCAGCTCTGAAATCGTAATCTGGCTCAATTTCACCTAAGAAAATGTGACCAGATTAACTTTCTCAGAATTGGAATAAATAATATTTTTATAGTAAAGTATTATTTTCACTAGAATCTATAATTACAACTATTAAATTATCTAGGTAGTCATTTGATTTAAATATTGTTGGAAACAAATATATATACCGAAGAAATAGGGTCGTACAAATTGTTTCTCAGTATGTGTGATCTTATTTGTAAAAATATCAAGTCCCTTATATAATTGCATTTTGTCTGAGTTGATTATTTCTCCACGAAAATGGGTGGCAAGGTCAATAGAGAGATGGGATTTTCCCGTTCCTGTTACTCCCATTATGAACAATAGTTTCTTTTGGATGAACTTGTTATTGTTGATGAATGTATTTATTTTACCTACACATAAAATAAAATCAAAGTAATAATTAGTTTACAATAGTAAATAATCTCATGAAAACCACTCATGCATATAAATCTTGTAAATATAAAGTTAATAAGTAGAAACCTTGCTTGAGATGGCATATACTATGTAAAAAAAATATATTTTTCATGATGGTGGTTACGAAAGAAATTGCATTAATCTTTTATAGTAAAATCTGTTTGTGGACTTATTAATTGACATACCATATTCAAAATTACTGATATCTTTTAGGATAAGAATGACTTTTGAAAAACTTATAGATATGTCAACTTGAATTTTCGTAATTATTATTAAATATATATTAGGATAAAGTTATTAGATGTACATTGTTAGGAGATCACATACAACTAAGCTTTTATAGTAAAAATGTTAATATGAACTTATTAATTGGTATCAAAATTAAAAGAATATATATAATTCATATCTTTTAGGATAAGAATAGTTTTTGAAAAAAATATACAAATATGTCACCTTGAATTTTGGTGATTAAGCTTAAATAATTTTAGGATGATATTTCTAGATGCACATTGTTATGAGTTTCACATACAGAATTAACGAAAAGATCGATTTCAAATGGATTGTAAGAAGAGCTCAATAATATTTATGAAGGAATACATTCAAGTGATAATGCGTCAATTCTTACACTATTTAACAACACGTCATAATTGTTAAGTCTGATTCCATTAGAGGGGAGGGAACAATTATCAATAACTATATCAATTATGAGTATTTATATTAACTTGTTTAGCATATAATAATAGATAAATATTTTATTGAATCAAGCTTCCATCATCATGATTGAATTAGGTAGAATATATTTCCTTAAATGATCATTACCGATAGATTGCAAATTTACTATTTTCTATTCTTTGTCTATGTAACAATTTTAAATTTGGCATTAAGAATTCTATTCTTTAAAATTCATTAAGGGTAGAATATTCCCAAACATTTATGTTCATTTATTTTCTCACTCTATTACCTTGACGTTATGAATGATCTCATATAATGGTGTAAGTACGTATTTTTATTAACATATATTAAATATAGAAGACTTGGACTTGGACTTGGGGCTTGGGTCTGGATCGGACCTTAAAATAAATATTTGTATAAAACTTAAACGCAATTTAAATAGAACATAAGTAATAAAAGCGGGAAGACAAAAATAATATGTATAGAAAGAAGCATCATATCATATATAGTTGTAGTACGATACAAACTATACAAAATAGGCCCAAAAGTGACCAAGAGAAAAAATAACACAAGATATCGATTAATGACAGTTTATGTAGACTCAATAATGATATTGTAATCATCATTTTTGAGAAATCTTTTCACAATATCCAGGCATGGTTTCAATACAATATTCCTCCATGCTTCATCAACACCTTCTATTTTAACTTCTTTGAAAATGTCAGTAGCAATAATATGAAGCACAAACCACTTTTTCTCACTTATTAACCGCTGAATCTTGTCATGTTGGTGACAAATTAATAAATGAGTATTAAGCTTGATATTCGCAATTGAAGATTGAAGAATCATCTTCTTTGATTCATCATCTCCATCTATATTAATGGACTGCCGGATTCCTTTGGTGTAATCTACATCTGCAATGAAAATCCACTGCACCTTATCCTCTAGCCCTACATGCAACATAAATTTAAGAAAAGTTTTATTTAGTGGAAATTATATTTTATAATCAAAAATATTATTAAGAAAATTATATAAGAAAAGATTTTAGCTAGATGCATGATTATATTTTGATTGATTTATAAAACAATTACAAAAATTACCTGCATTGACCATTTGATCAACCCTCATGTCAATCTACGGTTCAATGCTGATTGCTCTACATCAATCCAAATAAAGAAAGTATCATACTTATTTTTGAACATGAATACAGGGTCTTCCACAATGTTTTCAATAGACGAATTTGACTCTCCAACAATAATTGGACCATGTTGAGTCTTCAAAATTTTTTCTATGTAGACAATGACTTGAAAACAAAAATCTTCTGCTGTGAAGTTGGAATCTGTCTCAATTTCACCTAAGAAAATGTGACCAAATCAACTTTCTTACAATTGGAAGAAATAATTTTTTAAATAGTAAAGTATATTTTCCACTAGAATCTATAATTACTACTATTAAATTATCTAGGTAGTCATTTGATATAAATATTGTTGGAAATAAATATATATACCTAACAAATAGTGTTTTACACCTTGTTTCTCAGTGTGTGTCATCTTGTTTGTAACAATTCCAAGTCCCTTATATACTTGCATTTTGTCCGAGTTGATTATTTCTCCTCGAAAATTGGCGGCAAGGTCAATAGAGAGACGAGATTTTCCAGTTCCTGTTGCTCCCATTATGAATACCACTTTCTTCTTGTTGAATATTTTATTGTTGATGAAAGTATTCATTTTAGAAAAACATAAAATAAAATCAAATAATAATTAGTTTACAATAGTAAATAATATCATGAAAACCACTCACACATATAGTCAGACATTAAAAAATCATGTAAATATAAAGTTAATAGGTAGAAACCTTGCTTGAGATGGAATATACTATGTAAAACTTTTTTTTTTTCTTGATGGTGGTTATGAAAGAAATTACATTCAGCTTTTATAGTAAAGTATTTTTGTGAACTTATTAATTGACATACAATATTTAGAATTATTGATATCTTTTAGATAAGAATGACTTTTAAAAAATTAGTATATATGTCAACTTGAATTTTGGTAATTATTATTAAATATATTTTAGGATAAAATTATTAGATGTACATTGTTAGGAGATCACATTGGGCTTATATAGTAAAAATGTTATTATGAACTTATTAATTTATATACCAAATTAAAAATAATATATATAATTCATATCTTTTAGGATAAGTATAGTTCTTGAAAGAATATACAGATACGTCATCTTAAATTATGTGATTAGGTTTAAATAATTTTAGGATGATGTTTCTAGATGCACATTGTTATTAGATCACATACAGAATTTACGAAAAGATCAATTTCAAAACGATTGTAAAAGGAACTCAATAATATTTCTGAAGGAATACATTCAAGTGATAATGCCTCAGTTCTTACACTATTTAACAACATGTCATAAGTGTTTAATCCAATTCCATTAGAGGGGAGGGAACAATTATCGATAACTATTTCAATTACGAGTATTTATATTAACTTGTGCAACATGTAATAATAGATAAAGATTTTATTGAATCAATCTTCCATCATCGTGATTGAATTGGGTAGAATATATTTCCTTAAATGATCATCACTGATAGATTGCAAATTTACTATTTTCTCTTCTTTGTCTATGTAACAAATTTAAATTTGGAGTTAAGAATTCTATTCTTTCAAATTCTTTAAGGGTAGAATCTTCCCGAATATTTATGGTCATTTATTTTCTCACTCTATTACCTTGACATTATGAATGATCTCATGTAATATAAATATATATTATATTTATATTAATATATATTAAATATAGAAGACTTGGACTTGGACTTGGAGCTTGGGCTTGGATCGGACCTTGAAATAAATATTTGTATAAAAAATAAATGCAATTTAAATAGAACCCAAGTAATAAAAGCGGGAAGACAAGAATAATATGTATAGAAAGAAGGGTCATATCATATATATCAAGCCCTGAGCCTACACCCTAGGTGGGACTGACATTCGAGAACCATTGCTAGCCCCAAGCGAACTCTTGGCTTGGTTTAACTTATAGCGGAAGACTTAAATAACAAAAGAAAGTCTCAAAAGATAACTCATACAATAAGTTAAAAAAACATTAGACTAGCCAAAATGACAACTCAAGTCTTAAGTGATCTCACATACTTCGAAGGGATCACCCCTTGACGAAATCCACGATCTTAGCTTCAAGAACTTGACGATTCCTTGTCTCTTCTCCTCTTTTCTCCTCTTCTTTTCTCTACTCTTAGAACCCTAACTCTTTTTGCTGAAATGTAAACTGAACCAAATCAGTTTAGACCAAAAATTAATTACCAAAAATGAAATTAAATAATTGGGTAGTGAAAAGACCATAATACCCTTCTAAAATCCTGTTTTGACTTTTTTTATCCAGACAACCCAACTTTGAATGGCCATATCTCCCTCATACGAACTTGAAATTGAGCAAACTCAATGGCATTGGAAAGATAATTCAAAGATCTTTCCTACGATATCTTGTAGCACACCTAAATCATCCTGAGCTAGGAGTTATGGTTGCTTGAAGTTTATCCAAAACTTAATCTTAACACAACTTAAAACAAATTTTTCTGATTTTTTATTCTTTCCAAAAATAACTCTTTCTAATTCTAGATTTTTCATTTAGCGAGGTGTTACAATATATATCTTTAGTACGATACAAACAGTACAAAATAGGCCCAAAAGTGACCAACATAAAAAATAACACAAGATACCAATTAATGATAGTTTATGTAGACTTAATAATGATATTGTGATCATCATTTTTGAGAAAATCTTTTCACAATATCGAGGCATGGTTTCAATACAATATTTATCCATGCTTCATCAACACCTTCTTTTTAAACAACTTTGAAAACGTCAGTAGCAATAATATGATGCACCAAACACATTTTCTCATTTTTTAACCGTTGAATCTTGTCAAGTTGGTGACAAATTAATAAACGAGTGTTACGCTTGATATTCGCAATTGAAGATTGAAGAATCGTCTTCTTTAATTCATTATCTTCATCTATATTTCTTTCTTCTCTTAAATATCTGCCCATTTTGGGGACACCAATGGATTGTCGAATTCCTTTGGTGTAATCTTCATCTAGAAAGAAAACCTGCCGCACCTCATCTACTAGCCTTGCATGCAACATAAATTTAAGAAGAGTTTTATTTAGTGGAACATAGATTTGATAACCAAAAATATCATAATGAAAATTATATAAGAAAAGTTTTTAGCTAGATGCATGATTATATCTTGATTGATATATAAAACAATTACAAAAATTACTTGCATTGACCATTTGATCAACCCTCATGTCAACTCTACGGTTCAAGACTGATTGCTATACATAAATCCAAATAAAGCAAGTATCATACTTGCAAACAAAAATCTGTTGTTGTAAAGATGGAATATGACACAATTTCACCTAAGAAAATGTGACCAAATTAACTTACTTAGAATTGGAATAAATAATTTTTTAATTGTAAAGTATATTTTCGACTTGAATCTATAATTACTACAATTAAATTATCTAGGTAGTCATTTGATATAAATATTGTTGGAAATAAATATATATACCTAACAAGTAGTGTCGTAAACCTTGTTATTGTTGATGAATGTATTCATTTTAGCTACACATAAAATAAAATCAAAATAATAATTAGTTTACAATAGAAAATAATCTCATGAAAACCACTCATGCATACAATCAGACATTAAAAAATCAAGTAAATATAAAGTTAATAAGTAGAAACCTTGCTTGAGATGGAATATACTATGTAAAAAAATTATATTTTTCTTGATGGTGGTTATGAAAGAAACTGCATTCAACTTTTATAGTAAAATCTGTTTGTAGACTTATTATTGACATACCATATTCAGAATTACTGATATATTTTAGGATAAGAATGACTTTTGAATAATTTATAGAAATGTCAAATTGAATTTTGGTAATTATTATTAAATATATTTTAGGGTAAATTTATTAGATGTACATTGTTAGGAGATCACATACTACTGGGCTTTTATAGTAAAAATGTGATTATGAACTTATTAATTGGTATACAAAATTAAAAAAGATAATATATATATATATATATATATATAATGCATATCTTTTAGGATAAGAATAGTTCTTGAAAAATATACAGATACGCCACCTTGAATTTTTGTGATTAGGCTTAAATAATTTTAGGATGATGTTTATAGATGCACATTGTTATGAGATCATCTACAAAATTGACGAATACATCGATTTCAAAAGGATTGTAAAAAGAACTCAATAATATTTATGAAGGAGTATGAGGGAAAAATTACCGACAACTATTTCAATTGCAAGTATTTATATTAACTTGTTTAGCATGTAATAATAAATAAAGACTTTATTGAATCAAGCTTCCATCATCGTGATTAAATTCGGTAGAATATATTTCCTTGAATGATCATTACCGATAGATTGCAAATTTACTATTTTCTCTTCTTTGTTTATGTCACAATTTTAAATTTGGACTTTAGAATTCTATTCTTTCAAATTCTTTAAGGGTAAAATCTTTCCGAACATTTATGGTCATTTATTTCTCACTCTGTTACCTTGAAATTATGAATGATCTCATGTAATCGTGTAAGTACGTATTTATATTAATATATATTAAATAAAGAAGACTTGGACTTGGACTTGGACTTGGGGCTTGGGTTTGGGCTTGGATCGGATCTTAAAATAAATATTTGTAAAAAACTTAAACGCAATTTAAATAGAACATAACATGAAGTAATATTAAAGTCGAAACAACAACAAGATGTGCACCTTGTAACTTGAAGTGGAAATATTTATTGTTGATTTTGTTGTCGAAAGAAATTACTCTAGATCAATCTTTGAATCTCAAGGAAGAAAAGATCGGTCTTTGTTCACAAACTAAGAGTCTTCTTTGTGTGCTGATTGATTTTTCTAAGAAACTCACTCCTCTGTTTCTTTATTGATCGTTAGTTTTTTGTTTTTCTGTTTCTCACATTTTCCTCTCCTCTTTTTCACGTTCCACGTTTGTTGAAAGTTACTCCCACTAGGAGTCTTTTAAGTGGAGGTTTGAACAGTTACATTGTAACTGTTCTGCCTTATCCTTTTAAAAAGAATTATCCATATAATTAATTAATTAATTAATTAATTTATTAATTAGATAGAGAAAAAAATTGGGTCGGGTCGGTCCACATGGGCGACCCACGATCCAAAACTTGCATCTCCCACTTCGCACAAGGTCGACGAGACCCAATCAAACAAAATATCAATCAAAAACACAATTCATATGACAAATAGTTCATGCGACCTGATATACCGTGAGTTGACAGTATTTTTGATTCATTTCACGTAGAAGTTGTGTGTGTCTAGGGCTATATTGTATTAGAAATAATGTGTTTTGTATCATGTTTGTAGGAAATAAGCTAGGAATGCAGTTGATGGAGATAATAACTGAAATTATACAGAAGTAGCCACCCACAGACCATAGGTCTTGTGACAGGCCGTCGTTGGGCAGGCGTGGATGGATCATCAGGGAATTCTGACCAAGTGTGGAACTATGAAGCAACTGACGGACTGTAGGTCGACCCACGGGTTGTCTTGCATAGCTGTTGGTGCATTCAGAGAGTTGAAGTTCCAGTACATGATGAAAAATCCTAAGTGTGGAGCCACAGAAGCTGACCCATGGACCGTAGGTAGACCCATGGTCCATCTTGCATGTCCATCGTTGATGATCTTAGAGTGAAGGCTCCAGTACATACTAAAATGTGCTAAGTGTTGACCAATGGAGGTTGACCTAAGGACTGTAGGTCGACCCACAATCCGTAGGTCATGTTGTCGATAGAAACCACGTCCAGACTACTTATTTCCTTATTTTGTTTCCTTTTTGTATAGGACATGTTTTTCTATAAATAGGGTATGTAAACCTCGTGTTTGGGGGTTAGACATCATTGTTTACTTTTAGTTCTTGGTATTTTGTGGAATTTACTTGCAACTTTAGCAATTTGATTTTCGGATTTTGTTTTGTAAGATTTTAACTTAGCAATTCAATTGGAGATTTCGGGTTTCTTCCACTCTAATCCTAAGTTCATGAATTCTCTTTATCAAACCATGAATTGTGTTCTTTCAAGCATGAGTAGCTAAATCCACAACAAGGGTTATGGGAACCAATTATTAAGTAGTTCTTGAATAGTGTTTATGCATGTATTGGTAATTCTTTCGCTTAAATGTCGTTTTAACTAGTGCACACATTAGAACTCACCTCGTTGCTACTTGCTGGACAAAAGAGGTTGTTAATGAGAAATGAATTAACAACAGATATTTAGTGGATGCTATCTAATAGTCTAATGTCAATTGGTGCGAGGGTGAAAAATAAGCCATAAATTGATGTGATGTCTAATTTGTAGTAAAGGTAAGGGTTAGTTAAGTATACACTCGTAGCCGGACCAAGGTGTGTAGTGAAATTCCCTATTTGGAGGACTAATTACTTAAGTTTACCTATCTTACCAACTTTGCATGTAAAACACTAGGAAATGATTACTATTATTAGGATTACCGCATTAAAAGCTTAAGGGGAACATATACACCCTAGTTTCTCTCTCATTTTGATAATTAAAAGTTTGAATCATGCTCACTTGTTAATTGATCAATAATCACTTATTTACTTACACAAAAAACCCCTTTTTAATTACTTGTTTTGAAAATAGTTTGACTAAATGGATATAATAGTGAGTTAAGTTTAAGTCGGAACCATATTCCTCGTGGGATCGACCCCAACCTACAAGTTGGGTTCTTTATTTGATGACGACCACTTATACTTCATTAGAGAAGTGTAATTTGAGCGTATCAAATTTTGGCGTCGCTTTCGGGGAATAAGACTTTTAGATTAAGTTTAACTACATTATTGAACTTTAGTCAATTATTTCCTAATTTTTTTGTTTTTTTCTATAGGTTTCTACTCTAGTGTATACCAAGTACATGGAGTCGAGGCGAACCATTGACCCACTCCAATCCAGAGTTGAGCAACACATTGAGAAAAATGTATAATCAAGGGGTCCAAGTCAATCCAATCGGAGAAAATCTAGGTGATGGAGTACAATTGCAGCCTCCTGAGGTTGTTAATGTGCATGCTCATGTTCTTGGTGGAAATCTTATCGGAGATGCAGAGAGAGTGCAGAATCCGCCAGCATCGAGGTTGCATGATAACTACATGGTTGACTTAATACAGTGAATCAGAAGGGCCCATTGTTCTTCCTCCTCTACCTCTAGGTTATACATTTATGGTTACCAATAGTCTTATGCATATGCTTACAGCTATAGGGTTGTTTTCTGGGCTAGCTTTGGAAGATCCGCGTGGTCACATGGCTAAATTGAGAAGTGTCTGTAAAAGTTGTGTGGGGCAACTGGAGTTGGATATGGTTGTCATAGATTTGAGAGTCTCTCCTCTATCATTGACTGGTGATGTTGCGGTGTGGTTTGCTGAGCTTCCATATGATTAAATTCATACATGGAACCAATTGCATCGAGTGTTCATGGTGAAGTATTTCCCAGTGTCTAAGAAGTTTAACCACAATGTCAAGTTGAATAATTTTGTGGCACTACCTAGAGAGTTTGAGAGTTTGTGAGCTGTTCTTGGGATAAGTTCACTGCGTTCATCAGAAGTGTTCCGAATCACCACATATATGACGAGTCATTGAAGGAATATTTCTACAAAGGGCAGGATGACAATGGAAAGGCTGTGCTAGCTACTATCGCTGGAGGATCCTATGGTGAGTGCACTTTTGAGGAGATTGTTGAAGAATTGGAGAAGATTTCCTGGAATAATAAGGCATGGAGCAGTAGAAAAGTTAATACTGGAAGAAGAGCATTTGCTATTGAAGCTGCACCGGACCAATCTAGTGATGACATTTGTGAGGAGATGGCCTACATGAGGACATAACGTGGGTTGGTATTGAATCGTGTGAGTTGAAATGCAGAAAAGGTGAATGTGATAAATTAGCTAACTAGAAATCCACCACCACTAGTTGAGGAATGCTACTGTGAGAAAGATACATATTTGGTGAATGATCAAAATGGGGGGGGGGGGGTTTCTAAACCAACGCTCTAGGTTCCAACTCGGATAATTGGTGCCTAGGTTAAGGAAACAAAGGTCAGAACTATAAAACTACAATCGAGAGGGAAACTATGTTTGGGATGGGAACTACAATCACGACAACAACTACAACCGGAACAACTATGACAATAGAAATGAGAGAGTTGGGCCTTACGTTCTACCTATAAATCAGGAATATAGCAATAGAGAAGTTGGGGGTAGTATGTCACACATTGAGGATATGATGTAGAAGATGGTGAAGTGGTTTGATGGGACTGATCAGAATGTGAAAGAGATGCGAACAACTTGTCTGGAATTGGTCAAAAAATTTATGTCCATGCAGTGTCGATCAAGTAACATGAGCAACAGTTTAATCAGTTGTCCACTACAGTAAACCCACATCAGCTTGGCACACTTCCTAGCAACACTATCCAAAATCTGAAGAATGATGGGCATTGTATGGTAGTCACTACTCGAGAAGGTAAACAGACCATTGATCCACCTATGCCGTCTGAGGTTGAAATTGTGGTAGAAAGAGATGAATATGAGGTTGAGGTTACTGGAGAGTCTAAAAATGCTATAGAGAAGGAAATGGAGGTAGCCAAAATTTTTTTCCCATTCTTAGACCTCCACCTCCATTCCCAAAGAGATTATTGAAGAAGACCGAAGAAGGAAAATACTACAGGTTCATAACTATGTTGAAACAACTTTCCATCAATGTTCCATTGATAGAAGCTTTGGAGCAAATGCCTGGGTATGCGAAATTTATGAAAGATTTGGTGACCAAGAAGAGGGCTATCAGTTTTGAGAATGATGAGAGGTTACAACATTGCAGTGCTATTGCTACGAGGTCAGTAGCACAAAAGAAAGTGGATCCTGGAGCTTTACTATTCCTTGTACCATTGAGTGGTTACATTTTGCAAAGGTGTTATGTGATTTGGGTGCTAGCATTAATCTGATCCCATTGTCTATCTACAAGAAGTTGGGTTTAAGGGCTCTAAACCGACTGCGATATGACTACTCATGGCCAATAAAACTATCAAGAAGCCCATTGGTGTTCTCCAAGATGTCCTGGTGAAGGTTGAGTCGTTCATTTTTTTGGCGGATTTTGTGATACTTGATTGTGAGTTGATTTTGAGCTTTCCATCATCTTAGGGAGACATTTCCTTGCTACTGGGTGCGCCTTGGTCGATATGGAGAGAGGACAGATGATGTTCTGATTGAATAATTAAGAGGTAACTTCCAATATATGTAGGTCTATGAAGCAGTAAAGTGATCTCAAGTCAATATCAGTGGTGAATCATATTATGGAGTGAGGTTCTGATGTGTCTATTAAAGAGAGGTTGGGTGTTGATGCATCGACAGCGATAACGATGAGCTTTGAGGGTGATGGTATTGAAGACTATGATGAATTAGTTGCCACATGTCACGGCCCGATCCTATACCCTTGCCGGTATTGGCACTCGAGAACCATTGGTGGCCCCAAGTGAACCCTTGGCCTGACTTACTTACTCAGTGGAAGACTTTTAAGCATTAAGAAGAGAATCCAAATGCAAGATAACTCAACAGTGTCAAAACTTAACCAAAGTGGCAACTCAAATATGAACATAAGACAAGAACAAGATAATAACAAATGAACTAATATCTGACTGTCTATGAAGCCTCTATACAACTGAGATGGATGTCAGGACAAGATCCATGACATCCTAATGAACTAACTAATAGTAAAAGCAATAAAAAAGGATCCTCCGGAAAGCAATGAGGCTCACCACAAACTCTGAATGCTCAACTAGATCAACGAAGCGTTGGATGCTGATCCTGGTTACCTATATCTACATCATTAATAGATGTAGGACAAATGAAATCAATAAATTGAATATACGAGTATGTGAGGGGAATTTTAAAACAAGACATAAGCTTGAAAGGACCTGAAGAACTTACCTGCATCAACTTAACTCAAACTTAACTGAACTCATTTCAATATAAAGTAGTATAAAACAAGTGCAATATAAAGAAAAGTTTTTTAAACATGGATGTCAACTCTGTGTATTTGAAAATACAATGATACTCTATGTGTATGCAAAGATATAAATATAACTCTAAAATGTATGGCAAAATACAATTAAACTGTGTATATAAGAATACAAATACTTATGTGGGAGTTTCTCTAACCGACAACTTTCACATAAGAGCTATTGTGATGATACAACATTTTTCCTCACGCTGCCAGGGCCGTCCTATACCTTGCCGAGGGTATAGATCCTGGCTACGAAGTGGATCCACTAGTCTATACTAAAAAGCACTAAGGAATCATCTAAAAAGTATGACCCTTTTCTACACATGGTGGCTACATGGTTTATGGGGGCTGGGAGTTGTCTGAACTCTCCCTCATCTCGGTGCTCAATACTACTCCCAAAATATTATACTAGCTCTTACGTTTAAAAACATACGTCTTTCTGTGATTTGAGATAATTGCTCAAAACTTAGCTCAAAGGCTATCTTGGAAATCAAAGATTCCTCTCTTGCTTAATTTAGAAAGCGCTTACTCTTTTCTAGAAACTAGCCCAAAGGCTCTTTGGAAATCAAGGTTTCCTATTCTTGTTTAAATGTGAAAATATTTTAACTCTTTGGGAATACATAGTCCCCATATACTTTTGAAGAATTGAACTTCAATCTTTACTCTTTAGCCTTTACGCAACTTGAACTTTAAGTCTTAAAAGAAAGTTAAAACATTTGGAAAAGACTTTTGGAAAACACTAAGAACTCCTCTTGACTTGACTCTTACTTCTCTTGACTTTGATCTTAACTTTCCTTTAATTGGATTATAAATTCAAGGTTCATGATCTCATGTTTACGGATGATTTCATGATGTTTTTATGTACCTTTGAGTGTAGGAATCAACTAGAATACATAGGTACGTTGATAAGAAACTAGTACAGAAGGATGAGGGAGAAATAGGAAGAACTGGTGTTTGTGGCGCTCTGAGTGGCGTGGGGTGCCAGCCCTTGAAATTTAGATGCTTGGGTGGGGCGCTCGGGTTGGTGCGACAACCCAGAGCACAAAATTCAGGGACCCCATCTTAGGGCTATGAGAGGGGCGGCACCCCAGGCCCTATCGAGGTGCACTCTAACTTTTCTTCTTTCTTTTTCATCTCTAAACCCCCTGACGGATCTATTAACCTTAAGTTTTTAAGATCCAGTTCTTTTAGCCAAGCTTCTTCAAGTAGAAGAATGTCTTCGGCAAGACCTTCTTCTTTTCAAACCCGGGAGGAGGAGGAAGATAGTATTAGCCATCCTGACCATAGAAAACTTCATGGTGTAGATTTCTCCCAGACCGTTCCTAAGGTTTACTATGAAGAAGAGACTTTGGGAAGTCCTACTGCTAGTGATATGAAACCTGTTCATCAAAGAAAAGATTCCATCGGAGTACTTACTTCTGATGAGGAAGACTTTGTCCCCAGTAAAAAGAAATTGCATTCTTGGTGGAAAGCCCCTGAACATAAGCAAAAGGTAGATTGGTATAAAGCTACCTACACTGTGGAACAACGAACCTCTTTCAGGGATAAGTGGTTCAAAGATATGAAAAGATTCAAAACTGAAATAGAGTTTTTTAAATGGTTCGAAGCTTCTGGACAAATTGATGATAAACAGTCATCCCTTCAGGTCCTTATCAACAAATGGTACACTAAAGAACAGGTGGTAGAAAGTGTTACTCCTCCTCTAGAAGGACGCATCCCTTATAGGAAAGAAATCCTTAAGGCGGCACCTTTTAAAAAACCCATAGAAAAGGAATCAGCCTTGATAACAGCTGGAGACCTTAATAAAGTTTTTGAACAAAACAATTATACCAACCAGGTTCTCCATGTGATATCCCAACAAATTGAGGAACATAAAGGGGATAATTTCAGAGGAATTAGTCAGATAGCTGATAAACCTAGCCCTTCCAAAGTTAGTCCTCAGATCGAGACTAAACCTATTTTTAAGATTCCTGAGTTCTCTAAAGAAAACTTCCCTAAACTTTCCAAAGAGTTTAGCCATTCCAATGAACTGCTAGACCGGATAAATGAGCAATTGTCTAAGCTTAATATTACACAAGGTAATAAGCTTAGAACTTTTTTAGAAAGGCACCCTAACAAAAGGAATTATTATCCTAGATCTTCTTTCCTTGATGTTCAATTTGAGGAAGACGTTCTCCATCCAGCATCTGCTGCAGATGGATCAAGTTTGACTGAATGGAATATAGATGGCATGGCTGAAGGTCAAATTTATTTTAAGCTCCAAGAAATGGGAATGAACATCACCGCATATAAAATGAAAGGTGCCGGTGATAAGGAAGCTGCTAATATGATCATTGCAGGTTTTACAGGAACCCTTAGAAATTGGTGGGACAATTACCTCACTGATCAAAATAGAGCTGATATCCTTGGTGCTACCACTACTAAAGTAGTGGTTAAAACTGAGGAAGGAACTAGTATCCCTTCAGAGGTGGTCTGCGAAGATGCTACAGCCACTCTGCTGTATAGTATAACAAAACATTTCGTGGGAGAACCACGTCTTTTCTAGGACAGGAGTTTGGAAATCTTGAATAATTTGTACTGTAAGAAATTGACAGATTTCAGATGGTACAAAGACATGTTTTTGAACAAAGTCATGATAAGATCTGACTGCAATAATGATTATTGGAAAGAACGATTTATCAGTGGATTGCCTACTCATTTCGCTGAAAAGGTTAGATCCAAAATAAGAGATCGATGTGAAGGAAGGATTCCGTATTCTCAACTAGCATACGGAGACCTTATAAGCATTATTAATGTTGTAGCTATGGAGCTATGCACTGATCTTAAGCTAAAAGAACAGCTTAAGAAAGATCAAAAGACTACGTATGCAGAACTTGGTAGTTTTTGTCAAGATTTTGGATTTCCATTACTCAAACCTCCTTCGGCTAGGAAAGCAGGAAAAAAGGAAAGAACAACTGGAAAATATAAAAGGAGATCTTCCAAGAAAGGAAGAGAACCTAGAGAAAAGTCCAAGAAGAAAGGAAAGAGGCAAGCCTCTAAGGAATCTTCTTCAGAAGACACATGCTGGACATGCGGTAAAAAGGGTCACAGATCGAACAAGTGTCCTAGAAATAGAAAGAAGAAAAAGAAGATTAATCTTCTTGAAGTTGACGATGAAATTAAACAAAAGCTCTTCTCGATCATCGAAGAAGAGGAAGCATCCGATTCAGAATACTCTTCCTCAGAAGAAGAAAGTGATGAAGAGTTCCTCAACGTCGCCCATAATTCAGAATCTGAAGAAGAAGATGAAGCAGACTGTAATTGCAATGGTGCATTTTGTCTCTACGATAGTAAAACTATCAGTGTTATCTCTGAGAGAACGGCAGAAACTCTCTTTTCCACCATTGAGCATATTCAAGATGAGGATGCCAGGAGAAAGTACCTCATTGAACTGCAGAAATTGGTTACTAGGCAAAAGGAAGAAAAGCCTAAAGTAACTCCTTTTAGCATGAAGCAAATCATGAACGGATTTGACTCAAAGAAGGAAGAACCTTCAGTTGAGGAACTTAGACGAGAAGTCAATTCTCTTAAAGAAGAAATGAAAGGAATTAAGTCTCGACTTCATAAAATAGAGATCGATGCTATTACAGAAAAACTTCTTAAAGAAGTTCGAAATGATGAAGGAACATCCAAAGCAGTTGCTTCAGATAATGAAGAACATGAGGAAGACGAAGATAGCAATGCAGGTATCCATGCTATTACCAAAATTAGACCTCAGAGTTCTCATATTATGATTAAGCTTGTTGTTAATGATCATTTGACTCTTAACAAGATTGCTTTGTTAGATAGTGGTTCAGATCGAAATTGCATAATCGAAGGATTAATTCCTACTAAGTATCTTACCAAAGGTACTACCAAATTATATAGCGCCACAGGTGAGCGTATAATTATTGATTATAAGTTATTTGATGCTCATATCTGCAATAATGGTATTTGCCTTAAAAATGATTTTGTTATTACAAAAAATATTAACGAAGAAATTATTTTAGGTATACCATTTATTACTCAAATAAAACCTTATATCTCAGATTTTGATTCTATCAAAACTAAGGTTTTAGGAAAAGAAATTTCATTTCCTTTTATTAAAACACTTTCTAAAGAAGAAAGTAAAATTTCACATAAACAAACTGCCTTTAAAGTTAATCTAATTTCTAATCAGATTTGTTTTCTCAAAGAAGATATAAAAATTAAGAAAATAGAGCAAATTTTAAAAACCCCGGGAATGGTAACGAAGATTGCCAGCTTGCAAAACACTTTTGAAAAAGAAATTTGCTCTGAATTTCCTAATGCCTTTTGGGCCAGAAAAGCCCATACTGTTGATCTCCCTTATGTTGAAGGATTCAGTGAAAAGGCCATTTCCACGAAAGCTAGGCCCATTCAAATGAATCACGATTTAATGGAAATTTGTAAAAAAGAAATTAATACTCTTTTAGAAAATAAGATCATCGTGCCCTAAGTCTCCGTGGAGTTGTTCAAACCTTTTATGTTAACAACGTCACAAAAAGAGAGGGCTCTCTCGACTTGTTATAAATTATAAACCATTAAATTCTGTTTTAAAATGGATTAGATATCCGATTCCTAATAAAAGGGATCTTTTAAAGAGAACTTTTAAAGCCAATATCTATAGTAAATTTGATATGAAATCAGGATTTTGGCAGATACAGATTTCTGAAAAAGATAAATATAAAACTGTTTTTAATGTCCCTTTCGGACAATATGAATGGAATGTTATGCCTTTTGGGCTTAAGAATGCCCCTTCAGAATTTCAAAATATTATGAATTCCATCTTTAATCATATCAGTCATATTTCAATTGTTTATATTGATGATGTATTAATCTTTTCCGAGGACATAGATTCTCATTTCAAACATTTGAATATATTCTTTAAAATTGTTAAACATAATGGTTTGGTGGTTAGCACCAACAAGATTAAACTTTTTCAAACTAAAATAAGATTTCTTGGGTATGATTTATATCAAGGCACTTATAAACCCATTTGCAGAGCTATTGAGTTTTCTGATAAATTCCATGACGTTATTATAGACAAAACCCATTTACAAAGGTTTTTAGGTAGTCTTAATTATGTTGCGGATTTCATCCCAAAGGTAAGACAGGTTTGTAAACCATTATATGACAGGCTTAAGAAGATTCCTGTTCCATGGACTAAAGAATGACCACGTGATTATTAAGATTAAAGAAATGGTTAAGAGTTTGCCTTGTTTAGGTATTCCTAACCCTGATTCTTTTATGATTGTTGAGACAGATGCTTCAGATATCGGTTATGGAGGGATCCTAAAACAAAAGAGAACTCTTGATAGTCCCGAGCAATTAGTTCGTTTTACTTCCGGAGTTTGGAATTCCGCCCAGAAAAACTATAGTACTGTTAAAAAGGAAGTTCTTGCTATTGTCCTTTGCATTACTAAGTTTCAAGATGATTTAATTAATAAAGAATTTGTGCTTAAAGTAGATTGTAAATCTGCAAAAGAAATTTTACAAAAAGATGTTAAAAATCTTGTCTCTAAACACATATTTGCTAGATGACAAGCTTTATTGTCAAGTTTTGATTTCCAGGTAGAATATATCAAAGGAGAAGATAACTCTCTCCCTGATTTTCTAACCCGTGAATTTTTGCAGGGTAAAACATGAGGCCGGTCATTAGGCCAGGATTTGGAGTAAAGGGCCCTTTCCAAGAAAAGGGAAAAGACTGCATGCTAAGCCATCGCCTTCTCCTTTCGCAATAAGGCCATCATTGAATAGCCCAAACAAGTTTCGGCTCTTGCAAGCCTACCTCCAATTAACCCTTCTCAGGTCATAAGTCCTTTTCCACAGCTACCACCTAGCTCATCATCATCAAATCCTTTGATTCTTAAGAAACCATTTTCTAAAGAATCTGAACCATGTTCATTCTCTCCATCAGGAAAACCCAGATTTTCCTCCACTCAAACCAAAGACTCTTATACAATGAAAGCTCCTGAAAGCTTTAGAGAAGCTGTTTCTCCTGTTTCCCCAGCTCATAATAAACTTAAAGAACGTGAAGTCTTTAATGTTGTTACTTTACAGGTCAATCCTATCCTTGCTCTAGACAAGGAATTTGAGAGTTATGAAGTTAAGCATCTGCTTAAGCCATGCTACACCAACAGAAATTATGTGGATATTGAAAATCCACTAAAAACCAGGAAATATTATGAATTTATTCTTGTTGATACAGGTTCCATTGAAGTGGAGCATAAACTCAGCCATGACTCAGACCCGGATAACATTGCCTATTCGAAATTCACGATCAAAAGGGTTTTATCTCCATTCGAATGGCTAGTTGATCATTTGCATACTCCCATCAATCTTTCGAGGGAACATAGACCTCAAACTTATAATTGGTTTGACTATAAAAATGCTTGGTTCAATTTTCTATTCATGAGACCAACCACTCATACATGGTTCGTCAAGTATAGCCCAGAATTTTCTAAATTTGTCATTCCCAGATGGTTCTATGAATGGTGGAACTGCTTTGGAGGAAATGAGAAAGTTTTACCTAAACTGTTTTTTGATAAATTCGGCACTTTCAAGCTGAACAGGATATTTCTACTTTGCCAGAGCACATTAAATTGTGTAAATATTTTATCCAAAAAAGGATTTCATTTATTATCAGTTGGACTTTTTCTATCCATATATTTGATAGGATCAAATATCTATCAAAAGAGATTTGCATTAAAGGATTGTCGCCAGCTCCCAAAGAAGCTGCTCAACGTTCATCTCCAGCCTCGACAAGTGGTAAAAAATCATGTTCAAAAGCTGATTTGAAGAAAAGGCTCCAAAAAGCCTTATCAGATCTCGAGGATGAAAAATCCAATGATGAAACAGCCTTGCAGCTGTTAGATGAAGCCTCCTCTCAGAGTGATGATAATGGAGATATGTTAAGGCCAAAAGCTTTAGCATTATCTTATCTAGATCCATTTTATGATTGATTTAATTAAATTGATAATCAAGTAGAGGATATTAAAATCCGGAATTACTGACCTTTTGAATAGAGACTCATAGAAGTCAGAATTATTTAAAAGGTAAGAGATGAAACTCAAAGAGTTGGAATATCTCTTGATTAAAAATTCAATTAAATTAATTAGATATGGAATCCCACAACAGCAAAGACACTTTGGCATGTTGCAGAGGTGGCTGACAACTTTATAAAAGCAGACATCACTTTCAGGAAAGAAGATGCCACGACAAAAAGAAAAGCAGCCACTACTTTTCCAAAAGAAAAAGCAATGGCCGACAACTTTAATCCCACTCAAGATAAAGGAGATTCTCGTAGCAGCCAATCAGAAGAGAGCTTCTCGATTTCTCTTATCTTTTGAAAGTCTATATAAGACTTAGATTTTATGTTAGGAGGCATCAGAAATTCACACTAAGATTTTCTTTTAGCCTAGTCTCTCTTTGTAATGTTCTCTCGTGGATGTTTGCTTTTGCTTCCGTTGCTTGAATAAAATAGTGAGTTCTTGTATACTTCTCTCTTGTTTACTCTTGTTTATACTTGTCATTTACTGTTAAATGCTACGATCGTTAAATGCTAAGGAATCATCTAAAAAGTATGACCCTTTTCTACACATGGTGGCTACATGGTTTATGGGGGTTGGGAGTTGTCTGAACTCTCCCTCATCTCGGTGCTCAATACTACTCCCAAAATATTATACTAGCTCTTACGTTTAAAAACATACGTCTTTCTGTGATTTGAGATAATTGCTCAAAACTTAGCTCAAAGGCTATCTTGGAAATCAAAGATTCCTCTCTTGCTTAATTTAGAAAGAGCTTACTCTTTTCTAGAAACTAGCCCAAAGGCTCTTTGGAAATCAAGGTTTCCTATTCTTGTTTAAATGTGAAAATATTTTAACTCTTTGGGAATACATAGTCCCCATATACTTTTGAAGAATTGAACTTCAATCTTTACTCTTTAGCCTTTACGCAACTTGAACTTTAAGTCTTAAAAGAAAGTTAAAACATTTGGAAAAGACTTTTGGAAAACACTAAGAACTCCTCTTGACTTGACTCTTACTTCTCTTGACTTTGATCTTAACTTTCCTTTAATTGGATTATAAATTCAAGGTTCATGATCTCATGTTTACGGATGATTTCATGATGTTTTTATTTACCTTTGAGTGTAGGAATCAACTAGAATACATAGGTACGTTGATAAGAAACTAGTACAGAAGGATGAGGGAGAAATAGGAAGAACTGGTGTTTGTGGCGCTCTGAGTGGCGTGGGGTGCCAACCCTTGAAATTTAGATGCTCGGGTGGGGCGCTCGGGTTGATGCAACAACCCAGAGCACAAAATTCAGGGACCCCATCTTAGGGCTATGAGAGGGGCGGCACCCCAGGCCCTATCGAGGTACACTCCAACTTTTCTTCTTTCTTTTTCATCTCTAAACCCCCTATTTCAACTTAGTTCTTTCCCCAAACACTTGGAATCAACTATATCCAAAATATATGAAAGGCTCTAGTCGAATTCACACCTAAAATCATGGATTCAGATCAAACAACTCCTCAACAATTTCAACAAATCAAGAATTCAGTAGAACTTCAACAAACCCATTAAGAAATTAATTTCTAAGCTTTCAAGAACTTACATTCACGGAAATAAATCATGATTGGCGCATGGGTGAACTAACCCTACGCTATGTGATCTCACATACCTCGTAGGGATCACCCCTTGACGAAATCCACAAGTGATTCTTGAAGAACTTGACGATTCTTGCTCCTTCTCCTCTTTTCTCTTCTCTAAAACCCTAACTCAATATCGTAAAAGAGTAAACTGAATCCTATCAATTTAGACCCCAATTTGTTACAAAAAAACGAAATTAAGTCATAGGGTATGGAAAAGACCATAATGCCCTTCTAAAATCTGGATTAGACATTCCTTAATTGAACAACCCAACTTCAAATAGGCATATCTCACTCATACAAACTTGGAATTGAGTAAACTTGGTGGCGTTGGAAAGATTATTCCAAGATATTTCATACGATATCTTGACATACACCTAAATCATTTTGAGCTATGATTTATGGTCGTTTGAAGTTGATTAAAAAGTCAACTTAACATACTTAACAATTTTCCATATTTTTTGTTCTTTCCAAAAATGACGATTTCCAATTTTTTAAAACTTTTTTATAGTTATGTCAATTAACGTGATGTTACACCACACTTGATAGGTTTGAATTCCACTCCAAACAAAAGAAATTGGAGCTAGATATGAAAAATCGCGACTTTCTACCCACAAAACCATCCGTGGAAGAAGCTCTGAAATTGGAGCTCAAGGCTATACCATCACATTTAAGGTATGTATTCTTGGGAAGAGATTGTACTTTACCGGTAATCATTGTAGTCGATTTGAGTGAGGTACAAGTTGAGGCATTTTTTCAGTGGAGAAGAGGTTCAAACGGGCTATTGGATGGACTATTGGGAATATTATTGGGATTCCTCCTACATTTGTTCTCATAAAATCCAACTCATGCTGGATATCAAGCCTAGTATTGAGCACCAAATGAGACTAAATCCACCTATGCAAGAGGTAGTGAAAAATGAAATCATCAAATGGTTGGATGCTGGAGTCATATACCCCATTGCAGATAGTAGTTGGGTCTATCCTATTCATTGTGTACCTAAGAAAGGTGGGATTATTGTGGTGCCTAATGTGAAAAATGAGCTTTGTTCGATGAGGCCAGTGACAGGATGGAGAGTATGCATGGACTACTGCAAGCTTAATGCTTGGACAGAAAAAAATCACTTTCCAATGCCTTCCATGGATCAGATGTTGTACCGTCTTGCTGGTAAGGGTTGGTATTGCTTTCTTGATGGGTATTCGGGCTATAATAAGATCTCTATTGCTCTAGAAGACCAAGAGAAGACCACCTTTACTTGTCCATATGGGGCTTTCATCTTCAAAAGGATGCCATTTGGGTTGTGTAATGCTCCAACAACCTTCCATCATTGCATGATGTCAATTTTTTTAGATATGATATAGGATACTATTGAGGTATTTATGGATGATTTCTCTGTGGTAGGTGACTCGTTTGATGTTTGTTTGATGAATTTGGCCGAGGTACTAAAAAGGTTTGAAGAGTGCAATCTTGTGCTCAATCAGGAAAAGTGTAACTCATGGTGAAAGAGGGTATAGTTCTGGGTCATTAGATTTCTTAGAAGGATATTGAGGTTGATAGAGCTAAAGTTGAGGTAATAGAAAAGCTTCCACCACCTATCTTTGTTAAAGGCGTTAGAAGTTTTCTTAGGCATACAGGTTTTTATCGGAGATTTGTGAAGGATTTCTCTTGAATTGCACACCCATTGTGCAAACTACTCGTAAAGGAGTGTAAGTTTTATTTCTATGATGCTTGTCTAAGAGCATTTTGAGAGTTGAAAGCAAGGCTAGTTTCTGCACCTATCATTATTTCATCGGATTAGGGGTACCCATTTAAAGTGATGTGTGATGCGAGTGGGGTGGCGCTAGGTGTGGTATTAGGACAGAGGCGAGAGAAGATTCTTCATTCGATTTACTATGCCAGCAAAGCTCTGAATGTTGCTCAAAAGAAGTATACGGTGACTGAACAAGAACTCGTTGCTGTGGGTTTCACATTTGGGAAATTTTGATCATACTTGCTTAGTACTAAGGTCATAGTGCATACTGACCATTCTGCATTGAGGTAACTAATAGCTTAAAAAGATGCAAAACCAAGGTTGATTAGATGTGTATTGTTGCTGCAAGAGTTTGATTTTGAGGTGAAAGATAGAAAGAGGATATAAAATCAAGTTGCCGATCATTTGTCTAGATTAGAGGAGTAAGCTATGATCAAGTTAGGAGATGAGGCTGAAATTAATTATGCATTCCTAGATGAATAGATATTGGCTGCTTCCTTTGATCTTATCACTTGGTTCACAAATTTTGCTAACTACTTGGCAAGCGATTTAGTTCCATCGGATTTGTCATTTCACCAAAGGAAAAAGTTTATGCATGATGTTAAGAAGTTCTTTTGGGATGAGCCATACTTGCTTCATATTTGTGTTGATGGGAGTATTCATTACTGTGTGCTCGAGGTTGAGATGATTAGTATACTAGAGGTGTGTCATTCATCACTTGTTGGTGGGCATCATAGTGGTATTCGAACTACTTATAAAATCTTGCAGTGTGGGTATTACCGGCCTACCATCCACCGTGATGCTCATGATTTCGCCAAGTCTTGTGACCGTTGCCAAAGATAAGGAAGAATTTCAAAGAGGTAAGAGCTACCAATGAATATGATATTAGTGATTGGGTTATTTGATGTTTGGGGCCTTGACTTCATGGGTCTATTTGTGACTTCATATGGGATGAAGTATATTCTTGTTCCGGTTGACAATGTATTGAAATGGGTGAAAGCAATTGCGCTTTAACAATGAGAGTAAGAGTGTCACCGCATTCCTGAAAAAGAGTATCTTCTCCAAATTTGGTACACCTAGGGCAATTATCAGCGATGGAGGTTCTCACTTTTCTAATAAGTTGTTCAAAGCGCTGCTAGAGAAATATGGAGTTCGTCACAATGTAGCTACTTCTTACCATCTGCAGTCTAGTGGGCAGGTTGAAGTATCAAACAGAGAGATAAATAATATCCTCGCTAAGACTGTGGACGCCAATAGAATAGACTGGTCAAGAAGGCTTAATGATGATCTATGGGCCTATTGCATCGTATTCAAGACTCCCATAGGTATGTCCCCCTATCAACTTGTATATGGGAAGTCATGCCATTTGCCGGTAGAGCTAGAGCATAAGGCCATTTAGGCGCTAAAGAAGTTGAATTTGGATTGGGGCGCTTCATCAAGTCTAAGAAGGAATGACATGAATGAGTTTGATGAATTTAGCCTAAAAGAATATGAAAATTAATCCTTGTACAAGGAGAAGATGAAGAAGTATCATGATCAAAAGATTGAAAAGTGTGAATTTGTTGTGGGTGATCGGGTGCTTTTATTCAATTCAAGGCTACACTTGTTTCCTGTCAAGCTCAAGTCCAAGTGGACAGGGCCATTCAGAGTCACTCAAGTATTTCCACATGGAGCAGTCGAGCTCAAGAACAAGGAGGGAACAAGGTTCAAAGTAAACGGGTAGAGAATTAAGATCTACATGGGGAAATCAGAGAGTGTAAAAAAAGTGATAAAGGCCTACTATCTTGATAAAGTCTAAGTAATCAAGGTGTCTGTGTCGTGTCATGATGTTAAATCAAGGGCTGACTGGGAGGCGACCCAAGCTGTACAATCTAGCAAACTATAGGTTTTTCTTTATGATATAGGAGTTTTCTTCTTTTATTTTTATTTTTGTAGCTCTTTAGATAGGTATTTTTTTTATTAGTGTTGGCTAGATATAGAATAGGGTCTTTGTCTAAAAAGTGTCCAAAAAATGTAAAAAAAAAGTCCTAATGGTTGCGTGTGCAGTGACAAAAGGCAAAGTCTGCAGAAAGACAGTTGTGCAGTGGTCTATGGACCCCATCGATGGTTCATTGGTCAATCCACGGACTGTGAATGCGTCCGTAGATCCAAGGTAAGTCCTCAAAATTTTCTATGTGTTAGAGTAACCTACAAACCCTATCCACGGTCCGTAGGTCGACCCACGGACCGACGACGGGGTCTCATGGGTCCAACCTAGGGTTTTTGGCGACCCGACCCGGATCCCCTTTTAAATAAAAAAACCTTTCATTTTAAACTTTCCCAACACCATAACTCCCTCCTAACTATTTCTACCCTTCTATATACCTACTATATTCCTTTCATATCCCCCATATCACTCCCCTAATCATCCCACATCTCCTCTCTCTCTCTAAAAACTCATTCCACCACACTCATCTCCCCTCACAGCAATTTCTCGGTCCGGGTTCGGTGTCTAAGTTGGTCTAGGAGTCTTTGCAATCAATCACATATTCACCATTATTGCTTACTTGTAAGGTATGATGGTTTTTCCTAAACTTTGAGTATTGCATGGTTTCAATTGAAGTCATAACAATGAACTCGACCGTGGGCTGAGCAATTACTTGTTCAAACAATAATGTTGGTTTAGAAGTACCATTGGGATGACAATATGTGAGTGTGTAGTTAATAATAAATCAAACTAAGCCAAGAAATAGGTCTAATTGGATGTTTTGACTTTGGGTTCTTAGTTTTAGTATGCTAAAAAGTTGAATTCTGTGTAATTGGAACCCTAATGATGATAAACTACTATAATATATGTTGAAATGCATGTATAGGCCATGTTTGTTAGTGTAATTGCTGAAATAAAGGGCATGAAATTGAAACAAGTTCTGAAACCTAGGGTAGAACTGACCCACGACTCCCCGTCCACGGACTGTAGATTGGGTCCGTGGGTCAGTTGCACATAAAGTTTCCACTAAGTGTCAAACCATGGTGTGGTCTACGGTCTGTTGTTCCATAGATAGACCATTTTGTACATCTGTGCTTTCCACATTAGAGACCTAATTTTGAGTACTCTGACCTATGAAGGGGACCCATAGATCGTCGTTCCATCGACGGACCGTAGGTGCCCACCGTGGGTCGACAGTTAAGCTACTGTCCAGATTTTGTTTGTTTTTTGTTTGGGTCCATTTCTTGTTCTAAAATTTGTCTGTATTTTATTAGCTTGTTTTGGTACTAACTAAGATTCCACAGGTACCATGACTCATAAGCAAGCTCCCACATACACTGTGAAGGTCAAGTCCAAGTATGTAGCACCTTCTCGACGTCTGATCGTTCAGGATGATGATGACTACATTCCTCCAGCCACCAGGACCTCCCCTACTGCTCCCCACACTACTCAGAGCAGAGCCTAGATTGTGAGTTCCGATGAGGTCACTGCCCCCCAGTCTGAGAGGGGGGCCACACTGATTGACTCACAGGCTGACTCTGAGTTTAAGCTTTTGTTTGTCCTCGAGCAAACATTACAGCTCATCTAAAAAAAACTCAATATAGAAATGTCATCACTTATGTTGGCACAAACAATGAGGTCAGGTACAAATTTTAAAATCTTAAGTACAATTCCCTCTCATTATGCAAGACATCCAAAAACATAACAAACCTCTAACCTCCTAACCTCAATGAAGGACTTTGAACTCATCAAATTAAAGCTTGCTCACCTACTCTTATTAAAGAAATCTAATAAAATCATATATCTATCATGAAACAAGTGCCCTCACAAAAA
Organism: Solanum pinnatisectum; assembly: GCA_035578085.1. Taxonomy (NCBI): domain Eukaryota; kingdom Viridiplantae; phylum Streptophyta; class Magnoliopsida; order Solanales; family Solanaceae; genus Solanum; species Solanum pinnatisectum. The sequence goes on from CM069079.1 coordinate 16,731,295, forward strand.
GAAATAGCCCACACACTCAATTCAAAAGATTGAATATAAATTCAGGACGACTCTTTTCTGAAAACTAGTCCGAAGGCTCTTTCGAAATCTCAGTTTCCATTCTTATTTAAATGTGAACAAAAACATTTAAAACCCTTTGGGAATACATAGTCCCCATATACCTTTGAAGAAATAAACTTAAAACTTTACTCTTTACTCTTTACTCAACTTGAACTTTAAATCTTAAAATAAAGTTAAAACCTTTGGAAAAGACTTTTGGAAAACTCTAAGAACTTCTCTTAACTTGACTCTTACTTCTCTTGACTTTGATCTTAACATTCCTTGATTTAGATTATGGATTCAAGGTTCATGATCTCATGTTTATGGATGATTTCATGATGTTTAGACGTACCTTAGAGTGTTGGAATCAACTAGATAACATAGGTACATTGCTAAGGAACAAGTACGAAAGGATGGGGGAAGAATGGGAAGAACTGGCGTCCCTGGAGCTTTGATAGGCGCGGGGCGCCAGCCCTTGAGATTCAGTGACAAAGTTGGGGTGCTCTAGCTGGCGCGATGCCCCACCCCCTTCCCCAAGTGTTTGACGACTTTTCTTCTTTGTTTTTCAACTCTAAGCCCTCTAAACTTCAATGGTTCTTTCCCCAAACACTTAGGATCATTTATACCCTCAATATATGATAGATTCAAACTGAAATTACACCTGGAAACATGAATCAAATCGCAAGAAACATCAACAGAACAACCCACAACAATTCAAACGAATTTCATCAAGAACTCAAAGGATTTACTTACAAATCACATATATTTTGCTGAATTGAATCATGATTGGTGCATGGGTGAACTAACCCAATGCTTTGTGATCTCACATACCTTGTAGGGATCACCCCCGACAAATTCCACAAGTTATCCTTGATGAAATCGACAAACCTTGAATGTTCTTCTCCTTTCTTCTCTCTTCTCCTCCTCTCCAAGCCCTAGCATGAAAATTCACTTTTCTAAAACTGAATTTATCCCAATTAAAGTCCTAAAAATAAATTAGAATAATTAGGTAAGCAAAAGACTAAATTACCCTTCAAAAATTCGGATTAGACTTTCCTTAATCCAACAACCCAACTTCCAAAGGGCATAACATATTCACACGAACTCAGAATCGCGCAAACTTGGCGGCGCTGGAAAGATCATTCCAAAAGCTTTCCAACCATGCCTAGAAGTACACCTAACTCATCCTAAGCTAGGAGTTATGGCCGTTTGAAGTTGACCAAAGCTCAACTTTTTCTAACTTAAACAAATTTCCAGATTTTCATTCTTTCCAAAAATGACTATTTCCAATTATTAGCTTCTTCCTAGTAATTTTAAATTGCTAGATGTTACATGTCTACATAGAATTTTTTTTGAAGACTCAACGTGTTCCAATTATTGTGGAAGGGTCAAATTCGTATATTGAAAAACTTGTGGAAGACCCTATGTTCATGTTCAAAGATAAGTATGACACTTGCTTTATTTGGATTGATGTTGAGCAATCAGTCTTGAATTGTAGAATTGACACGAGGGTTGATCAAATGGTCAATGCAGGTAACTTTTGTAATTGTTTTATGTATCAATCAAGATATAATCATGCATCTAGCTAAAAACTTTTCTTATATAATTTTCTTAATAATAATTTTGGTTATCAAATCTATGTTACACTAAATAAGACCCTTCTTTTAATTTATGTTGCATGCTGGGCTAATGGATGAGGTGTGACAGATTTTCATTCCAGATGCAGATTACACCAAAGGAATCCGATGGTCCATTGGTGTCCCCGAAATGCACAAATATTTAAGGGAAGAAACAAATTTAGACGAAGATGATGACTCAAAGAAGATGCTTCTACAATCATCAATTGCTAATATCAAGAACCATACTTGTTTATTAATTTGTCACAAACTTGACAAGATTAAACGGTTAATAAATGAGAAAATGTGGTTGGTGCATTATATTATTGCTATTGACGTTTTCAAAGGAGATAGAAAAGAAGTTGTTGACGAAGCATGGAGGAATACTGTTTTGCAACCATGCCATGATATTGTGAAAAGATTTCTCAAAAGTGATGATCACAATATTATTATTGAGTGAATATAAACTATCATTATCTCAATCTTGAGTTATTTTGTCACTTCGGCACTTTAATTTGGACCTATTTTGTACAGTTTGTATCGAATTACAAATATATATGTGATATGACCCATATTTCAATATATATATATATATACATATATATTATTCTTGTCTATAAATATATTGTTATTTATAGAGAAAATATTTAAGCTTTATAAAAAATATTTATTTTAAGTTCTGATCCAAGCCTAAGCACCAAGTCCAAGTCCAAGTCTTCTATATTTAATAAATATTAATATAAATACATACTTACACAGTTACATGAGATCATTCATAATGTCAAGGTAATAGAGTGAGAAAATAAATGACCATAAATGATCGGGAAGATTCTACCTTAAAAGAATTTGAAAGAATAGAATTCTTAACTCAAAATTGAAAATTGTTACATAGACAAAGAAGAGAAAATAGTAAACTTGCAATGTATCGGTAATGATCATTTAAGTAAATATATTCTACCTATTTCAATCACGGTGATGGAATTTTGATTCAATAAAATCCTTATGTATTATTATATGCTGCACAAGTTAATATAAATACGCGTAATTAAAAGAGTTATCGATAATTGTTCCCTTTCCTCTAATGGAATTAGACTTAACACTTATAACGTGTTGTTAAATAATGTAAGAATTGACGCATTATCACTTGAATATATTCCATCAGAAATATTATTGAGTTCTTTTTACAATCCTTTTGTAATCAATCTTTTCGTCAATTCTGTATGTGATCTCACAACAATGTACATCTAGAAACGTCATCCTAAAATTATTTTAAGCTTAATTACCAAAATTCAAGGTGACGTATCTGTATATTTTTTCAAGAATTATTCTTATCCTAAACGATATGAATTATATATATATATATATATATATATATATATATATATATTCAATTTGGTATACCAATTAATAAGTTTATAATCACATTTTTACTATAAAAGCCTGGTTGTATGTCATCTCCTAACAATCCACATCTAATAACTTTATCCTAAAATATATTTAATAATAATTACCAAAATTCAAGTTAACATATCTATAAATTTTTCAAAATTCATTCCTATCCTAAAAGATATTAGTAATTCTGAATATGATATGTTAGTTAATAAGTCCACAAATAGATTTACTATAAAAGCTGAATGCAATTTCTTTCATAGCCACCATCAAGAAAAGTATATGTATTTTTTACATAGTTTATTCCATCTCAAGCATGGTTTCTACTTATTAACTTTATATTTACAATATTTTTTAATGTCTGACTGTATGCATGAGTGGTTTTCATGAGATTATTTACTATTGTAAACTAATTATTATTTTGATTTTATTTTATGTGTACCTAAAATGAATACTTTCATCAACCATAACAATTTCAACAAGAAGAAAGTGGTGTTCATAATGGGAGCAACAGGAACAGGAAAATCCCGTCTCTCTGTTGTCCTGGCCACCCATTTTCGAGAAGAAATAATCAACTCGAACAAAATGCAAGTATATAAGGGACTTGAAGTTGTTACAAACAAGATCACACACGCTGAGAAATAAGGTGTACGACACTATTTGTTAGGTCTATATATTTATTTCCAACAATATTTATATTAAAAGACTACCTAGATAATTTAATTGTAGTAATTGTAGATTCCAGTGGAAAATATACTTTACTATTGAAAAATTATTCACTCCAATTTTGAGAAAGTTAATTTGATTACATGTTCTTAGGTGAAATTGATCCAGATTCCGACTTCACTGCTGAAGATTTTTGTTTGCAAGCTATTGCCTACATAGAAATTTTTTTTAAGACTCAACGTGTGTCAATTATTGTTGGAGGGTCAAATTCGTATATTGAAAAACTTATGGAAGACCATGTGTTCATGTTCAAATATAAGTATGATACTTTCTTTATTTGGATTGATTTAAAGCAATCAATATTGCACCGTAAAGTTGACATGAGGGTTTATCAAATGGTCAATGCAGGTAATTTTTGTAATTGTTTTATGTATCAATCAAGATATAATCATGTATCTAGCTATAAACTTTTCTTTTATAATTTTCTTAATAATATTTTTGGTTATCAAATATTTGTTCTACTAAATAAAACACTTCTTTAAATTTATGTTGCATGCTGGGCTAGTGGATGAGGTGTAGCAGATTTTCATTCCAGATGCAGATTACACCAAAGGAATTAGATGGTCCATTGGTATCCCCGAAATGCATAGATATTTAAGAGAAGAAACATATATAGACGAAGATGATGAATCAAAGAAGATTCTTCTTCAATCGTCAATTTTTAATATGAAGCGTAATACTCGTTTAATAAATTGTCACCAACTTGAGAAGATTCAACAGTGTATAAATGAGAAAATGTGGTTGGTGCATCATTTTATTGCTACTGGCGTTTTCAAAGGAGATAGAATAGAAGTGGTTGACGAAGTATGGAGGAATACCATTTTGCAACCGTGCCTACATATTGTGAAAAGATTACTCAAACGTGATGATCACAATATTATTATTGAGTGAACGTAAACTATCATTATCTCTATCTTGAGTTATGTTGTATCTTCGGCACTTTAATTTGGACATATTTTTTTACAGTTTGTATCGCATTACAGATTTATATATGATATTACCCATCTTGACACGCCCTGAGCCTACACCCCGAATGTGGCTGGCACTCAAGAACCATTGCTGGCTCCAAGCGAACCCTTGGCATAGCTTACTTACTCAGCGGAAGACTTAAACATAAGATAATAATAATGTAGTGACAAATGAATTAACAAACTGACTGTCTATCTATGAAGCCTCTAAACGACTGAGATGGATGTCGGGATAGGCCCACGACATCCTAATGAACTAATAATAAAATTGAAAACATAATAAGGGATCCTCCAGAAGCAAGGAGGCTCACCACAAGACTCTGAGTGCTCAACTCGATCAACAATGCGCTGGATGTTGATCCGGTTACCTGTGTATACATCATAATAAGATGCAGGATAAATGGCATTAGTACATTGAATGTACGAGTATGCAAGGGGAATTCTAAAATAAGACATAAGCTTGAAAAGAACTGAAGAACTTACCTGGCTCAGCTCAACTCAACATAACTGAACTCATTTCAATATAAAACAGTTTAAAACAAGTGCAATATAAAGAAAAGTTGTTTAAAACATGATATCAACTCTGTACATATGCAAAGATACATATAACTTTGAAATGTATGTAATAATACAGTAAACTGTGTATATAATTATACAAGCACTTCTTTGGGAGTTTCTTTAATCGACAACCATCACGTAAGAGCTATTGTGATGATACAGCATTTTGCCTCACGCTGCCAGGGCCGTCATATACCTTGCTAAGGGTATAGAACCTGAACTATTAAGTGGATCCACTAGTCTATGCTAAAAAGCAATTAAAGAGTCATCTAAAAAGTATGATCTTTTACTACCCATGATGGCTACATGGTTTATGGATACGTGAGTTATCTGAACTCAAACTCGTCCCATTGTCGGTGCTCAATACTACTCCTAAAATAGATTACTATCTCTTATGTTCAAAAACATACTTCTTCTGTGATTTGAGATAATTGCTCAAAAACATAGCTCAAAGGCTATCTTGGAAATCAAAGTTTCCTCTCTTGCTTCATTTTGAAAGCGATTACTCTTTTCTGAAAACTAACTCTTATGCGCTTTGGAAATCTCAGTTTCCGTTCTATTTAAAATATGAAAACATTTTAAACTCTTTGGGAATACATAGTCCCCATATACTTCTTTGAAGAAATGAACTTCAAACTTTACTATTTACTCTTTACTGAACTCAAAACTGAAGTCTAAAAACAAAGTTAAAACATTTGTAAACGACTTTTCGGAAGACTCTATGAACTTCTCTTGGCTTGACACTTAACTTCTCTTGACTTGGCTCTTAGCCTCTCTTGATTTGACTCTTAACTGATCCTTGAAATGAATTATGGATTCAAAGATTGTGATTTACGATAGAAAAGATCTCATGATGTTTAGGAGTGTTTTTAGGTAGTTAAACATGAGAAAAGATCAAGAAATCACTGTCTGGAAGCAAGTCCGTGACGCGGAGATGCATTAAATTATTTGGTCGCGAAATAACTTTTGAGGCAGAGAGGTCCGTGACCTCTCCGCGACACGAAGAGAATGTTACACTTCTGAGGAACACGCGGACCTGGTACCTAGTTTCTGCCCGACTTGTTACTTGTTCTTTTTTTAACCCTAGTTCATCTAAACTCGGTTCTTTTTCTTAAATTTCCTTTAGATTCAGATACCCAGTATGTACACACAAGAATCTAACTCAAACAACTCAAGGAAACAACATTTTAACCTCAAGGAACTCCTCAATCTCAACCTAACTCAAGAACGAAGGCCAATTTCAAGAACACCATTCAAGTTTCATCAACTTTCAACTTTCTATAAAGAACTTCACTGAAATAAACATGATTGGCGCATGGGTGAATTAACCCAACACTATGAATGACTCACACACCTCGTAGGGATCACCGTTTGAGGAAATTCACAAGCGAAAATCCCTACAAACGATGATCTACGCTCTTTTCTCCTTTCTTCTCTTCTTCCGTTCTTTCTCCAAAAACCCTAACTCTATTTACAATAATGCAAACTGAACCAATTCATTTTTTACCGTTAATTAATTCCCTAAAAACAAATTAAAATAATAGGGTATGGAAAGATGAAACTACCCTTCTAAAATCCGGATTCGACATTTCTTAGTCAAACAGCCCAACTTCGAATGTGCATATCTCACTCATACAAAATTGGAATCGTGCAAACTCAGCGGCGTTGGAAAGATTATTCCAAGGTCTTTCCTACGATATCTGGAAACACACCTAACTAATCCTGAGCTAGAAATTTATAGTCATTTGAAGTTGACCTAAAACTCAACTTTAACACACTTAAAAATTTCCAAATTTTATACTTTCAAAAATGACTATTTCCTCTTTTTGAATTCCTTTTTAGTTATTTCTAGTTGTAGGGTGTTACACTTCTTTCTATATAGTTCTTATCTGAAAAGAATTGTTATTTATAGAGTAAATATTTAAGCTTTATAAAAAATATTTATTTTAAGTTCCGATCCAAGCCCAAGCCCCAAGTCCAAGTCTAAGTCTTCTATATTTAATATATATTAATATAAATACGTACTTACACAATTACATGATATCAATTATAATGTCAAGGTAACAGAGTGAGAATATAAATGACCATAAATGTTCGGGAAGATTCTGCCCTAAAAGAATTTGAAAGAATAGAATTCTTAACTCAAAATTTAAAATTGTTACATAGACAAAGAAGAGAAAATAGTAAATTTGCAATCTATCGGTAATGATCATTTAAGAGAATATATTCTACCTAATTCAATCACGCTGATTAAATCTTGATTCAATAAAATCTTTGTCTATTATTATATGTTGCACAAGTTAATATTAATACTCGTAATTAAAATAGTTATCGGTAATCATTCCCTTCCCTCTAATGGAATTAGACTTAACAATTATGACTCATTTTAAATAGTGTAAGAATTGACGCATTATCACTTGAATATATTTCGTCAGAAATATTATAGAGTTCTTTTTAAATTCCTTTTGTAACTGATGTTTTCGTCAATTTTGTATGTGATCTCATAACAATGTACATCTAGAAACGTCATCCTAAAATTATTTAAGCTTAATCATCAAAATTCAAGGTGACGTATCTGTATATTTTTCAAGAACTATTCTTTTCCTAAGAAATATGAATATATATATATATATATATATATATTTAATTTTGTATACCAATTAATAAGTTTATAATCACATTTTTACTCTAAAATTCAGTTGTATGTGATCTCCTAACAATGTACATCTAATAACTTTATCCTAAAATATATTTAATAATAATTACCAAAATTCAAGTTGACATATCTATAAATTTTTCAAAAGTCATTCTTATCCTTAAAGATATCAGTAATTCTGAATATGGTATGTCAATTAATAAGTCCACAAATAGATTTTACTATAAAAGCTGAATGTAATTTCTTTCATAGCCACCATCAAGAAAAATAATTTTTTTTTACATAGTATATTCCATCTCAAGCAAGGTTTCTACTTATTAAATTTATATTTACAGGATTTTTTTAATGTCTGACTATATCCACGAGTGGTGTTCATGAGATTATTTACTATTGTAAACTAATTATTATTTTTATTTTATTTTATGTGTACCTAAAATGAATACTTTCATCAATAATAACAAGTTCAACAAGAAGAAAGTGGTGTTCATAATGGAAGCAACAGGAACAGGAAAATCCCGTCTCTCTGTTGACCTTGCCACCCATTTTCGAGGAGAAATAATCAACTCGAATAAAATGCAAGTATATAAGGGACTTGAAATCGTTACAAACAAGATCAAACATACTGAGAAACAAGGTGTACGACACTATTTGTTAGGTATATATATTTATTTCCAATTAATGTTGGAGGGTCAAATTCGTATATTGAAAAAGTTGTGGAAGACCCTGTTTTCATGTTCAAATATAAGTATGATACTTGCTTTATTTGGATTGATATAGAGCAAACAATCTAGAACCGTAGAGTTGACATGGGGGTTGATCAAATGGTCAATGCAGGTCATTTTTGTTATTGTTTTTTGTATCTATCAAGATATAATCATGCATCTAGCTAAAAGCTTTACTTATATAATTTTCTTTATAATAGTTTTGGTTATCAAATCTATGTTCCACTAAATAAAACTCTTCTTTAAATTTATATTGCATGCAGGGCTAGTGGATGAGGTGCGGTAGATTTTCATTCCAGATGAAGATTACACCAAAGGAATCCGACAGTCCATTGGTGTCCCCGAAATGGACAAATTTTTAAGAGACGAAACAAATATAGACGAAGATGATGAATCCAAAAAGATGCTTCTTCAATCATCAATTTCTAATTTTAAGCATAACACTCATTTATTAATTTGTCACTTACTTGACAAGATTCAACGGTTAATAAATGAGAAAATGTGGTTGTTGCATCATATGATTACTACTGACGTTTCCAAAGGAGATAGAAAAGAAGTTGTTCACGAAGCATGGAGGAATACCGTTTTGCAACCATGCCTGGATATTGTGAAAAGATTTCTCAAAAGTGATGATCACAATATTATTATTGATTGAACATAAACTATCATTATCGCTGTCTTGAGTTATTTTGTCTCTTCGGCACTTTAATTTGGACATATTTTGTACAGTTTGTATCGTATTGCAGATATATTCTCCCTCCGTCTTATTTTATGTGGCAACATTTGACTAGGCACGAAATTTAAGAAATAAATGAAGACTTTGAAATGTTTACCAAATTGTCCCTTCAAAAAATAGTCATATTAAAAAGTAGACTCACTTTTCTCTCTCCTCATAAATGTATAGGAGTACTATCATCAAGATTAAGTGGGACCAATAAGGGTAAAAGAGGAATTGTACGTTTAAATACTTACCATATAAGGAAATGTGACATTCTTTTTGGGCTGACCAAAAAGGAAATGGTGCCACATAAAATGGGATGGAGGGAGTATATGATATGACCCTTCTTTCTATATATATTATTCTTGTCTGTAAAAACATTGTTAAATATAGAGCAAACATTTAAACTTTATAAAAAATATTTATTTTAAGTGTCTATCCAAGCCTAAGCCCCAAGTCCAAGTCCAAGTCCAAGTCTTCCATATTTAATATATATTAATACAAATGTGTACTTACACAATTACATGAGATCATTCATAATGTCAAGGTAATAGAGTGAGAAAATAAATGACCATAAATGTTCGGGAAGATTCTACCCTAAAAGAATTTGAAAGAATAGAATTCTTAACTCAAAATTCAAAATTGTTACATACACAAAGAAGAGAATATAGTAAATTTGCAATCTATCGGTAATGATCATTTTAAGGAAATATATTATACCTAATTCAATCACGGTGATGGAATCTTGATTCAATAAAATATTTATCTATTATTAAATGTTGCACAAGTTAATATAGATACTCGTAATTGAAATAGTTATCGATAATTGTTCCCTTCCCTCTAATGGAATTAGACTTAACACTTATGACATGTTAAATAGTGTAAGAATTGACGCATTATCACTTGAATATATTCCGTTAAAAATATTATTGAGTTCTTTTTACAATCCGTTTGTAATTGAAATTTTCATCAATTTTGTATGTGTTCTCATAACAATGTATATCTAGAAACGTTATCCTAAAATTATTTAAGCTTAATCACCAAAATTCAAGGTGACGTATCTGTATATTTTTTTCAAGAACTATTCTTATCCTCAAAGATATGAATTATATGAAACATCTTGCAATTTGAAATAACTAGGAAGAAGCAAAGAATTTGAAATAGTCATTTCTGGAAAGAATGAAAAATTTTGAAAATTTGTCAAGTTAGAATAAGTTGAGTTTTGGTCAACTTCAAATAGCCATAACTCCTAGCTCATGATGATTTAGGTGTACTTCCATATATGGTTGGAAAGTACTTTGAATAATCTTTCCAACGCCGGTGAGTTTGCATGATTCCGAGTTTGTATGAGTGAGATATGCTATTTGGAAGTTAGGCTGTTTGAATAAGGAAAATCTAATCCGGATTTTAGAAGGGTAATTTAGTCTTTTCCTTACCTAATTATTCTAATTCATTTTTAGGAGTTTAATTGGGGTAAAGTCAGATTTTCGTGAGTTTAGAAGATTGGAAATTCACCCTAGGGCTTGGAGAAAAGAGAAAAGAAGAGAAAGGAGAAGAAAAGCTCAAGATTCGCCAAGATCGTGCGGTTTGGTTGTGGATTTCACAAAGGAATTAATCCTACAAGGTATGTGAGTCTTTCATAGCGTTGAGTTTGTTCATACACGCGCCAAACATGTTTAGTTCAGCGAAATTCATCCTTAAAGAGTTTAAAAGTTGATGTTCTTGATATATATTCTTGAATTTGATATTTGTTCTTGAGTTAGGCTGAAATTGAGAAGTTTCTGAGGTCATTACTTCAAATTATTGAGTTGGTTGAAGTTAGGTTCGTAGGTACATTTGTTGGGTATCTGTATCTAAAAAGAATTTGGAAAAAAGAATCGAGTTTGGGAGAATTGGGGCTGGAAAGCGAAGAAGAAATTTAGTCTGGTAAATCTGGGCATTGGCTCCGCGTCGCAGACCTACTCCTGATATTTGGGGAAAATGCCTTCGCTTCGTGGAGCAGTCACGATGTGTTCTGCCTCAAAAAGTATTTTGGCAACCAAAATTTAAATACATCTCTGCGTCGCGGACCTACCATCAAACAGTGATTTTTTTTTTATCTTTTCTCATGTTTAGCTATCTAAAAACACATCTAAACATCATGAGATCTTCCTATCACAAATCATGATCCTTGAATCCACAATCCAATTCAAGGAAAGTTAAGAGTCAAGCTTAGAAGTCAAGAGAAGTTCATTAAAGTTTTTCAAAAGTCTTTTGCAAATGTTTTAACTTTAATTTAAGACTTAAAGTTCAAGTTCAGTAAAGAGTACAGAGTAAATATTGAAGTTCTTTTCTTCAAGAAGTATATATGGACTATGATTCCCAAATAGTTTTAAAATGTTTTCACATTAGAGCAAGAAAGGGAACATCGATTCCAAGAGAGCCTTTAAGCTAAGTTTTTGAGTAATTATCTCAAACCAAAGAAAGAGTTTTGTTTTTACAAACATATGAGCTAAGTATATTTTTGGAGTAGTATTGAGCACCGATATGGGGATGAGTTTGAGTTCAGCTAACTCACGTCTCCATAAACCATGTAGCCATCATGGGTAGTAAAGGATCATACTTTTTAGATGACTCCTTAAGATGCTTTTAGCATAGACTAGTGGAACCACTTAGTTAAGACATCCTATATGATGAAAAAATATAGGACAGTTCTGGTAGTGTGGGCAAGACGTTGTATCACCACTTAGGCTTATAGTGGTGGTTGTCAGTTAGAGAAACCCCCATAGAAACTATATTACTTTATTATATGAGTAAAGTTAAGTTTGTTATTTCATTTTCTTTAATGAACTAAGTTTCTTTTACTGTTTTATAAAGTTTTTCATATATTGCATGTGCTTCATTGCTTTGTTATGAGTTAAGTTATTCATGAGTTGAGAAGAGCCAAGGTAAGTGTCTCTTTCAGAATCTTTTAAAGCCTATGTTCTATTTAGAATTCCAACTCGCATACTGCATTCAATATCGATGCAGTTTCTTGCATCGTCCTATAATGCGCATACAGTAACCGTGATCGATATCCAGTTCCTCATTGATGAGGTTCAGCACTCAGAGTCAGTTGGTGAGCCTCCTTGCAATCCAGAGGACTCTTTTTATTAGTTTCTTTTTAGTTTTCAGTTGTTAGGATGATCGGGGGTCCTGTCCCGACATCCCTATTTGTTTTAGAGGCTTCATAGACAGTCAAACAGTTAGTAGTTCAGTCGTCTTTACATTATCATTTCATATATTAAGACTTGAGTTGCCATTCTTGGCCAACTTGAATGTTTGACTTTTAAGCATTCTCATTATTTTATTATTCAAGTAGGTATAGTGCTATTGATCATTATAAGTATGCATAGAGTTTCCCTGAGTAAGTTTGCCAGGCAAAGGGATCGCTTGAGGCCAGCAATAGTTCTCGAGTGCCAGCCACATCCGTGGTGTAGGCTTGGGGCATGCCATTATTTATATATATATATATATACGTTATACCAATTAATAAGTTTATAATCACATTTTACTATAAAAGCCTAGTTGTGTGTGATCTCCTAACAATGTACATCTAATGAATTTATCCTAAAATATACTTAATAATAATTACCAAAATTCAAGTTGACATATATATAAATTTTTCAAAAGTCATTCTTATCCTAAAAGATATCAGTAATTCTGAATATGGTATGTCAATTAATAAGTCCACAAATAGATTTTACTATAAAAGCTGAATGCAATTTCTTTCATAGACACCATCAAGAAAAATATATATTTTTGCATAGTATATTCCATCTCAAGCAAGGTTTCTACTTATTCACTTTATATTTACAAGGTTTTTTAATGACTGACTATATGCATGAGTGGTTTTCATGACATTATTTACTATTGTAAACTAATTATTATTTTTATTTTATTTTATGTGTTGCAGCTAAAATGAATATTTTCATCAACAATAACAAGTTCAACAAGAAGAAAGTGATGTTCATAATGGAAGCAACAGGAACGGGAAAATCCCGTCTCTCTGTTGACCTTGCCACTCATTTTTGAGGAGAAATAATCAACTTGGACAAAATGCAAGTATATAAGGGACTTGAAATTGTTACAAACAAGATCACACACACTGAGAAACAAGGTGTACGACATTATTTGTTCAGATTATATATTTATTTCCAATAATATTTATATCAAATGACTACCTAGATAATTTAATAGTAGTAATTGTAGATTCTAGTGGAAAATATACTTTCCTCTTAAAAAATTATTTATTACAATTCTGAGAAAGATAATTTGATCACATTTTCTTAGGTGAAATTGATCCATATTTCAACTTCACAACTGAAGATTTTTGTTTGCCAGCTATTGTCTATAAAGAAAATTTTTTGAAGACTGAACGTGTTCCAATTATTGTTGGAGGGTCAAATTCTTATATTGAAAAACATGTGGAAGACCCTGTGTTGATGTTCAAATATAAGTATGATACTTGCGTTATTTGGATTGATATAGAGCAATCAGTCTTGTACCGGACAGTTGACATGAGGGTTGATCAAATGGACAATGCAAGTAACTTTTGTAATTACTTTATGTATCAATCAAGATATAATCATGCAACTTGCAAAAAACTTCTCATTTAATTTTCTTAATAATAGTTTTGGTTATCAAATCTATGTTCCACTAAATAAAACTCTTCTTTAAAATTTATGTTGCATGCAGGGCTAGTGGATGAGGTGCTGCAGATTTTCATTCCAGATGCAGATTTCACCAAAAGAATCCGATGGTCCATTGGTGTCCCAGAAATGGACAGATATTTAAGAGAAGAAACAAATAGAGACGAAGATGATGAATAAAAGAAGATGCTTCTTCAATCGTCAATTGTGAATATCAAGCGTAATACTCGTTGATTAATTTTTCACTAACTTGACAAGATTCAATGGTTAATAAATGAGAACGTGTGGTTGGTGCATCATATTATTTATACTAACATTTTCAAAGGAGATAGAAAAGAAGTTGTTGATGAAGCATGGAGGAATACAGTTTTGCAACCATGCCTAGATATTGTGAAAAGATTTCTCAAAAGTGATGATCACAATATTATTATTTACTGAACATAAACTATCATTATCTCTATCTTGAGTTATTTTGTCTCTTTGGCACTTTAATTTGGACCTATTTTGTACAGTTTGTATCACATTACAGATATATATTATATATATATGATAAGACCCTTCTTTCTATATATATTATTCTTGTCTGTAAAAACATTGTTATTTATTGAGCAAATATTTAAGCTTTATAAAAAAAATTTATTTTAGGTTTCGATCCAAGCCCTAGCCCCAAGTCCAAGTCCAAGTCTTCTATATTTAATATATATTAATATAAATATGTACTTACACAATTACATGAGATCATTCATACTGTCAAGGTAATAGAGTGAGAAAATAAATTACCATAACTGTTCGGGAAGATTGTAGCCTAAAAGAATTAGAAAGAATAGAATTCTTAACTCAAAATTTAAAATTGTTACATAGACAAAGAAGAGAAAGTAGTAAATTTGCAATCTATCGGTAATGATCATTTAAGAAAATATATTCTACCTAATTCAATAAAGGTGATGGAATCTTCATTTAATAAAATCTTTATCTTTTATTATATGTTGCACAGGTTAGTGTATATACTCGTAATTAAAATAGTTATCGATAATTGTTCCCTTCCCTCTAATGGAATTAGACTTAACACTTATGACGTGTTGTTAAATAGTGTAAGAATTGATGAATTATCACTTGAGTAAATTCTGTCAGAAATATTATTGAGTTCTTTTTACAATCCTTTTGTAATCGTTCTTTTCCTCAATTCTGCATGTGATCTCATAACAATGTACATCTAGAAACATCATCCTAAAATTATTTAAGCTTAATCATCAAAATTCAAGGTGACGTATATGTATATTTTTCAAGAACTATTCTTATCCTAAAAGATATATATATATATATATATTTTTTTTTTTTTTATTTCTTTTATTTTTTTAATTTGGTATACCAATTAATAAGTTTATAATCACATTTTTAGTATATAAGCCTGATTGTATGTGATCTCCTAACAATGTACATCTAATAACATTATCCTAAAATATATTTAATAATAATTACCAAAAGTCAAGTTGACATATCTATAAATTTTTCGAAAGTAATTCTTATCCTAAAAGATATCAGTAATTCTGAATATGGTATGTCAATTAATAAGTCCACAAACATATTTTACTATAAAAGCTGAATGCAATTTATTTCATAGACACCATCAAGAAAAATATATTTTTTTACGTTGTATATTTCATCTCAAGCAAGGTTTCTACTTATTAACTTTATATTTAAAAGATTTTTTATTGTCTGACTGTATGGATGAGTGGTTTTCATGAGATTATTTACTACTCTAAACTAATTTTTTTTTTTTTTATGTGTAGTTAAAATGAATACTTTCATCAACAATAACAAGTTCAACAAGAGCAAAGTGGTGTTCATAATGGGAGCAACATGAACGGGAAAATTCCGTCTCTCTGTTGTCCTTGCCACCCTTTTTCGAGGAGAAATAATCAACTCGGAAAAAATGCAAGTATATAAGGAACTTGAACTTGTAACAAACAAGATCACACACACTGAGAAACAAGATGTACGACCCTTTTTGTTAGGTATATATATTTATTTCCAACAATATTTATATCAATTGACTACCAAGATAATTTAATAGTTGTAATTTTAGATTCTAGTGGAAAATCTACTTTAATATTAAAAATTTATTTATTCAAATTCTGAGAAAGTTATTTTGATCACATTTTCTTAGGTGAAATTGATCTAGATTCCGACTTCACAGCTAAAGATATTTGTTTGCAAGCTATTGTCTACATTGAAATTTTTTTGAAGACTCGGTCAAATTCGTATATTGAAAAACTTGTGGAAGACCCTGTGTTCATGTTCAAATATAGGTATGATACTTGCTTTATTTCGATTGATGTAGAACAATTAGTCTTGAACCGTAGAGTTGACATGAGGGTTGATCAAATGGTCAATGCAAGTAATTTTTGTAATTGATTTATGTATCAATCAAGATATAATCATGCATCTAGCTAAAAACTTTTCTTATATAATGTTTTTAATATCAAATCTATGTTCCGCTAAATAAAATTGTTCTTTAAATTTCTGTTGCATGCAGGGCTAGCGGATGAGATACGACAAGTTTTCATTCTAGATGCACATTACACCAAAGGAATCTGACAATCCATTGGTGTCCCCAAAATGGACAGATATTTAAGAGAAGAAACAAATATAGACGAATATGATGAATCAAAGAAGATGCTTCTTGCATTGTCAATTGCTAATATCAATCGTAATACTCGTTTATTAATTTGCCACCAACTTGACTAGATTCAACGGTTAATAAATGAGAAAATGTGGTTGGTGCATCATATTATTGCTACTGACGTTTTAAAAGGAGATAGAAAAAAATTTGTTGATGAAGCATGGAGGAATACAGTTTTGCAACCATGCCTGGATATTGTGAAAAGATTTCTAAAAAGTGATGATGACAATATTATTATTGAGTGAATATAAACTATTATTATCTCTATCTTGAGTTATTTTGTCTCTTCGGCACTTTAACTTGGACCTATTTTGTACAGTTTGTATCGCATTACAGATATATATATATATATATATATATATATATATATATATATATGATATGATATGACCCTTCTATCTATATATGTTATTCTTGTATGTAAAATTATTGTTATTTATAGAGAAAATATTCAAGCTTTATAAAAAATATTTATTTTAAGTTCCCACCCAACCCAATCCCCAAGTCCAAGTCCAAGTCTTCTATATTCAATATATATTAATACAAATATGTACTTACACAATTGCATGAGATCATTCATAATGTCATGGTAATAGAGTGAGAAAATAAATGATCATAAATGTTCGGGAAGATTCTACCCTAAAAGAATTTGAAAGAATAGAATTCTTAACGCAAAATTTAAAATTGTTACATAGACAAAAAAGAGAAAATAGTATATTTGCAATCTATCGGTAATGATCATTTAAGGAAATATATTCTACCTAATTCAATCACGGTGATGGAATCTTGATTCAATAAAATCTTTATCTATTATTATACGCTGCATAAGTTAATATATATACTTGTAATTGAAATAGTTATTGATAATTATTCCCTTCCCTCTAATGGAATTAGACTTAAGACTTATGACATGTTGTTAAATAGTGGAAGAATTGACGCATTATCATTTGAATATATTCCATCAGAAATATTATTGAGTTCTTTTTACTATCCTTTTGTAATTGATCTTTTCGTCAATTCTGTATGTGATCTCATAACAATGTACATGTTGAAACGTCATCCTAAAATTAGTTAAGCTGAATCACCAAAATTCAAGGTGACGTATTTGTATATTTTTTCAAGAACTATTCTTATCCTAAAAGATATGAAATATATATATATATATATATATATATATATTAATTTTCTATACCAATTAATAAGTTTATCATCACATTTTTACTATAAAAGCCCAGTTGTATGTAAACTCCTAACAATGTACATCTTATAACTTTATCCTAAAATATATTTAATAATAATTAGCAAAATTCAAGTTGACATATCTATAAATTTTTCAAAAGTCATTCTTATCCTAAAAGATATTAATAATACATAATATGGTATGTCAATTAATAAGTCCACAAACAGATTTTACAATAAAAGCTGAATGCAATTTCTCTCATAGCCACCATCAAGAGAAATATATATATTTTTACATAGTATATTCCATCTCAAGCAAGGTTTCTAATTATTAAGTTTATATTTACAAGATTTTTTAATGTCTGACTATATGCATGAGTGGTTTTCATGAGATTATTTACTATTGTAAACTAATTATTATTTTTATTTTTATTTTATGTGTAGCTAAAATGAATACTTTTATCAACAACAACAAGTTCAACAAGAAGATAGTAGTTGTCACGACCCAAACCGAGTCATGAGTGACACCAACACTTAACATCATGTGTTGGCAAACCAATGAATTCAACCCCAGCTTATATTTAATATTCAACTTACAAAATACTAACCATAATGCGGAAGCTTAAATCTTATTAGTGTAAGAACACGAATCCATTAAAGTCTACTATATGTCATTCCCAAACCTGAAAGTCATCACATCAAGGACATCTAATCTTCAAATACTAAGTCTAAGAGTATTAAAGACACTAAAATAAATGAATAAAATTGTTTATGTCCGAAAATTAAGAGCATCATGCTATGACCAAGAGAATCCAACACGAGCTTGAATGAATAGCTTCCCTTGGGACCTGATATGCTGGAGACTAGCTAGAGCTGAGGGCAAGTCGAAGTCATTGGTACACTCGTTGCACTCCACAAAATAAAAACAAAGAAAAACACAAGTACGGCTAAGTACAGGGCAACATGTATTGAGTAGATGTCATCGACCGACTCAAAATAGTAACTAATATGCATAAAGTAATAGTATAAAATCAACTATAGCACTTAGCAGATGACAACAACAATCATTATGAATAAGTGACAACTGAAGCAAGTACGTAATCAATCACAATATCAACCACACCACACGAGGACTCATGCCTCCACACCACACGATTGTTTGGGAAATGGGTTCTTAGAGATTGAGTGCATTTAGTTAATTTAATATGTTTTCCTTTTTAATGTTATCGTGCCGGAACGTGACACCTCGATCCAATAATACCGTGTCGTAATGTGAAACCCTGATCCAATAATATCGTTAATTTATCATTTATTACTATCATTTTTCACTGCATTAACAGTATTTTATTCAACCTTCCGTATTCAAGGCATCACTTCGATAGAGAAGGTTCGAGGTTATAAATTTCACGGTCTCAGGATTTCAGACCAATCACAAACCACACAACCACACAATCAAGTACATAGAGAACTTTACAATATCACTCAATACATATCAATCACTATTAAGACTCTATCTATCAAATAGAATAAACCATAATCTACCTCCACCGAAGAACCGAAGTCAAGCAAGCTACTTCTCCAATACTTTTCCTATCCTCAATGCCTCTGAAGCTTTTCAATATATCAAGTATATATGCATAATTTGTAAGTTAACGATTCTATAAACCTCTCATGTTCTAGCACATAATCAATTACTAAGAGACAACAAATACAATTATATAAAAGTAGAATCTATGTTATTTACCACATTAACCATGATGAAAATAAGAAGTAGAGGGAAGAACAAATAAAATTGAAATCGGAGATCAGAAAAGCAGAAATTAAAATAACAAAAAAGGAAAAGCCAAAGAAGAAAATAGAATCATCAATCATAGGGTACAAACTCACCGTAGATAGGTGATACCTGGAGATATTACTCACACCATAGCTTTGTGCCTCTCTCATACCACAACTTTTTTCCACTCTCAAACTTTAGCTTTGTGACATCACTATAAATCAGTGATACTGGGAGAAATATTTACTATCCATGTGTATAGATACAAAGAAGGGGCATGGGGAGTCACCAATTTGCGTTTTCGTTTTGCTTGTCTTAGGGTTTTTCTTGTGTTCTTTTGTAAGAGAGAGGAATTTGGGGAAAATAATTGAGGGGTGGGGGAACAAAGGGTAAAATGTGAGTTTCATTTTTTTTTTATTATAACATTAAATATTATGTTTTTTACAACGGAATACTATTTTAACGCTATAACGAAGCTAATTAATGATCTTAATGACCCGGGTTTTTTTGTGGTCGTTATAAATATTGTTATAACGACGGGATTCATCTCCTTTTGTTAAAAAGTGGTCGCTAAAAGTTAAGTTTGTTGTAGTGCTTCTTTATTCAAGGTATCACTTCGATAGAGAAGGTTCGGGATTATAAATTTCATGGTCTCAGGATTTCAAACCAATCACAAACCACAAGACCACACAATCAAGTACGTAGAGAGCTATACTATATCACTAAATACATATCAATCACTATTAAGAGTCTATCTATCAAATAGAATAAACCATAACCTACCTCCATCGAAGAACCAAAGTCAAGCAAGCTACTTCTCCAATACTTTTCCTTTCCTCAATGCCTCCGAACCTTTCCAATCTATCAAGTATATATGCATAATTTGTAAGTTAATGAGTCTATAAACACTCATATTATTCTATGTCTAGCCTAGACCCAAAAACTCACCTAATTCTATAATCAATTTCCTAAAATTCAAACTTATGGGTAAGCCTTAATTCCTCCAATTAGCATAACTTTAATGAAATTTAAATAATTAGATACACCTAATACTATAACAATTTATCAACAATTGAAACATAATGTAGTAACTTCACGAATAATACAACCCCAAATCATTACTCACTTACGTACATCAGCATCATATGATCATCGAACAAGAGAGGCAAAAAGAAACCTTATTCCAATTTCCCTTAATTTATCCATCGCTCTAATCATTAGCTTATCATTAGCCTTCAATTAGTTTACCATCATTAACCCAACTAATAAATAATAATTTAACATATCCAAGTGATAACGCATGTCGTACAGAAACATATTTCCTAATTCAAATCTCTTATTCAACCCACCACTAATTTGCTAATTGTTATCTATTCACCAAGCTTTAATTATATAACCACCAACCGATAATTATATGTCAACCAAATTGAAAGCGTAAATAAGATTACCTGAATCGACTTTCTCCAATACCGCTTGTGCCCAACCAGCAAGCCCTCTTTTCTTTTAATTAACCACTCAAAATTAGTAAATCCTAATTATTATAAGACTAATAATAAAAGTGGTAAAAGTCACCCTCTACTAATTCTAATGTTATTTTCTTTAACCACCAATTAAATAAATTATTAAAACTATCCCATTAATTTTATAATTATAGTTACGAATAGTCCAAAATTCTCATTTAAAATATATCGAAAGAGTCTTTTATGCAATAAAAAGCTCTAGTACTCAAAACGACCAAATGAGTTGTCACATTAGATACCAATTTACCCATCGTTCGTCCTCGAACGATCAAAAGAACGTAAGGGTAAGAAAGGGTAGTTGTCTCAACAATTCCTTCAAAATATTAGTACCCAAGGTCTCATAGCAAAAGTATCAAACAAACCAATTGGAGATCTACACCTCCTCCCATACAATTCCTCAAATAGGGTAATCTCAATACTCTAATGACAACTATTGTTGTATGTAAACTCAACTAATAACAAAATTATTCCCAAGTGGGCTCTTCAACTGACCGATTCTCCAACTAACCGATTCTCCAACTAGACCTTGACACAACCATCAGGACAAATATTATCCAACATAACCATGATAAAATCCTTAATCAATATTGGCTACAATCAGGAGTGGACCTTAACCAGCCATCACACACTCATAATGCACAAACCATCATAGATCTTATCAAGATTACATCCTCACAACATAATATTTCCTCGAACTTAAGCTATAAAAATATGATGTTTAGACATCAAGTAATCATCAAGGAGAATTGAGCTCATCTGATCCAAAGATGGAAATAATCAAGTACCCACCATCGAGTAATACATTCAAGCATACAAAACCTCTAACAACACTGTCGAAATGCTAGATTAGTTGCTATTATAGACAAACCTTAAGAATGACAAAACGAGACCCCATGGTCCTCACATTCAATCACACATAGCCAAAACATGATAACGATGATGAGATAAATCTTAAGTCTATCAAACAACCGTAAATTATCATGGTAGCTCTCCTAAAAATTCTCATAAGCAAAGTTGTGCATGTTGAATCACTAGTATACCTCAACTATCCCAAACAACACAAAATCTTCCATAACTGGAATGAAGAAGTCTAAACAAGGATTCCACCCTACCAAGAGGACAATCACAGAATAGGTACACCCGACCCACTACTAGGGACTTACCCATAGAAGTGAAAACACACACGGATGTAGAAAGTGAATCATACTCTAAACCACACCCAGAATGAAGTAGTTGGTCACATAAGAATGTACATAACAAAGGTCGAATAACTCTATATATTCCTTCCATAGTGTCTATATCAAACATTTTCATTCATCTGACTCTATCTCTATGATTTTCTAGCTACCCATAATCACCAATTTAGTCCCTATTATAAATGCACACATACTTGGTTTATCGAACCCCACATCCACTGAAGTCAACACTCTTAATACTAACAAAACATCATAACCACATAAATCATCTACCTTACCTCCAATCCATCATTAGTATCAAAGTATTCTTATCAAATATATGTTCAAACTATGACTATCTCTCTTTCTATTCAAGCATTTCATGACAAATATGAGTACTAAACAAGGCTAATAGCACTAACTTCAAATTTGATAGTTCCTTTCAATCGAGATAAAACTGCCACCATATTTTGTTATCTTCCTAAAACTAGTATGTCACAACTCAACACCAAACCTCTCCATTATATTCATCTTATGAAACAACTCATGAAAATCAACAAGGAAATCATAAACATCTTCATATTCAACAGCCATGAAGAATGGGGGTTTCAACTTTAAGAACTTAATAAAAATATAATGTTGGTCACTAGTCATTATGGGCCATGTAGTCTATCGGAGAAACATGCCTATTTCAAATGACACATCCTCTCTCTCTGGCATTGGTGTTTCCAATTCTACAACTCTAGTACTAACCATATGTGAAATAGAGTGAAGAAATTCGGATACCAATTGAATTCAAGTAATAGCACAAAAGAAAGAAAGAAAAGAGTTTTTCTAAAGTGCTATAGCCTCTCAAAGAAAAGTAAAGGTGTCCCCGTACCGTTCCACAATACTCTACTAGACTTATCCTTGTGTGATGAGATCACCGAACCTAAAGCTTTGATACCAAGTTTTTCACGACCCAAACCGAGTCATGAGTGACACCCACACTCAACCTCCTAGGTGGGCGAACCAATGAATTCAACCCCAACTTATATTTAACATTCAACTTACAAAATACTAACCATAATGCAGAAGCTTAAATCTTATTAGTGCAAGAACATGACTCCATTAAAGTCTACTATATGTCATTCCCAAAACCTGAAAGTCATCACATCAAGGACATCTAATCTTCAAATACTAAGTCTAAGAGTATTAAAGACACTAAAATAAATTAATAAAATAGTTTATGTTCGAAAACTAAGGACATCATGTCATGACCAAGAGAATCCAACGCGAGCTTGAATGAATAGCTCCCCATGGGACCTGATAAGCTAGAGACTGGCAAGAGCTGAGGGTAAGTTGAAGTCGTTGGTACACTCGCTGCACTAAACAAAATAAAAACAAAGAAAAATACAAGTAAGGCTCAGTACAGGGAAACATGTACTGAGTGGATATTATCGGCTGACTCAAAATAGTAACTAATATGCATAAAGTAATAGTATAAAATCAACTATAGCACTTAGCAGAAGACATCAACAATCAATATGAACAAGTGACAACTGAAACAAGTACGTAGTCAATCACAATATCAACCACACACACGAGGACTCATGCCTCCACACCACACACTCCTTTGGGAAATGGGTTTTGTCACACCCCGAGCCTACATCCCAGATGTGGTTGGCACTTGAGAACCATTGCTCGACCAAAGCAAACCCTTGGCCTCGTTTACTTACTCAGCGGAAGATTCTAAGCATTATTACAATGATCAAATGCACTTACATAATTATTAAATAAAATAACTTAGAATGTTTAAAAGTCCACATTCAACTTGGCTAAAATGGAAACTCATGTCTTAACATATAAAATGATAATATAAAGACACATGAACAACTAACTATCTATGAAGCCTCTAAAATAAAGAGGGATGTCGGGATAGGACCCCCAATCATCCTAACACTGAAAACTAGAAAGAAAATGATAAAAGAGTCCTCCGAAATGCAAGGGGCTCACCAACTGATTATGAGTGCTCAACCTGATCAATGAGGCACAAGATGCTGATCTTGATTACCTGCGTCTGCATCATAAGACGATGCAGGCCAACTGGCATCAATATATTGAATGTATGAGTATGCGAGTTGGAATGCTAAACACAACTTAGGCTTGAAAAGGATCTAAAAGGAACACTTACCTTGGCTTTACTCAACTCATGAATAACTCAACTCAAAATGCAGTGTAAAACAAAAATAATAGTGCAAATTAAACACAACATTTAGAACAGTAAATAACAACTCAATTTGTTAAAGATATGAAATAACGAACTCAACTTTACTCATATATCAAAGTAATATAGTTTCTGTGGGAGATTTTCTAACCGACAACCACCACTATGAGCCTAAGTTGTGATACATCATCTTGCCCACGCTGCCAGAACAGTCCTATATTTTGCCGTCATATATGACTCCCTAACTAAGTGGATCCACTAGTCTATGCTAAAAGAATCTTAAGGAGTCATCTAAAAAGTATGATCATTTACTACCCATGATGGCTACATGGTTTATGGAGACTTTAGTTAATATGAACTCGCATTCCCATATCGGTGCTCAGTACTACTCCCAAAATATACTTAGCTCATATGTTTTTAAAACAAACTTCTTTCTTTGGTTTGAGATAATTACTCAAAACTTAGCCTAAAAGCTCTGTTGGAATCGATGCTCCCTTTCTTTTTCAAATGTGAACATCTTAAACTCTTGGGAATACTTAGTTCCCTTATAACTTTTGGAGAAATGAACTCAACTCTTTACTCTTTGCTTAGCTTAAAACTTAAGCCTTAGAATAAAGTTAAAATGTTTGTTAAAGACTTTTGAAAAACTTTAATGAACTTCTCTTGACTGTCTTCTTGACTTCTAAACTTGACTCTTCACTTTCCTTGAATTGAATTATGGATTCAAGGATCGTGATTTGTGATAGGAAAGATCTCATGATGTTTAAGAGTGTTTTTAGATAGATAAACATGAGAAAAGATAAAAAATTCACTGTCTGAGGGTAGGTCCGCGACGCGGAGATGTATTTCAATTTTGGTCACGAAAATACTTTTTGAGGCAGAATGGTCCGTGACCGCTCCGCTCCGTGAAATGATTTTTCCCAAATTTGGGGAGTCGATTCGTGACGCGGAGCTAGTTCCCAGATTTTCCCGACTAAATTTCTTCTTCGTTTTCCAGCCCCAATTCGCCCAAACTCGTTTCTTTTTCCCACATTCTTTTTAGAAACAGATATCCAACAAATGTACCTAAGAACCTAACTCCAGCCAACTCAATAATTTGACGTAATGATCTCAGAAACTTCTCAATTTCAGCCCTACTCAAGAACAATATCAAATTCAAGAATACATATCAAGAAAATCAACTTTCAAACTCTTTCAGGATGAATTCACGTTGAAATAAACATGTTTGGCATGTGGGTGAATGAACCCAATGTTATGAAAGCCTCACATACCTTGTAGGATCAAATCCATGAAGAAATCCGTAATCAATTCCTTATGAAACGAAGAATCTTTCTTTTCTCTTCTCCTTTCTCTTGCATTCTTCTCTCTAGAACCCTAGCGTAAATTTCCAATTGTGCAAATTGAACCAATTCATTTTTTACCCTTAATTAATTCACTGTAAATGAATTAAAATTATAGGGTATGGAAAAGACCAAAACACCCTTTAAAAATCCGGATTTGGACATTTCCTCATTTGAACATCCGAATTTCAAATGGGCATATCTCACTCATACGAACTCGGAATTGCGTAAACTCGGCGGCGTTGAAAATATTATTTCAAAAGCTTTCCTACCATATCTGGAAGTACACCTAACTCATCTTGAGCTAGGAGTTATGGCCGTTTGAAGTTTACAAAAAACTCAACTTTTCCTAACTTAACAAAATTTCCATATTTTAATTCTTTCCAAAAATGACTATTTCCAATTCTTACCTTCTTCCTAGTTATTTCAGTTTGTGAGATGTTACAATATCTCCCCCTTGGAAACAGTCATCCTCGAATGAGATTACTCTTACTAGGCTAAGTGTGTAACATGCAACATTAACTCAACACCCAACATGTAATGCAAACACAACATGCCAACTCATAAATTGAATAGTACTAAGAAGAGAATTAGTACCTTGGTCTAAAATTTCTCTGGATTCGAAGAGATGTGGATATATCTTCTTCATATCCTCCTCAGCTTCTCAAGTAGCTTCTTCAACAAATTGGTTCCTCCAAAGGACTTTGACTGATGCTACTTCCTTGGTCTTCAACTTGAGAACTTGGCGATCTAGAATCTGGACCGGAATCTCTTCATAAGATAAGCAATTCTTGATCCCAATATCTTCAGTTGGTATGATCAATGAAGGATCGCCCATGCACTTTTTCAACATGGAGATGTGAAACACTGGATAAATCGCGACTAACTCTTGTGGTAGCTCCAACTCATAAGCTACATTACCCACCCTTTTTGATATTCTGTAAGGGCCAACACACCGGGGACTAAGCTTCCCCTTCTTACAAAACCTCACTTTAAAGTACACCCAATCATTTACTTCAAACTCTAACTCCCTTCCCTTAACATCAGTGTAGAATTTATGATGACTCTACACCATTTTCAACCTCTCTTGAATCACTTTCACCTTCTCCATAGCTTGATAAACTAAATTTGGTCCTACCAACTCAGATTCACCAACTTCAAACCATCCAATAGGAGATTTGCATCTTCTCCCATAAAAAGCTTCATAAGGAGCCATTTGGATGCTAGAGTAGTAATTATTGTTGTAAGCAAATTCGATAAGAGGTAGGTGATCATCCAAATTAACTTTGAAATCAATCACACAAGCCCTCAACATATCCTCTAAGGTCTGAATAGTGCATTCTTCTTGACCATCTGTCTAAGGATGAAAGGCAGTACTTACGTTCACCTTTGAGCCCAAGCCTTTTTGGAATGACTTCCAAAATTGTGTTGTAAATTGTGCACCCCTATATGATATAATAGAAATAGGGACTCCATGAAGTCTTACCACCTCCTGAATATATAACCTGGCATAGTCCTCTACTGAATAAGTGGTCGTTACCGACAAAAAGTGGGTTGATTTTTTCATTCTATTGAAAATCACCCAAATAGAATCATGCTTCCTGCGAGACCTTGGTAAGCCTATGATGAAATCCATATTAATCTTCTCCCACTTCCATTTCGAAAGTTCTATATTCTGAGCCAAACCACTGATCCTTTGGTGCTCTACTTTAACTTATTGGCAATTTGGACACTTAGCAACAAATTCTGCAATGCCCTTCTTCATACTATTCCACCAATACACCTCTCTCAAGTCATGATACATCTTTGTGGAATCTTGATGAATGGAATATCTGGAGCTATGAGCTTCCTCCGTGATCCTTTCTTGGAGTCCATCCACCATTGGTACACACAATCTACCTTGATATCTCAATACCCTATCTCCCCCTTGTTCAAAAACTAATACTTTTTTCTTATGAACATTTGCCTTCAATTCAAGCAAAATAGGATCTTGGTCTTACTTCTCTTTTACTTCTGACACTAATGATGATTAAGTCCCATTCATCACCACTACTCCTCCTTTTCTGGAATCTGTTAGTCGAACTCCTAAGCGTGCAAGTCTATGTATATCTTTCGATAACTCTCTATTTTCTTCCTCAACATGGGCGGTACTACCCATGGACAACCTTCTTAAAGCATCAACAACCACATTAACCTTACCTGGGTGATAAAGAATACTGATGTCATAATCTTTGAGCAATTCTAACCCTCCTCATTTATCTGAGATTAAGCTCTTTCTAAGTGAACACATATTGCAGACTCTTGTGATCAGTGAATACATCAACATGAATACCATACAAATAATGACGCCATATCTTCGAAGCAAATACTACGACAGAAAACTTTAAGTCATGGGTTGGGTAATTCTTCTTATGAATTTTCAACTGTTTGGAGGCATAAGCTATAACCTTGCCATTTTGCATTAATACACAACCCATACCAACTCTAGACGCATCACAATATACAACAAAGCCTTGCGTACCCTCTGGTAAGGTCAACACTGCGGCAGTAGTCAACCTCTTTTTGAATTCCTGAAAGCTTTTCTCACAAGCTTCAGACCATTGAACCTTCAATGCTTTCTGAATCAACTTGGTCAATAGGGATGAATTTGATGAGAACCCCTCTATGAACTTTCTCTAATATCTAGCCAAATCCAAGAAACTCCTAATATCAGTTGGAGATGTGGGTCTAGGCCAACTTTGCACTACATCTATCTTTTGGGTTTCAACTCTAATTCCATCACCGAAAACTATGTGGCCCAAAAATGCCACAGACTCAAGCCATAACTCACATTTAGAGAACTTAGCATACAACTCCTTATCTTTCAAAGTCTGAAGAACTATTTTGAGATGGTTAGTATGATATTCTTCATTTCTTGAATAGATTAGTATGTCATTAATGAAGACGATAACAAACATATCTGAATAAGGTTTGAAAACTCTATTCATAAGGTCCATGAACACTGCAGGTGCATTGGTCAAAACTAACAACATGACCAGAGACTAATAGTGACCATAACGGGTCCTGAATGCTGTCTTGGGAATATAACATTCCCTTACTTTCAACTGATGGTAGCCAGATCTGAGGTCTATTTTCAAAAATCAAGAAGCACCCTGAAGCTAATCAAAAAGATCATCAATTCTTGGAAGAGGATACTTATTCTTGATGGTAACCTTGTTCAATTGGCAGTAATCTATACACATCCTAAGGCAACCATTTTTCTTTCTCACAAATAAGACCGGAGCACCCAAGATGAGAAACTTGGTCGAATAAGCCCTTCTCTAAAAGATCTTTTAACTGCTCTTTAAGATCTTTCAACTTTTCTGGTTCCATTCTATATGGCGGAATAGATATAGGAGGAGTATATGGAAGAACATCTATACCGAAGTCTATCTCTCTCTCAGGAGGGACTCTGGGTAGAAAATCTCGAAAAACTTCTGGAAAATCTTTTACTATAGAAACTGACTAAATAAGAGGTATTTCAACACTAGAGTCATTAACTAGGACTAAGTGATAGACACACCCCTTGGAAACTAACTTTCTTGCCTTAAGGTATGAAATAAAATGACCCTTAGGCACTACTAAACTACTTTTGCACACTGAGATTGGCTCATTAGGAATTTGGAACTTGACAACTTGAGTTCTACAATCTATTGACGCATAGCAGGCATGAAGCCAGTCCATACCTCTAATGACATCAAAATCTACCATATCTAACTAAATTAAATCAATCATGGTGTCTTTGTGATTGTGGAAATGACACAATCACGATATAATCACTCAGCTAGAATAGACTCCCCAACAGGTGTAGAAACACAAAAGGGTTCACAGAATTTCTCAGGAATAACATCAAACTTATTTGCAACATAAGGGGTTACAAAAGATAAACTTGCTTCTGGGTCAAGCAAAGTATAAACATTTAAAGTAAAGACTTTGATCATACCAGTGAAAACATCTGGAGAGTTCTCTTGCTCATGATGGCTACTGATTACATAGAGGCGGTTTGCTTCTCCGCCAGTACCGAAAGTAGCTCCTCTAGGTGCCGCCTTGTCTGGTGCAGCAACTAATGAAAATTGGGCTCTATTTCCCTTATTTCCACTACCTTGCTTGTTCTTATGACACTCTTTCATGAAGTGACCCTCTTGCCCACACTTGAAACAACATGGCTAGCCGTCATGATACTTACCTAGGTGGGTTCTACCACACCTAGCACATGCAGGAGCCCAGTTACCTCCTTGTGCCACACTACCTTGAGACTGTGCAGGTCTAGCTCTGAAGTGTTAGGAATTCTGACCATTATACTCACTTTTGTTTCTACGTCCAGGTGCACTAGCAGATGATGGTGCAGGTCCCTTTTGCTTTTCCTGAAAGGACGAACGGTTCACATTACTTTTCTGGTGCCCGAACTCATCAAGTCTTCTCTTTCTTATTTATGAATTCTTCCCTATCCCTCTGCTTCTATTCTTCAAACCTGCTACATATAGACCGTCAATCTTGATATATCCATATCCCCAATTAGCATCGCTGCCCTGCCCCTTTGCTTGATAGGCCGGACAACCCAGCAACGAACAAACTTATTCTATTTCTCATATCCGCAACCATCTCCAGAGCTTAACAGGATAGTTGGGTGAACTTCAACCCATACTCATGAACATGCAAGAATCCTTCTTAAGGGTAAGAAATTCTTGTACCTTAGCCTCTTTCAATTCTCGGGGGAAGAAACGCCCCAAGAAGGCCTCCTCAAAACATGCCCAACTCGCAGGTGGTGCATCCTCAACTCTTCCCTCTTTCCACTACTCAAACCAAGTCCTAGCAACATTCTTCAGTTGATATGAAGCAAGATCAACTATCTCAGTATCGGCAACATGTATAACCTAAATTACCTTATTCAGTTCCTCAATAAAACTCTCTGGATCCTCAGTAGTGCTTGAACCCATGAAACTTGGAGGATTCATCCTCAAGAACTCTCGGATCCTCAAAGTTTTAGTCACTTCCTGTCTAGCTCCTCTTTGTTGCCGAGCTTGGTTGTTCACAACTTGGCTAAACATCCGGATAGCCTCACGGAACTCAGGATTGGTAACTTCCCCTTGAGGTTGCACTTTAGGTGCATTGGGTACCCCTTGCTCCTCAACATTCCTTCTAGCATGACGACCTCAGAAAGCTCTTCGTGGAGGCATGATTAACTAAAAAACACGTGCAAGCATGAATTAGAAAGAAACATTTTAGAGATCAAACTCTAACGCATGAAATAAGTGTGAAAGAAGTGAGAAAATTTCCTAAGTGTTGCAGCCTCCTAATAATAGATGTGGCACGCTTCACACCGTTAACTAGGACTCTACAGATATGGCTTGATAGACTCCCTAGGAATCTTGAACTCTGTGTTCTAATACCATGTATGTCATGCCATGAGCCTATACCTCGGACGTGGCTGACACTTGAGAACTATTGTTGGCCCTAAGCGAACCCTTGGCCTGGCTTGCTTACTCAGTGGAAGACTCTAAGCATTATTATAATGATCAAATACACTTACTCAATTGTTAAAAAAAATAACTTAGAATGTTTAAAAGTCCACATTCAACTTGGCCAAAACGGCAACTCAAGTCTTAACATATGAAATGATAATGTAAAGACAACTGAACTGCTAACTGTCTATGAAGCCTTTAAAACAAAAAGGGATGTCGGGTCAAGACCCTAATCATCCTATCAATGAAATACTGAAAGCAATGATAAAAGGAGTCCTCCGAAATGCAAGGAGGCTCACCAACAGACTATGATGTGCTCAACTGGGTCAAGGAGGGACTAAGTGCTGATCCTGGTTACCTATGTCTGCATCATAAAACGTTGCAGGCCAACTGGCATAAGTACATTGAATGTATGAGTATGGGTGTTGGAATGCTAAACATAACACAGGCTTGAAAAGATTCTGAAAGAAACACTTACACTCTTTTTAATGCATGAATAACTTAACTCATAACAAAGCAATGAAACACATGCAGTACATGAAAAACTTCATAAAATAGTAAAAGCAACTTAATTCGTTAAAGAAAATGCAATAACAAAATCAACTTTACTTATATAATTAAGTAATATAGTTTCTATGGGAGTTTCTCTAACCGACAACCACCACTATGACCCTAAGTGGTGATACAGCGTCTTGCCGACGCTGCCAGAACTGTCCTATACTTTGCCATCATATAGGACGCCTTAACTAAGTGGATCCACTAATCTATGCTAAAAGCATCTTAAGGAGTCATCTAAAAAGTATGATCCTTTACTACCCATGATGGCTACATGGTTTATGGAGACGTATCTGAACTCAAACTCGTCCCCATATCGGGGCTCAATACTACTCCCAAAATATACTAAGTACATATGTTTGTAAAAACAAAACTCTTTCTTTGGTTTGAGATAATTAGTCAAAAACTTAGCTTAAAAGTTGTCTTGGAATCGATGTTCCCTTTCTTGCTCAAATGTGAAATCACTTTTAAACTCTTTGGGAATACGTAGTCCCCTTATAATTCTTGAAGAAAAGAACTTCAATCTTTACTCTTTACTCTTTACTTAACTTGAACTTTAAGTCTTAAATCAAAGTTAAAATGTTTGCAAAAGACTTTTGAAAAACATTAATAAACTTTTCTTGACTTGCTTCTTGACTTCTAAGCTTGACTCTTAAGTTTCCTTGAATTAGATTATGGATTCAAGGATCATGATTTGTGATAGGGAAGATATCAGGATGTTTAGGAGTGTTTTTAGATAGCTAAACATGAGAAAAGATAACAAAAAAAAATCACTGTGTGAGGGTAGATCCGCGACACAGAGATTTATTTAAATTTTGGGCGCGAAAATACTTTTTGAGGCAGAACAGTCAGTGACCGCTCTGCGACGCGAAGGCATTTTTCCCAAATCTGGGGAGCAGGTCCGCGATGCGGAGCCAGTGCCCATATTTGCCCGACTAAATTTATTCTTTGTTTTTCAACCTCAATTTGCCCAAACTCGATTTTTTTTCCAAATTATTTTTAGATACAGATACCCAACAAATGTACCTAAGAACCTAACTTCAACCATCTCAATAATTTGATGTAATGATCTCAGAAACTTCTCAATTTTTGCCCAACTCAAGAACAAATATCAAATTCCACAATATATATCAGGAACACCAACTTTCAAACTCTTTTAGGACGAATTTCACTGAACTAAACATGTTTTGTGCATGGGTGAATGAACCCAATGCTAAGAAAGACTCACATACCTTGTAGGATTAATTCCTTGGCGAAATCCACAACGAAATCGCACGATATTGGCAAATCTTTAGTTTTTCTTCTCCTTTCTCTTCTTTTTCTCTTTTCTCTTCCAAAATCCGGATTAGACTTTCCTAATTCAAACAGCCCAACTTCCAAAGCACATATATCTCCCATACGAACAGGGAATCACGCAAACTCAGTGGCGTTGGATATATTATTCCAAGAGCTTTCCAACTATATTTGGAAGTACACCTAACTCATCGTGAGCTAGGAGTTATGGCCTTTTTAAGTTGACCAAAACTCAACTTATTCTAACATAACAAAATTTTCAGATTTTTCATTCTTTCCAAAAATGACTATTTCAAATTTTTAGCTTCTTCCTAGTTATTTGAAATTGCGAGATGTTACACTAATATAAATATGTACTTACACAATTACATGAGATCATTCATAATGTCAAGGTAATAGAGTGAAAAAATAATTGACCATAAATGTTCGGAAAGACTCTAACCTAAAAGAATTTGAAAGAATAGAATTCTTATGCTAAAAGATATCAATAATTCTGAATACGATATGTCAATTAATAAGTCCACAAATAGATTTCACTATAAAACTGAATGCAATTTCTTTCATAGCCACCATCAAGAAATATATATGTATTTTTACATAGTATATTCCATCTCAAGCAAGGTTTCTACTTATTAACTTTATATTTACAAGATTTTTTAATGTCTGACTGTATGCATGAGTGGTTTTCATGAGATTATTTACTATTGTAAACTAATTATTATTTTTATTTTATTTTATGTGTAGCTAAAATGAATACTTTCATCAACAATAACAAGTTCAACAAGAAGAAAGTGGTATTCATAATGGGAACAACAGGAACGGGATAATCCCGTTTCTCTGTTGACCTTGCGACCCATTTTTCAGGAGAAATAATCAACTCGGACAAAATGCAAGTTTATAATGGAGTTGAAATTGTGACAAAAAAGATCACACACACTGAGAAACAAGGTGTACGACACTATTTGTTTGGCATATATATTTATTTACAACAATATTTATATCAAATGACTACCTAGATAATTTAATAGTAGTAATTGTAGATTCTAGTGGTAAATATACTTTACTATTAAAAAATTATTTATTCGAATTCTGAGAAAGTTAATTTGATCACATTTTCTTAGGTGAAATTGAGCCAGATTCTGACTTCATAGCTGAAGATTTTTGTTTGCAAGCTATTGTCTACATAGAAAAAATTTTGAACACTCAACGTGTTCCAATTATTGTTGGAGGGTCAAATTCCTATATTGAAAAACTTGTGGAAGACTCTGTGTTTATGTTCAAATATAAGTATAATACTTGCTTTATTTGGATTGATGTAGAGCAAATAGTGTTGAACCGTAAAGTTGAGATGAGGGTTGATCAAATGGTCAATGTAGGTAAATTTTGTAATTTTTTATGTATCAATCAAGAAATAATCATGCATCTGGCTAAAAACTTTTATTATATAATTTTCTTAATAATATTTTTTATTATGAAATCTACGTTTCACTAAATAAAACTCTTCTTTTAATTTATGTTGCATGCAGGGCTAGTGGATGAGGTGTGACAGATTTTCATTCCAGATGCAGATTACACCAAAGGAATGCGACGGTACATTGGTGTCCCCGAAATGGACAGATATTTAAGAGAAGAAACAAATATAGATGAAGATGATGAATCAAAGAAGATGCTTCTTCAATCGTCAATTGCTAAAATCAAGCGTAATACTCGTTTATTAATTTGTCACCAACTTGACAAGATTCAACGATTAATAAATGAGAAGATGTGGTTGGTGCATCATATTATTGCTACTGACGTTTCCAAAAGAGATAGAAAAGAAGCTATTGACGAAGCATGGATGAATACCGTTTTGCAACCATGCCTAGATATTGTGAAAAGATTTCTCAAAAGTGATGATCACAATATGATTATTGAGTGAACATAAACTATCGTTATATCTCTCTTGAGTTATTTTGTCTCTTCGGTACTTTAATTTCGACCTATTTTGTACAATTTGTATCGCATTACAGATATATATATGATATGACCCTTCTTTCTATATATATTATTCCTGTCTGTAAAAACATTGTTATTTATAGAGTAAATATTTAAGCTTTATAAAAAAAAAATTTAAGTTCCGATCCAAGCCCAAGCCCCAAGTCCAAGTCCTCTATATTTTATATATATTAATATAAATACATACTTACACAATAACATGAGTGATATATTCTTATCTTCTTTATAAATTACAACAAAATTGGAGTTATTTACGACTAAGTTTTTGTTAGTATATCTTGTCAATGACTAAAAATGATAAAATGTGTATATAAGAATAGGAAAATAGGTCCAAGTTTGCTCGTGTATTATTCAAAATATATTGTATAATCCTGACCTCTTTTAAACAATTTACCATTCTTATCGTCAGTATTTGCAAATCATATCATACCTTTTTTTTTTGTTTGAAAAGAATATATTATATATGTTTATCATCATTACAAAAGAATGTACTACTAACATAAAAATATGTTCCAAAGGATAGTTAACGACATTTCAAGTGACTCATACAAAAGAATATCCTAATTTATTGGTTTGATGTGTTTTCAAAACGATTTTTTTTTAAAAAAAAAAAAAACGCAAAAGATGTAGTAAGATAGGTAAAAGTTTGTGAACATACAACCAAAAGAAAAAAAAAAAAAAAAACACTTGGTGTTATTACGGGTGTGCACCTTTCATATTTTACTAAAAAAATATTGAGTGGGAGAAATTCCATGTCTAATACGTGTACAATTTTTTTAATCTTTCAAAGAAAATTATATTTTACTCAAGTTGGACTATGTATTGTAATTACTAAAACTTCTAACATGAAATTGGTGGACAACCAGGAGTTGTTTTAAAAAATTAATCAAATATAATTCTCAAATTTTGAATATATATAGTCTTAAACTATCCTAAAGTCAAGTATGTTTTAGGGATTAAGACAAAGAAGAAACTTTTTTCTAATCTATTCAAACAACAAGGTTCTCCTTGGTGATTTTTTTTACTTGGCGAAAACACAAGTTTTTGAATTTTTTCTTATTTTCTTGCTAAGTATCTCTTTTTATGATTGATTAGGTAGATATTTTATAAATGAATGAGACAATTTGGTTAAGTTTAAATTGTATTATAATTTTCCTAACTTCTGGTTTATGTGTCTAAATTTTAATATAGATTCTATTCGATTGGGGCCTCTTCAATGTAAATAAATGGTTCAGCTGAGATATCAAACTATTATTTTTTTTTGTGACGACTTTGAGCGGTCTTTAGTCTATCTCTTATGAGTTGAACTTTTTTCATAGCCTCATGAACCGAATAAGGCCCAATCAGTGGTGTTTCACCTACTTCGAATCAACCAACCCGAGACATGCACCTACGGCCACATAATAACTCATAAGGGGCCATATGAATACTGCGATGGAAACTATTATTGTAGGAAAAAATTCAATTAGGTATAGGTGATCATCCCAACTACCATTGAAATCAATCACGCAAGCTCTTAACATCTCCTCTAAGGTCTGAGTGGTACGCTCTTCCTGACCATCCATCTTCAGAAGAAATTTTGTACTGAGATTTACTTGAGTACCAAGACCTTTATGAAACGATTTCAAGAAATGATAGGTAAAAAAGGGACCCCTATCTAAGATGATAGATTAGGGAAACCCATTCAACCTGAATATCTCGTTGATGTAGAGTAGCAGAATCCTTCGCTGAATATATATTCTTGACTACCAAAAAAGTAGCTGACTTAGTGACTTTGTCCTCTATCCCCAAATGGAGTCCTGTTGTCTGTGAGTATGAGGTAAACCTGTAATGAAGTCCATGTTTATCACTTCCCATTTCCACGTAGGACTACAAATCTCCTGAGTCACACCTCCTGGTTTCTTATGTTCTACTTTAACCTATTGACAGTTAGGACACATAGCCACAAAGTCTGTGATGTCTCTCTATGTCCTTACACCAATTGACTTACGTTAGATAATGGTACATCTTAGAGGCATCCTATATGAATAAAATATATGGAATTATTGGCTTCTATAATGATTAGCTGCCTCAACTCACTCACATTAGGGATACATAAGTGGCCCTAGTAACGAAGCACGCCATCTCCCCCTTGGGAGAAAACCTTCACTCTAGTCTGATGAACTGCACTTTCAACTGAAACAATATATGATCACTATCTTGTTTCTTCTTAACCTTCGCAACCAATGGGCATTTTTATCAATTATGAACTATCACACCACTATCTGATGTGTGCTTAAGTCAAACTCCTAAGCAAGCAAGCAGATGAACATCTCTGGCTAATTCTTTCTTCCCTTCCTCAACATGTGCCACATCACCCATGGATAGTCTTCTAAGGGCATCAGCCACTACATTGGCCTTACCTGGATGTGAGAGCACATTCATGTCATGGTCTTTGATTAATTCAAGTCATCTCCTTTGACGAAGATTCAACTCTTTCTAGGTGAACACATACCGGAGGGTATTATGATCTGTGAACACATTCACATGAACACCATACAAGTAATGTCTCCAAATCTTGAGGGCAAACACGACTGCTGCAAGCTGACGTCATGAGTGAAGTAGTTATTCTCATGGACCTTAAGCTGTCCGAAAGCATAAGCTGTTACTTTACCATGTTGCATCAACACACAACCTAGACCGAACCTAGATGCATAATAATAAACCATATAACCATCTGAACAATCTGGTATAGTTAAGAAATAAGTTGTAGTCAACCTGGTATTCAGTTCTAAGAAGCTTTTCTCACACTGATCTGACAACTGAACTTGACCTTTTTATATGTCAACTTTGTCCATGGGGCAATTATGGATGAAAATCCTTCAACGAATATCTTGTGGTAACCGGCAAAACGCAAGACATATCTGCTATCAGTAATCGAGATGGTTTGCGCCAGTGCTTTACTACCTCAATTTTCTGAGAATCTACTTGCATCCCTTCGCTGGATAACTTATTACCAAGGAAAGCGACCGACTATAACAAAAATTCATATTTTCTAAAATTAGCGAATACATGTCGATCTTTGAGGGTTTGCAAAACAATTCACATATCATTCGCATGCTCTTCCTCATTCAAAGAATAGACGAGGATATCATAAATAAAGATGATGACGAAAATGTCTAAATACTTTTTAAATACCCTCTTCATTAATCCCATGAAAGATTCAGGAGTATTTGTTAGTCCAAAAGACATAACTAAAAATTCATGGTGACCATATTGAGTCCGAAGGCTGTCTTTTAGATGTCATTATCTCTAACTCTAAGTTTATGATAGCTGGATATGGGGTCTATCTTAGAAAAGCAACTGGCACATTGAAGATGGTCGAAGATGTCATCAATCCTTGCGATGATATATTTATTCTTGATGGTGACTTTATTTAATTGACAATAGTAAATGCGCATCCTAAGAGAACCCTCATTCTTTCACACGAACAATACTGGAGCACCCCATGGATAAATGTTGGGTTTGATGAAGCCCTTATCTAGAAGGTCTTTCAACTGTTAATTCAATTTGTTAAGCTCAACTGGAGCCATCCTATAAGGAGGAATCGAAATAAGCTAGGTATCTAGAAGTAGATCTATTCAAAAGTATATTTCCCTATCGAGAGAAACTCCAATAAGATCCTTTGCTAACACTTCTGGAAACTCATGTATGACTTGGGCTAACTCAGAGTTTTAATCCATAACCCAAACATTATGATAGATATACCCGTTAGAAATCATTTTCCTGGCCTTAAGCTAAGAGATAAATCGACCTACAGGAACAGAGTTACTACCCTTCTAATCTAAGTCTGACTCATTTGGAAATTTAAAAATGAACTATGCTAGTTATACAATCGACTAAGGCATAACAAAAATGTAACTAATCCATGCCTAGAATGATATTAAAATCTATCATTTCTAACTCTACAATTTTTGTAGAGGTGACTTTCAAGGAAACTGTGACAAGGAAATTTATGCATACCCGTCTAACAATAATTGGAATACAAACTGGGGTAGAAACTGAGAAGGGATCTGAGTGAGTTTCTGGACTAATACCGAAGTTTACTACTATATATGGAGTTACAAAAGAAAGTGTATCCCCTGTATCTAAAAATGCATACACATCTAAATGGAAGACTTGTAATGTACCCGTGACCACATCTAGAGAATCCTCCTTGTCCTTTTGAGTCTAAAGAGCATAAAACATGTTCTGGCCGTGACTACCACTTGTACTAGACAAGGCACCTTGCTAATTGGGGTGACCTGTTGGAGCTGCTGAAGTTGTATACTGAGTTTTTTTTTACCTCCGTGACCTACATGGCAGAATGAAAGTCCCATACTAGCTGCACCGAAAACACCCCTATCTGCTAGCAAGACACTCACCCAGATGGTTCTTACCACACATTGGAAAAGATGGAAAAGTCTTCTTACCTGAAGCACTCCCCTAAGATATAGAGCCTTATGCCTTCCCTTTTTGATCATGTCAAAACTTGGGTGACAGAGCGCTTGATGAGGAAATCGATGGGACTGTAGATAGCAACTAAAACAGTGAGTGATTTCCAATGCCTGATCTCTGCTTAGAGTATGCATAGTTTCCCATTCAATACTTTTAGTTATCCTTAGCCATTTCCTTGAGCTTGTCTCCATAAACCTACTAAAAACGAGTCATTATTCTGGAGATATCCATATCCTCTAATATTATAGAATTCCTGCACTCGGTCTTCACTAGATCAGATACTTCCAACAAGAACTTACCTTTTTTCTCTCACATCAGCTACCATATGTGGATCATACCTAGAGAGTTGAGTGAAATTTAGCACATCTTCCTAGATTGACACTAACCCTGCCTCAAGTTAATAAATTCCAGGCCCTTAGCCTTGTCAAGTTTCTCGGGAAGAACTTGTCTAGAAAAGCTCCAATATAACAGTCCCAAAACATAGTAGCTACATCCGTGCCCCTCCTGTCTTTCCATTGCGTAAACTAAATATGAGCCACATCCTTAGGTTTATAGGATGCTAGTTCAACACTATCATTACTAGTCATTCGCATTACATCAATAATCTTATTGATCTCATCAAAAATATATATAGGTACTTACAACCTGCGACCCTAGAAACTCTGACGGATTCATACAAACAAAATCTCAAAACCTGGCTGCAACTTATCAAGTAGTGGGGTTTGGAGGGACTGGGTCAGCTGGTTGGCTACATTAAGAGCTAATAGTTGGATCGCATTATTGATTTCTCCATTCATAACCTTATGGTCCGGGATTGGAGGAACTGCAATAGCATTATGTGTGTAAGCATTTCGTGTGTAAACCTTTATTCACTAAAAATTCATCAAACTAGAGCAAAAAGAGAAGAAGCAGTCGACCAAGCCCACTCCAAGAATGCAAAAAGTTTTCTTTAGTTCCAGCCCCGAAATAGAAAGATTTCTTCGTGAATTTCATCACCAGGTATGTGGGATTTCACTGGTGGATTCCTTTCATCCACTAGGTCCCTAGAATTAAGTCAGATTCTTGATTTCTATATCTTTCTTAGACATAGGGTATCTAAAACATTAGATACTTGTTGTGATTTAGCTATAAGAATATTCCTAATCATATTATCATGTGTTTGTGGAATCGTTGCTTAGTACTTTGCATGAAACTCTGAACCCCAGTTGTATAGATTCTCTTAGTTCATGAATTACACATACTAGGTCAGTTAAAAATATATACATGCTCCAGTTTTGAACGTCACATTATCAGTATATTTCAGCATGAACCTTATTTTGAGTTATAAATCCTGAGAAGCTTTTTATAGCCAACACTATAGTCTTAAACTGAGTTTTTGAGAAATTTAAGATGTGTTTTGAGAAAGAGCTTCTAAAACATGCTTAGTATGACAATCAATTAGGTCATCAATGTATGAGCAGTATGGTATCTAGATATACCATCAATGTTTATGCAGTATAACTTCCTGAGTCATTAACGATCATAGTATAATATGATTTTGAATTGTTTTTGAGAAAGAATTTTCAAGTATGAGTATCTACATGTCAGTATTTTGAGATATTAATGTATCATATACATACTCCAGTTGGGAGTACATGCATCAGTTAAGAATGTTTCATTATCAGTACTTAATGTTGCATTTTAAGTAAGTATGTCATAATCTCGAGCTATCTAGTTTACTTCAGTATGTTATAATTTACATATATTCAGTTGGGAGTAGGCTTAATACCGAGTGGACTAGGGTCAGTCACCCTTTAAGTCCCAAAACTACGTGCCCCCATTTGTTGTAAGTCCTCTTTGTGGGCACCAATTTAGTGAACACACCAGTCATGCCTCTATACCCTTGGCAGGGTATATTGGTTCCTCTCGATGGGGCGTATACATCAGACTCCATATTTAGCTCATGTTGTTTTATGTCGGTTATTAGTAGCTCTCACAAACAGATTCTAGTGCATTGGCCAGGTTATCAATTATAGTTCAGTATTCAGTTTCAACATGTTATAAACTTGATCATTGCATTCAGTTAGTTTATGTTCAGTAATTACAGTACAACATCATGTTCAGATTATATCATTGCTTTACTGCTTTGTTCAGTTATATGCTTTATTTAGCTTTATTCTATTATGCATGCTCAGTACCTTTCAAGTATTGACACATACTCTATGCTACATCTTTTCGTGATATAGGTTTAGGTCCTCAGCATTCAGATCACCATAGATCGATTCGTGATCTTCAGTGGTGAGTCCTCATATTTCGAGGACAGTAGACATGCTTCTATATTTAGTATTTTCTTCTTAGTTCTCAGTATTTGCTAGAGTTAACCGAGGCATGTTCCAACATCTTTAGTTAGTTAGAAGATTTATTTCAGACATTGTTAGATTCAGCTTTAGTGTTTGAGTTTTACTGCATTGTCTTAAACTCTTCTCAGATTTATATATATCTAGATAGGATTGGGTATTCCCATCATTTCAGTTTACCTTATGTTTAAGCTTCTGCATAGTATTTCTATTTTAGAAATCTTTTAGTATACTTATAATAAGCCAGGAGGGTTACCTTGGGTTCACTCGAGATCCTAGGTCCCGTGTCCGCATCCTAGGGGTAGCTTCGGGGCGTGACATCACACACATAAAAGAGACTCTACTTAGTATAGTTTTCAGACACCCTAGGAATCTTGAACCCGATTCTCTTATACCAAGTTTGTCATTCCCCGTGGCTACCCCTAGACACCGCACGGTTCTTAGTATCACAAGTGAGCCCAAGCTAACCGATGTCATGACATATATATAACAGTTTAATTAAAAGATGCACTGTGCAGAATGTAAAAAGGATTTTGTATCTGAAATGAAGAAAACCCAACATGTCTGAAGATAAAAAAATATATGAATAGTTTAGTGATGATAGAAAAACAACACTAACAACTCAAGCTGAATTTAACCTATCTCTGGAAGCCTCTAACTCATCTGAGTTACTGGGAAATGCCCCCAGCTAACTCTAACAAGATCGAAACTGAAAAATGAATTTTAAAAATTGAAGCATTCCTATTGTCCTTTAACTATGACGACTCAGTAGACTCACCACTAAAGCTGCTAAGTATGGACTGGATGTTGAGCATCTGAACCTACATGCTACAATGATGTAGCACAAAAGTATGCGTCAGTACCTTAAATATACTGAGCATGCGGGATATATGCTAAGTTGAACAATATAAACTTAACAAGGAAATAGATATACTAAAGCATAACTGAAAGCTGAGATCGATGCATTGACCAAGTACTTATTATGAAGATATAACATGCTAAACCGAA
The DNA here is from genome assembly GCA_035578085.1 of Solanum pinnatisectum. NCBI lineage: Eukaryota > Viridiplantae > Streptophyta > Magnoliopsida > Solanales > Solanaceae > Solanum > Solanum pinnatisectum. Next base: position 16,774,398 of record CM069079.1, read on the forward strand.
TTCAAAAATAAATATTGAATACATGGTCTATGCAATATGAATCTGATTGTTTGATATTCTATTAACCGACATAAAACATGTAAGCTAAACGTGGAGTCCGAAGTATACGCACAAAATAGAGGACCAAATATACCATGCCGGGGTATAAAGGTATGACTTTGGCGTGATCATAAAAATTGATGCCTAACAGAGGGGACTTATAAAAGTAAGAGGGGATGTAGTACTGGTCTTTGAGGGTATGCTGAACCCCTAGTCCAACTGGATGCTAAGTTTACTCCTAACTGAATATAAAGCTAAGAATGCAACTGTAATACTTAATAGCTCAAAATACTGATAATTATCTGAGAATGCATCATACATATACTGAAAGGTATGTCATTCGAATTCTGAAGCATGATTGTCTGACTAATCTACCTACAAATTAAACTTCATGGAATGTGGATAATTAATAGAAGCTAGCGTTTATGAGTTTTATACATGTGACTATACTAGCGGGTAAATTCCAATGGACCCCTAAGATTAAGGAAACGTAGGTCTTAACAGTTTATGGAGATGCTGAATATTTGACTGAATTCTAGGGACCTAATGGGTTAAAGGAACCCACTAGTGAAATCCCACATACCTGGTGATGAAAAATACAAATAAATCCTTCAAATTTTGGGTCTAAACTTAAAGGAGAGCTCTGCTAGTTCTTGAGAGAAACAGTCGACTCTTTCTCTTATTTTTATTCTAAGTTTGAGTACCAAACAATGTAAAATGACATAGTTTAAGCCCCAAATAACATAATCCGAAAATAGAAAGTACTAAAAATGAAACTCCGAATGAAACACTCATCCTCGAATCATGAGGACTCACCACAAGCAAGGAGATTAGTCAGATCCAAGCTTGAACCAAACGATAACCTCCTTAAGAACCGGAACCTACACTTGGGAAAAATGTAAAGAAATATGGGTTGATAAAAAAATGCACCAGGTATGATAGCCATGAACAAAAACTTGAAAACATGCTAAAAGTGACATTTTAGCTTAAAAGCATGCACTTTACCAAGCTTAAGAATCATCATGAAGATTTGAGGAAAGGCATAAGTCATAATCATATTCAACATATAGATCATCATAACATAATGGAAACATACCATAAATACCCTCAAAGCATCCTTATGCAATGCATCAATAAGATCCCATAATCTTACCCACATTAAGGAAAGCTTCTTGAGTAACTATAGTTCATAATTCATATTTCTTATTCATACTACCATAGTAGGATTAGCCTTAACTGACATAGACCATGTGAGCTTAATCATGGAATCCGGTGTCTACCCTACACTGAAAAGGGGTTGTCCTACTTGCCTAAGGTATAACCATACTATTAGCTTAGATGGATCCACTAGCTAAAGACCTATGTGGGCACATAGCTTATGGGATAAGGAGATTGCTTCTAGAAACCCGACCTCTACTAGCAGAGGAGCTTCCATCTCATTGTCAATATCCACTCAGTTTTAAGCATAATTCCCATTGAGTTCATATTAAGTCTTTACTTAAATTGATAATTATGTAAGAATGTCTTGACACTCAATCCAACATAACTCATACTAAAGATCCTAGATTTAATAGGTGAAACTAGTCTTCCAAGCTTAGAATCACTACATGTGACAAAATAAATTGAGTGAAAAAGCCTCCTTCTTCAAACCCTTGCTTGGTTTTCATCTTCTTCTTCTTCCTTGGAGTTCTAGAGAGAAGACTTTGGGAGAAATTGATTTTGATTTGGGAATTTGGAAATTATGAGAAAGAAGACTTAATTTAATGACTTAAAATCTTTATATAGATGTCATAATTTAGTTTAAAACGACGTCATTTAATGTTAATTAAAAATGGAAAACCCCAAAACGCCTCTAAGTGTAACTGTCAAAAGGCAATTCCCAGGCTGCATCCATGCCCACCACTGATGGACTGTGGGAGGACCCACGACCTGTGCTGGTGAACTGTGGTAGGGGTTCTGGGGCTTGTTTCCTGGGGCCTCAACTAACTGCCATAACCCATGAGGGGTGGGTCCACCTACTTGCCGTGGTTCCCCCTCGTGAGTGGACTGCCCAGGCACATTTTTTTCACCTTTTGAAGGGTCCTTCTCAAGGACCCATGGTTAGTCCTTGGGGGGTTGTACTTTGATGTTTTAACACAACATATATATTGAGTACCATGGGTTATTTATGGTTCTAACCCTTACGTTAGGCTCTAGTTTAGTCTACTAATTTCCGGAATATACATTATCTCCCCCTTGGGAACATTCATCCTCGAATGACGATCTAGACACCTTACAAAATTACAGACTCAAGACTAGTAGCCCATCATACTTGAAACATCAAAATAATGCACAATTCAAAGGAGGAAATATCAACTCCATCTCAAAACATAGTCAATACAATACAAGGAAGTAGGAACTACATCTAACAACCGAATATGCATGAAACTCAATATTCCTCATATTCATTGAAGGAACTACCTTCTCCAACTGAAACAATTCTCAACACAACATCATGGAGCCAATATACAATTACTCTCAAAAGCATACTAAAGCATGTTCATCAACACATCTCATGAAGTCAAATAGGCAACTCATACTAAATACACAACAACATGAAGAACATAAATCATGAAAACTCATTTTCTCACTAAAAATGAATTTCATAAGGAACATGCATAATATAAGGAAATCATGGAAAAACTCATATAACACACATGACTCCCAAAACACTAAAACTCAAGAGGAACTTACCTCAAGCTTGATTAGGAGTATAAGGAAAGAAATGAGGACATCGAGACTTCATATCGGCCTCGGCCTCCCAAGTAGCACCCTCAACTAAATGATTCCTCCATAAACCCTTTAAGGAAGCTATTTCCTTCTTTCTCAATCTCTAGACTTGCCGGTCTAGAATCTCTACCGGGACCTCTTTATAGGAAAGGCTTTCATCAATTCCCAACCCTTCTAGGGGGATAATGGATATCGGATCTCAAATACACTTCTTAAGCATAGAAACATGAAATACCGGATGAACCGGAGCCAACTCAATTTGCAAGTCCAACTCATAGGCAACCTTCCCAATACATTGCAAAATTTGATACGGGTCTACATACCGGGGACTAAGTTTCCCCTTTTTGACAAACCTCATCACACCCTTCATGGGCCAGATTTTTAAATAGACCCAATCATTAACTTCAAATTCTAGATCCCTTCTTCTCATATCGGCATAAGACTTTCGCCAACTTTGGGCCATTCTCAACCTCTCTCTAAAGAGCCGAACTTTCTCAATAGCTTCATAAACCAATTCGAGGCCACTAAGAGAAATATCACCTACCTCAAACCAACCAACCTGAGACCTACATCTCCTACCATACAAGTCTTCAAAAGGAGCCATACCGATACTTGAGTGGTGACTATTATTGTAGGCAAACTATATTAATGGCAAGTGGTCATCCCAATTACCCTTGAAATCTATAACATACGCCCTCAACATGTCCTCTAAAGTCTGAATGGTACGTTCTGCTTGACCATCCTTTTGAGGGTGAAAAGTTGTGCTAAGCTTCACCCTAGCACCAAGCCTTTTTTTGAATGACTTCCAAAAGTGTGAAGTAAATTGAGTACCCCAATCTGAAATAATAGATGAAGGAACCCCATGCAACTTAACTATATCACTTATATACAACTTGGCATAGTCTTCTGCTGAATCAGAATCCTTAACGGGAATAAAGTGGACTGATTTAGTCATCTTATCTATAATGACCCAAATAGAAATATGTTGCCTTCGAATGCGAGGCAAACCCACAATAAAGTCCATATTCACATCTTTCTACTTCTTAGTGGGAATAGGAATATTTTGTGACAAGCCACCTGACCTTTGATGCTCAACCTTAACTTATTGACAATTAGGACATTTGGCTACGAATTCTGCAATATCTCTATTTATACCGTTCTACCAATAGACTTCCCGTAGATCAAGGTACATCTTTGTGGCTCTTAGATGAATGGAATATCGAGAACTATGAGCTTCCTCTAAAATTTTCTCCATCAGGCCATCAACATCCGGAACACATAATCGACCTTGGTACCTAAGTACCCCATCTCCCCCTTAGGAGAAAGCCTCAACGGACTTCTTGAGTATCGACTCTTTCAATTCAACTAATATAGGATCAAGGTCTTGTTTAGACTTCACATCTATCACAAAGGACGATTTGAACCCATTATGGAACATGACACCACCCTTGGTGGAATATACTAGTTGGACACCTAGTCGGGCCAATCTATGCACATCACGAACCGATTATTTCTTTTCATCCTCTACATAAGCCACACTACCCATGGACAATCTACTAAGAGCATCCGCAACCACGTTAGCTTTGCCGGGGTAGTAAAGAACACTCATGTCATAATCCTTCAAAAGTTCTAAGCACCTACATTGACGGAGATTCAAGTCCTTTTGGCTAAACACATATTTGAGACTCTTGTGATTGGTGAAAACATCCATATGGACTCCATACAAGTAATGTCTCCATATTTTCAAGGTGAATACTATCGTTGCTAATTCAGGATCATGGGTCGGATAATTCTTCTCATGAACTTTAAGTTGCCTTGAGGCATAGGCAATCATTTTAATGTTCTGCATGAGGACACATCCCAACCTCACACTAGAGGTGTCACAATATACAACAAAACCATCCGTACCCTCCAGTAAGGTCAACACCAGAGCGAAAGTAAGTCTATCCTTCAACTCTTGAAAGTTTTTCTCACAAGCCTACAACTACTCAAACTTAGCCTAATTTTGGGTCAAAGCTATCAGCGGAGAAGCAATGGAGGAAAACCCCTTAACAAACCTCCTAGAGTAACCGGCCAAACCCAAAAACTTTTGACCGCATCCATCTTCTTAGGATCTACCTCAATACCCTTGCTTGACACAATATTCCTATGGAAAGATACGGATCTCTACCAAAATTCACACTTGCTAAACTTTACAAAAAGTTGTTGATCCTTAAGAACTTGCAACACAATTCTCAAATGGTCCACATGCTCATTATCACTCCTTGAATAAATCAAAATGTCATCGATGAACACAATCACAAACATGTGACCATAAATGTCCATAAATGTCTAAACACTCTATTCATTATGTCCATAAATGTCTCCGGGGCATTTGTCAACCAAATGACATAACCATAAATTCATAGTGACCATACCGGGTCCTAAAGGCCATCTTGGGAATATCAAACCCTCCCACCCTCAATTGGTGGTAACCCGAACGAAGGTCAATTATGGAGAAATAGCTAGCCCCTTAAAGTTGGTCAAACAAGTCATCAATTCTCGGAAGGGGATATTTCTTCTTGATGGTAACTTTATTCAATTGACGATGATCAATGCACATTCTAAGAGACCCATCCTTCTTTCTAACAAACAACATTGGAGCACCTCATGGAGAGATACTCGGTCGGATAAAACACTTGTCTAACAAATCCATTAATTGCTCTTTCAACTCTTTTAACTTGGCCGAAGCCATTCTATAAGGAGGAATGGAGATAGGTTGCATATCCGGTAAAATGTCAATACCAAAATCTATTTCCCGCTCGAGAGGAATACTAAGTAAATTAAGTGGAAAAACTTTTGGAAACTTATTCACAACCGGAACCTACTCTAGGGGAGGGGTTTTGGACTAAACATCCATCACCCTAACAAGATGGTAAATGCACCATTTGGAGATCATTTTCCTAGCTTTAAGGCAAGAAAACAATTGACCTGTTGGATAGAATTTCCCTCCTTCCACTCTAAGATGGGATCATTTGGAAATTGAAATCTAACCACCCGAGTCCTACAATCGATAGAGGCATAACATGCATCCAACCAATCCATACCCAAATTCACATCAACGTATAACATGTCTAACTACACTAAATCCACCAAAGTGACTTTATTAGACAATGCAATGGGACAACTTCTATAAACTTTCTAAGCCACCACAAAATCACCAACCAGGGTAGAAACCGAAAAAGGCTCTAATAACACTTCGGGAGTATTGTAAACTTCATGGCCACTAAAGGGTTCACGAAGGACAATGTGGCACCGGGATCTAACAAGGCATATGCATCAATAGAAAAGACTTTTAACATACCGGTCACCACATCCAAGGAGCTCACTTGGTCATCTCGGGATCAAAGAGCATAAAAGCGGTTTTGCTTTTGGGCATTGGAGTTTGAACCGCTTGGAGGAGTTTGCTTGCCCTCTTTTTCCCTTTTTGGAAGTGTTGGACAATCACTCATCTCGTCGACACTATTTCCACAACCATAGAACCCACCTGAGCAACTAGGCATTTGCCATCATGTTTTCTACGACATTTTGCACAATTAGGCCTAACTACATAAGAACTACCACTATTACCTCCTTCAGGTTTAGGGTTGGAAACACTATCCTTGTCGATCCTTGGAGCACTAGAGGAGCCTTGATTGGAAAACCTTTGTTTGAACCTTTGTTGATCTTGTCCATCGGACATTGCATTGGAGAAATTCCCATCACCGATTCTAGCTCTTTTCAAATCTCGATTCCTTTTCTTGAGTTTTGACTCGTCAATTTTTTGAGCATGTACCATGAGCCTTGAGATACTCATATCATGATGGAGCATTGTCGTGTGGCATTCCTCTTCAACCAAGTCGGACACACTGGTCCAAAACCTAACCTTGGATCCACCACCATAGATGGTGCATATTTCGATAGTTGGGTGAATTTCAATGCATACTCCTTAATGCTCATGCTACCTTGCCTAAGGTTAATGAATTCTTCCACCTTAGCTTTCCTCAACTCTCGGGGAAAGAATCTGTCAAGGAATGTGAATTTAAACACCTCTTACTCTATGGGACCCATTCCTATCAACCTATTTTTCTTCCATTGAGTATACCAAATTTGAGCCACACTCTTTAATTGATAAGCGGCTAACTTCGATTTAACTACCGAGGTCACCCTCGTGGTATCAAGTATTCTATAAATCTCCTCCATAAACTCTTGAGGATCCTCTCCCACTTTGGAATCAAGAAACTCGGGAGGGTTCATTCTTGCAAACTCCATCAATCTAGAAGCCACATAATTCATATTAGGGTTCATATGAGTCCCAACATCTGTATTGGCTTGGGCCGTCATGGCTTGAGCCAACATTAGAAAAGCCAGCCTAACCTCCACATCCGACATAGCCGTAGGATTAATCGGAGCTTGATTATCTTAAGGAACTTCATTACCTTGAAGAGCTTCCTCATTCACATTGTCACTTTCCGTTTTTCTTGCGTAAGCCCTTCGTGTATTCATTTCCTGCAAACACAAGAGAAGGATTATGAGATGGACTTTTATAGAGTTAAATTGTAAGGCACGACTTATGAATAATGAAAGAAGTGAAATTTCCTTACATATTATAGCCTCTCATTCATAAATATGACACGCTTCACATTCATTAACAAGACTCTACTAGATGTGGCTTATCAAACATCATCCTAAAATCATTCTAAACATTTTTCTCTGATTACCAAGTTTTTCATGACCTAGGAGTACCCCCTAGGTGTAACATGGCGTACCTGTCCCTGAAAGGATCTCATACAAACCCTTAGCATATCATAATATAAAGCATTAGAACAATAAGAGTAAAAACACATTTATGTCTAAATATTTTCATAAAGGAAAGCGGAAGTCTAGACTTCTCTCATTTATCCATCTATTATAATTCATGAGTCAAAATAGGCTCACAGCCCCCAAACAACATAATGCAAAAACTAGAAAGTATTAAAAATGAAACTCCAAATGAAACTTCCGTCCTCGAATCATGACTCACCAGAAGAAAGTAGGATAGTCAAATTCAAACTTGAACAAAAAGATAAGCGCCTTAAGAATAGGAACCTACACTTGGAAAAAATGTTGAGAAATATAGGTTAGTACAAAAATTCACTAAGTATGATAGCCATGCACAAAAACCTTGAAAACATGCTAAAGGGACATTTCAGTTGAAGACCATGCACTTTACCAAGCTTAAGAATCATCATGAAGATTAGAGCAAAAGCATAAGTCATAAGCATATTCAACATATAGATCATCATAACATAATGGAAACATACCATAAATACCCTCATACCATCCTTGTGAAATGCAATAATAAGATCCTATAATCCTACCCACACTAAGGAAAGCTTTATGAGTAACTATAGTTCACAATTCATATTTCTTGTTCATAATGCCATAGTGAGATTAGCCTTAACCGACATAGACCATGTGAGCTTAATCATGGAATCTGGTGTCTACCTCACATCGAAAAGGGGTTGTCTTATTTACCTAAGGTAGAATACTCTTAGCTTAGGTGGATCCATTAGCTAAAGACCTATGTGAGCACAGTGTTTATGGGATAAGGACATTACTTCTTGAAACCCACCCTCTACTGGCAGAGGGGCTTCCATCTCATTGTTAAAATTCACTCAGAACTAAGCATAATTCCCATTGAGTTCATATTATGTCTTGACTTAAATTGATAATTATTGAAGAATGTCATGACACTCTATCCAACATAACTAATACTAAAGCTCTTAAATTCAATTGGTGAGACTAGTCTTCCAACCTTAGAATCACTATATGTTACAAACCTTTCACATCATATGATATTCATATATAAGTGTGTCCATGAGGATAACTTCCAACAACACAACAACTAGATCATAATCATATTCACTTTACTCAAAGTGTTCATAAAGCATAATTCTCACACTTTGCCCTTCAAAGACCATAGATCACAATCCATCAACACAACTAGAATTACTACATTAGACATGGATGATAATATAATTCAAGTAGTTCAATTACTACATGCATGATTCCATCATATTCTATTTGCATCAATCAATACCCACACTTTAAGATCCAAATTAGGAAAATAGGGGAATTCATGGATTCTTGCGAAATTCAACTTAAAGCCATATAAAATCATCAATATATCCATAATAAAACATAACCCAATCATTACAAATGAATTTGAAAGAAATCTATCTGATTGAAGTCAAACCCTAGATTTTGGGATTTCTTACTCTGAAATTGGGTGTTTTGAAGCAGCTCCATGGGTGAAGTCTACCCATGGATAAAGAACTACCATACCTTAGCTTTGATTCTCCAAATAAATTGAGTAAAAAAGCCTCCTTCTCCAAACCCTAGCTTGATTTTCTTCCTCTTCTTCTTCCTTGGAGTTCTAGAGAGAGGACTTTGGGAGAAATTGGTTTCGATTTGGGAATTTGGAATTATGAGAAATAAGACTTAATTTGATGACTTAAAATCTTTATATAGGTGTCCTAATTTAGTTTAAAACGACGTAATTTAATGTTAATTAAAAATGGAAAATGCACATAAGTGTAATTGCCAAAAGGCAGTTCCCAGGCCCTATCCATGCCCACCATTGACGGACCATGGGAGGACCCACTGCCCGTGATGGTGAACGGTGGTAGGGGTTCTGGGGCATGTTTCCTGGGGCGTCAACTAAACAACCATGACCCATGAGGCGTGGGTCCACCTACTGGTCGTGGTTCCCACTCGTGAGTGGACTGCCTAGGCATATTTTTTTCACCTTTTGAAGGGTCCTCCACAAGGATCCATGGTTAGTCCTTGAGGGATCGTACTTTTACGTTTTAACCCAAAACATATATATTGAGTACCGGGGTTATTTACGACTCTAACGCTTACATTAGGCTATAGCTTAGTCTACCAATTTCTGGAATGTTACAGCTAACCTTTAATATTTCCCCTTAAACCATGAATTAATGATAATAATGAACTTCACAGCACAATGACGAAGCTATTTGCCACACACATTAACAATGTATTCCAAAAGAGGCAAACAATACATAGTATAATTGTAGATGAGTGAGAAATTTCCAACAACAATTATGACCACACCAATACATAGCCAATAAGGGCTTAAGTTCCAAATTCCTTAAATGCTTTTAGACCCGTAATTTCCTAATGATTACTCCATTAATGATTAGTATCTCATTAATTTAATCATATGCCCCCTCATGATTTTCTAATCAATAAGAAAAAAATATGCAATAATATTAAAAGAAAGTTTTATCTTTCTTGTAACAGATTCAAACCCAAAGTTTCACATCTGATTCTAATAATCCACTTTAATCCTTGCTCAATTATGTTGTCCCCAATGATTAGGCTAATCATTAAAAGGTTTAAATATTCATAGAACCACCAAGTTTTAAGTAGTAAGCATGAGGAATAAGGTTAAGTTGCAGGTACCTATTACTAGCTTGGAAAAAGTTCAATTAATTTACAGCTAATGTGTTTAACTCTCAAGTGTCCAAGCCATAAATAAAATTGAATACAACTGCTTGTCTTTCTCCTGGAATTACCACAATTTTCTACTCCAATCGCTTAAATATACGTAACAACAATAATAAGAGAATAGGGTTGACCCACACCTTTTAATTCTCTTTATAATTATTATGAGTTCAAATTACCAAGTAACCCTTCCTTAAAAATTGTTGTCAGAATAGATAAAATCAGGTCTTGAAGCCGTCAAGTACAGGAGACTTCCAATCAAAGTTCAATAAAATAAAGCATCCCACTTTTTAACTCCAAATTTTGGTACTAAAAACCAATGGTATAGGAACTGGTTTGCAAATTTTGCATTCTGATTTTTTCAGTATATCCAAAGCATACTTTTTCTATTGAGAAAAATTTCAACCTTTGATTGGTATGCTTCCATCTCTAGAAAATGTTTCATCTCTCCCAAATTTAACATTTCAAATTTCGTGATTATTACTCCATTAATTTAATCATATGCCCCCTCCTCATGATTTTCTAATCATTAAGAAAAAATATGCAATAATATAAAAAGAAAGTTTTTTCTTTCTTGTAACAGACTCAAACCCAAAGTTTCACATCTGATTCTACTAATCCAATTTAATCCTTGCTCAATTATGTTGTCCCCAATGATTAGGCTAATCATTATAAGGTTTAAATATTCATGGCTCCACCAAGTTTTAAGTAGTAAGCATGAGGAATAAGGTTAAGCTATAGGTACCTATTACCAGCTTAAAAAAAGTTCACTTAAATTACAGCTAATGTTGTGTTTAACTCTCAAGTGTCCAAGCCATGAAGAAAATTGAATACAACTACTTGTCTTTCTCCCAAAATTACCTTAGTTTTCTACTCCTTTAGTCGCTTAAACATACGCAACAACAAGAATAAGAGAATAGGGTTGACCCACTTTTAATTCTCTTTATAATTATTATGGGTTCAAATAACCAATTAACCCTTCATTAAAAATGGCAATCACAATAGATTAAATCAGGTCTTGAAGTCGCCAAGTATAAGAGACTTCCATTCAAAGTTCAATAAAATGAAGCATCCCACTTTTTGACTCCATCTTCCTTCGAAATTTTCGTACTAAAAACCAATTGTGTAGGAACTAGTTTGTAAATTTTACATTCTGAATTTTTCAGATTATCCAAAGCATACTTTTTCTAATGAGAAAAATTTAAAACTTTGATTGGTATGCTTCCATCTCAAGAAAATATTTCATCTCTCCCAAATTTGACATTTCAAATTAGGCAAGTACATTGCCCACACCGAAATCTAGACAGGCAACGCAATGCATATAATCACAATTTCAAGCTACATCACACAGTCAAGTCAAAATTATAAATCAATTCGCTTCATGGATGACCATTAACTTATCATCCATGCATTTATACAACCTCTAAGGCCATATAGCAATTGGTACCTTCTCGGTTCCAATTTACCTTGCATGTGTCCCTTTAGCCATGACTACCGCATCCAGTTCACTTTGTTGAGATACCAATTGGAATCTAAAGATACCAATTGGACTCAACTCATTCCACAAGCAACGACCCGCACAAGAGGTGAGAAGAAATGGAACGACTTCCTAGAATGTTTCATAGATTCTTGAAGATTAGATGTAGACGTCAACACAACAATCCGCATGAGTCTATTCCATATTTTCTTTTCTACTGGGAGACCTACAACCTGGGCTCTGATACCAATTTTTCACGACCCAACCCACCGAGCCGTGCGAGCACCTACTCTAACACCTAAGTAGGAGGATCCTTGATCCTCAAACGATTAAAATCATGCGGAAGATTAAGAGAACTGGAGATAAAAGGAATTTATGAGATTTTTACATAGCAAAGAGTTTAATCAATCTAAGTGGAATTTGTAAAATAAATAACACCCCTATTGATCTAGTCTAAACAGGTACAAGAGCTTCTAATATCTCAGGGTATAAAATATAGTAACTAATGGCACAGATTCCCCCATAAAGAAGAAAGAGTAGAAGTTGTTGAAGATTGTCTTTGTCTTCACCAATGAAACATCACTGACCCTGCAACCAAACTATGTTAAAAGGCATAACAAGAGTAGTATCAATACAAACCACATATACTGGTAGGCATTATCGGTCAACCCGATGCCCATCGCATAATATAAAGAAATTAACCAACACGAAACATACAATAAGAAAATACACCACTCAACCTTTATCCCCTACCTTTAGCATTCTCGTATACCTTAAACATACTACTACACTTGACTTTAACCCTTTACTCTATCACCATGCTCACTTTATTCTTGATCATAGCCTAACCATTCTATCTCATAGAAGAGTTCCTGAACACAACCACTACCAACCAGGCCAACCACTTATGACACGCCCTCGCTTCTTCTGCATCACCATTCCGCCCTTGACCACATGATATGCTCTATCAAAACTCACTAACTGTTTCGAATACGAACCTCCTTTCCAAGGTAGCACCTAACTACTTTTTGCACCATGAAGACTTACCCAATTTTCATTATTTAATAACATAGGAAGCCTATCTAAAGGTAGTCAATAGTAACACTAGGACCCTCGATCTCCACTTACAAGACAATATACATACAGATTGGGCATAATCATTCACAGTTAATTTTAGTAAACAAGATATAAGCAAGTAATTACAACACTATAAACACACATATACCAGGCACATAATTCAAATATCATTATAGGAACAATATACAATTCCCCAAAATCAATACAGGTAGATATGCATGTAGTAGTCACAAATGGTTCGCTCATGGAACCCACACCCAAATTGTTAGTATGTCGAAAAGTGACACCCGATCCAATATGTGTCGAAACGTGACACCCGGTCTAATATATGTGTCTTAACATGACACCTGATCCAATATATGTGTCGGAATATGACACCCAGTCCAATATATGTGTCAGAGAGTGACATACGAACCAATCAGATGTCACGCCCCGAGTCTACACGTTGTGTGGGACTGGCACTCGAGAACCATTGTGGCCCAAAGAAAACCCTTGGCCTGGCTTAACTTATAGTGGAAGACTAAAGTATTAATACAAGGATTCAATTGCACTTTAAAAACAACTGTCTCAAATAAACATAGAACGTTTAAGGATAAACATTCAAATTAGCCAAAGTGGCAACTCAAGTCTTATAGCAAAAGCATCTGAAATACAAGACTAAAGAACAGTAATTACTCATCTATGAAGCCTCTAAAACAATGAGGAATGTTGGGAGAAGACCCTCGATCATCCTAACAACTGAAATACGAAAGCAAGATAATAAGGGTTCCTCTGGAAAGCAAGGAGGCTGACCAACTGACTCTTAGTGTTGAACTGGATCAACAAGGCATTGGGTGATGATCCTAGTTACCTGTGTCTGAATCATAAAATGATGCAGGCCAAATAACGTCAGTACATTGAATGTACGAGCATGCGAGGGGAAAACTAAACAAGACATAAGCTTGAAAGAAATCTAAAAATAACACTTATCTTAGCTTTACTCAACTCATGAATACTCAACTCAAATGCGAAGTAAAAACAACAATAAAGGTGCAATTTATACGAAGCATTTAAAATAGTAAACGACAACTCAATGTATTAAGAAATACAATAGTAGCTTAGTTTACATATAAAGTAATATAATACTGTAGGATTTTCTCTAACCGACAACCAGCACTATGAGCCTAAGTGATGATACAATATATCGCCCATGCTTTCAGAACTGTTCTATACCTTGCCGTGATATAGAACGCCTCAACTAAGTGGATCCACTAGTCTACGCTAAAAAGCACTAAGGAATCATCTAAAAAGTATGATCCTTTCTACCCATGATGGCTACATGGTTTATGGAGACTTGAGTTATTATGAACTCATCCCCAAATCGGTACTCAATACTACTCCCAAATATACTCAGCTCATATGTTTTAAAAAGAAAACTCTTTGTGTGATTGATATAATTACTCCAAAACTAGCTCAAAGGCTCTCTTGGAAATTGGTGTTTCCTCTCTTGTTTAAATGTGAAAAAATATCAACTCCTGGGAATAATTAGTTCCCGTATAATCTTTTCAGAAATGAACTTTACTCTTACTCTTTACGTGACTCAAAACTCAAGCCTTAAAACAAATTTAAACCATTTGTAAAAGACTTTTGAAAAGTCTACGAACTTCTCTTGACTTGATTCTTAACTTTCCTTGAATTAAATTATGGATTGAAGGTTCATGACCTCATGTTTATGGATGATTTCATGATGTTTAGACATACCTTAGAGTGTAGAAATCAACTAGAAAACTTAGGTACATTGCTAGGGAACAAGTACGGAAAGAAGTGGGAAAAGGTGGAAGAACTGGCGTTCCTGGCTCTCTATGAGGTGCGGGGTGCCAGAAGGTGAAGTTCAAAACCTAGGTTGGGGCTCTTTGACTGGCACGGCGCCCCAGAGCCCAAATTTTAGAACTCCTTTTGGGGCACTCTGAGAGGCCCGGCGCCCCTGCCCCTTCCCCAGAAAATCCCTAATTTTCTTCTTTTTTTTCAACTTTATAGCCTCTAAATTCAATTGGTTCTTTCCCCAAACACATATAATCGACTATATCCTCGATATATGTAATATTATACTTGAAATCACACATAATTTCACAAATCAAACTCAAGAAACTTCAACAACAAGAACCCACAAGAAGCCTAAACGAATTTCATCAAGAACTGATAATCCTTTCTTTCAAAAGAACACAATTACGCTGAATTAAATCATGATTAGCGTGTGGGTGAATTAACCCAACGCTATGTAATCTCACATACCTCGTAGGATTGAATCCTTGGCGAAATCCACAACCAAAATTGCACGATCTTGACGAATCTTGTACCTTTCTTCTCCTTTCTCCTCTTTCTCTCTTTTCTCCAATCCCTAGCATGTTTTGGTAAATGCGTAAACTGATCTAATTCTGATTAGACTCCAATTAAACTCCTAAAAATGCAATAAAATAATTGGGTATGGAAAAGACCAAACTACCCTTCAAAAATATGGTTTTGACTTTCCTTATCTAGACAACCCAACTTTAAATGGACACATGTTAGTCATACGAACTTAGATTTGAGCAAAATTGGCGGTGTTGGAAAGATAATTCAAAGATTTTTCCTATGGTATCTTATAGCACACCTAATTCATCTTGAATTTGGAGTTATGGTCGTTTGAAGTTGACCCAAAACTCAAACTTAACATAACTTAACCAATTTTCCAAATTTTTCATTCTTTCCAAAAATGACTCTTTCTAATTCTAGCTCTTTCTAGTTTTTTTGATTAGCGAGATGTTACAATAACTCCCCCTTGGGAACATTCATCCACAAATTATCAGATTACTCTTACTAGGCTAAGTGTGTAATATCTATCATCCAATTCAAACACACAACAAGCAGATCTAACACATCATGTATATAAATTAAAGAGTACTAAAAAGAGAATTAGTACCTTTGTCAGGAATTCATCCGGGTTCAAAGAGATGTGGATATGTCTTCTTCATATCCTCCTCATATTCCCATGTAGCTTCCTCAACAAACTGATTCCTCCAAAGGACTTTGACTGATGCTACTTCTTCGGTTCTCAACTTGCAAACCTGGCGGTCAAGAATCTAAACACGGATCTCCTCATAAGACAAGCTATCCTTGATACCAATATCTTCAGTTTGTATAACAAGTGAAGGATATCCCTTGCACTTCTTCAGCATGGTAATATGAAATACCGGATGGACCCCTACTAATTCTTGTGGTAGCCCCAACTCATAAGGTACATTACCATTCATTTTGGATATCTTGTAAGGGCCAATAAACCGGTGGCTAAGCTTCCTCTTCTTACCAAATCTCATAACACCCTTTATGGGTGAAACTTTTGAGTATACCCAATCATCTACTTCAAACTCTAACTCCCTTCTTCTAACATCAGTGTAGGATTTCTGACGACTCTGTGTTGTTTTCAACCTTCCTTGAATAACTTTCACCTTCTCCATAGCTTGATGAACTAAATCTGGTCCTATCAACTCATCTTAACCAACTTCAAACCATCTAATAGGAGATCTGCACCTCTTCCCATAAAGAGCTATAAGGAGTCATTTGGATACTAGAGTGGTAACTATTGTTGTAAGAAATTCAATAAGAGGTAGGTGATCATCCAAATTACCTTTGAAATCAATCACACAAGCCCTTCACATATCCTCTAAGGTCTGAATAGTATGCTCTGCTTGACCATCTATCTGAGGATGAAAAACAGTACTTATGTTCACCTTTGAACCCAAGCCTTTATGAAAAGATTTGCAGAACTGTGCAGTAATTGAGCTCCTCTATCTGAATTAATCGATATCGAAACCCTAAGAAGTTTGACTACCACTTGAATATAAAACTTAGCATCATCTTCTGTTGAATGGGTAGTCTTTATCGGCAAAAAGTGGGCTGATTTTGACATTCTATCAACAATCACCCAAATAGAATCATGTTGCCTGCGAGACCATGTCAACCTAGTAATGAAATCCATATTAATGAGATCCCACTTCCATTCCGCAATTTCTATATTTTGAGCCAAACCACTGGGCCTTTGGTGCTCTACCTTAACTTGTTGACAATTTGGACACTTAGCAACAAACTCTGCAATGCCCTTCTACATACTACTCCACCAATAAACTTCTCCCAAATAACGATACTTCTTTGTGGAACCCGAATGAATGGAATATCTGAAGCTATGAGCTTCCTCCATGATCCTTTCTTGGAGCTCATCCACCCTTGGTACACACAATCTATCTGGATACCTCAACACGCCATCTCCCCTTTGTTCAAAAGCCATCACCTTTTGCTTATGAAAATTTGCCTTCAATTCAAGAAAAATAGGATCTTGGTCTTGTTTCTCCTTAATTTTAGACAATAATGATGATTCAGCCCCATTCATCACCACTACTCCTCCCTCTGTCGAATCCATTAGTCGAACTTCTAATCATGCAAGTCTATGCACCTCTTTTGTTAACTCCTTCATATCTTCCTCAAAATGGGCGGTACTACCCATAGACAATCTATTCAAGGAACTAGCAACAACATTAGCCTTACCTGGGTGATAAAGAATAGTCATGACATAATCCTTGAGTAATTCTAACCAACTTCGCTGTCTCAGATTAAGCTCTTTCTAATTGAACACATACTGAAGAATCTTGTGATCGGTGAACACATACACTTGAATACCATAAAGATATGGCACCATATTTTCAAAGAAAATACTACAACAGCCAATTCTAGATCATGGGTTGGGTAGTTCCTCTCATGAACCTTCAATTGTCTAGAGGCATAAGCTATAACTTTGCCATTATGCATTAACACACAACCCAAACCAACTTTAGACGCATCACAATACACAACAAAACCTTGAGTACCTTTTGGTAAGGTCAATATTGGGACAGTAGTCAACCTCATTTTCAATTCCTGAAAGCTTTTCTCACAAGCTTCAGACCATTGAAATTTCACTGTATTCTGAGTGAACTTAGTCAAAGGGGACAAAATAGATGAGAACCCCTCTACGATACTTCTATAATATCCAACCAACCCCAAGAAACTCATAATATCAGTTGGAGATGTGGGTCTAGGATAATTCTGCACTGCCTCTATTTTCTGAATGTCAACTCTAATCCCATAATTGGAAACAATGTGACCTAAGAATGCGACAAACTTAAGCCAAAACTCACACTTTGAGAACTTGGCAAACACGCTACAACATTTTAGGCCTACGGCCACACTAAATCTGGACAACGCTTGTAAAGTGTTGCCTAAAATACTTTTGGGGACGCTTTTAAAGCGTAGTCCAAGTTTTTCACTTTTAGCTTCAATAATATTAGCAACACTTGTAAAGTGTACTCTTTAATAGTATAAGCTACACTTTATAAGTGTTGTTACAGTATGTTATAACTGGCAACAACTATTTATATATATGGCCACACTTTTAAAGTGTCCTATATTTATAATTGTAAATTCAACACATTACAAATGTGGCCTTAGTGTTTTCACTAAAATATTATATTCCCTCCAACATTTTTAACATTAAAACTTGTTCTCCCGCCAATTTTTATTGGGAAAAAAAATAAAACATTAAAACTTATTTTCAACTAAAGAAAAAATAATTAGTTTCCATTTCCCTCAAACATCAGCTGAAGAACTAAAAGAATGCTATTTTCTCTCATGAAGAACTGAAGAACATGTACGATTTCCCTCACAAATTTCAGTTAAACTTCATCTGCAGAACACAATTTTCAGCTGAAGAACTGAAGAACAATACACTTTCTCTCAAGAAGAATTGAAGAACACGATTTTCCTCACAGATTCTTTGTTAAAGATTGACGAGCTGAAGAACACGATATTCCTCACAAATTCATTATTGAAGAGCTATTCCATCAGATTTCTTATTGAAAATTGAACAAAATGCTTCATAGATGTACTTGCCTCATGTCTTAAAGCTTTAGGGTTGTTGGAATAGGGTTTATCAGGTAAGAAATTATATCTTTAAAAGTCTAAATTCTAGCTTTAGGGTTTTGAGATTCTTGTGTATCTTTGGAAGTCTAAATTTTAACTTAGGGTTTTGATATTATTGTGTTGTTGATACAAATTTTGTTGATTTTTGGGAGTCTAGCTTGTAGTTGTATTAAATATTAATGGGTTGATTTTCTTTGAAAGTCTAGTTTTTTTCTTCTCTTGAATGTTGAATGTAGTCATCTTTCTCTGAAGAACTGAGTTGAAGCTAAGTCATCTTTCTTTAAAGAAGTGAAGAGTGGAAGCATGCGATACCTACGATTCTCTTCTCCCTAATACCGATTTTGAAAACCGTTAGTAGCTACTCTACTAATAATGTAGTACTAAAAACAATCTTCTTGTAAATTGATTGAATTTTTGTTTTGTGTTTAGAAGAGGAGAATAAGAAGGAATTGATTACTTTGGGTTTGTTGGAATGGAACAAATCACGAGTTACAGCTCAAATTCCAAAGTACATGAAGAAAGTGCCAAAAATCGTGAACCCTAGGCATATTCAGTAGCCGAGATAGAGGGAATTACTACGCAGAAGAATTTGAGTGAGTTAGTATCTATCGTTAATAGCTTGTTATAACTTTCGATATAAACCCCTCAAAGCTAATTCCAATGCACATTATAGAATTGTAGTATCAACTATGAAATACTTTAACTTCTTTGTTATGCTCTCAATATGTCTCATAGTCTTATTGTACTCATGTTTGAGCTCGTATGCTCTTTCAGATGTTTGAACATCGTCGTTTAATGGGAAGTTGTATGAATGAATTTTCCAGAATTCTGATTATTGTGTCCCTTTCCCCACATTTTTCGTCACCCCAACAAATGATTCGTTCAAAACAATCCTACAATCCACTGCACAAAATCTCAGATATTTACTTCCTTCTGTTACTAAACCTCAGCTTATTTTCACACCATTGGCAGAATCAAATGTCCAGGTGCTATTATGATGGTTGTTTCTGAAGTCATTTTCTATCTGTATTTTAGTGCCATTTTCTTTATATTGTTGTTATACAGTATAAACAATTTGAGTAGAGATGAAGTAAAAAGGGGAAAAAGAATTAGATATATATGAGTTAAATAATTTAAATTTATATTTTTAGGTTGAATTTTTTTTTCTCTTTTTCTGTTCTTTTATTGTATATTTGGTTGGTGATAGTGGAGGTAATTTGTTTGTTCCTTAAGGCTTTTCTCTCTCTTTCTCTCTTCTATAACCTCTCAACTGTATTTTTCTCAATTTTGTCTAGTTGTTCTTCATTCAAAGCATCCTTTATTTTGTTTGATGATGTATTTCCTTTACTGATGTATAAAATTGTGAAGGTGGTTTTCTTGTTCTTCTTGGCTGATGGTTTGATCATGCACAACATATAGTTATTATGAATAGAAATAGTAGAGTTAAGTGTCTTACCTGACTGTTTCTTCCTAAAGTGTGCTGGTTCTACCTGTACTTCTCCTTTTTTCAAACTTGCCACTGCTCATCTGATATCGCATTTTCCTTCTCCTGATTTGGTTGGTGATTTGTGTGTGTAGTTGTGGCTCCAGCTGCCAGTACTTTCTTAGTAGTTATAATAGGAGTCGCGAGGTCAATAGGGATATCATTTTTAGCCTAATTTTGTCTTAGTCGAGCAACAAACGATGTGGATAATAGTGTAGGGAGCTGGTTCAGAGACTATGTCCTTATTAGCCTTTTTTCTGGGGATTTGGAGTAGTTTGGTCAATGTGAGCAGACACTTGATTCATCATGTTTCTATATTTTTATAAATTTGGAGTAATTTGATCAATGTGTGTCATCTTCAAGTTTTTCCACCTATAGAATTGGAGTTCACTGACCTTTAACTTGGTGTGAGCTTGTAATCCTGCGAACGGATGGATGGATCAAACATCAGTTTAGTTGAAAGACTTTGGCACAACTATCAAATGAAAACTTCAGACATGTTATGTAACTAGGAACAGAAACTAATTTAGTTCGTTAGTCGTCATTATATGTCTTATAAGTTTCCTTTTCTAGTATTGGCTTGCGAAAGATTTTGAACCTGAGTAGATGAAACATCAGTTTAGTTGATGAACTTTTGTACAACTATCCAATTAAAACTGAAGGCATGTTCTGTAGAAAAGTGATTATTGTAGTCCTAAACAGTCTCATTTTGTCTTCTTATAAAGAAAGAAACTTCCTCATTTTTTTTATCCTAATCAGCTCAATTTATATGCTTAGGTATATTCCTGTTTTTATGTTCCAAGCATATCCTATGTGCTCTTGATTAATACATATGCTTCATTAATCTGCAATCTACTAGAATACACAGTAAAAGGCATGCTTTCCACAAATTTATGCAATAATAGCATGCTCTAGTTTGTATTTTTCCTTTAAAAAGAAATATGATGTCATGCTACCTATATAAAGCTATTATTGTTGCAAAGTAGATAAGATTGAAACAAAAAGCATTTAGGGTACCAGAGAAAATGGAGGTGGCAATGTCAATTATAAAGAGGAAGCAACATATGAATCCATGTAATGTATATCTTGGATAACATATAAATAGACACTCAAACTTGTCCTGCTGCCTGTATAAAGCTATTAGGCATCAGTAAGTATTAGTAATAAAGTTTTTTGATGGTATCGTCCATCAAGATGTTTGCATTTGTTCCCATCACCCTCGAGTAAGTTCCAACATGTAATAGTTCCAACCAGAGACATCGTGATTGTCAGGGTGCATATTTGTTGTTATGGTGGTGGTTTCTGAAGTCATTTTCTATGTGTATTTTAGTGTCATCTTCTTTATATTGCAGTTATACAGTATAAACAACTTGAGTAAAGATGAAATAAAAGGGGGAAAAAGAATTGTATAAATATGAGTGAAATAATTTTAATTTTTTTCGAGACCTTCACCCTCACTATACTAGACTGTTGCCCTCCATATTTAGTTGCACATCTATTTTTCCCTAAATTCCAACTAATAAAGATATGTAGGGACTGAATCATGATCTTTTGAGCCTCATTATTGTGCTTCATAGTCCACCAGTTCATCAAGTGATTTTTTAGAGTAATGTGTCTGTGAACTTTTCAAAAAAAGGCAGCAAAGAAGCTCCAAATGTGAACTTTGAAGGGATTGTGTGTTTTACTTAATTTGGTTTCTATTATGGATGTGGATTGCAATTTGCAAACCCATTATGTAACTATATTATTTTTTATGTAGTTTTAATATGCAAATTTTAATCAAATTTTTTTTCTCAACCAAGAAATCTTCTCAACTATTTCAGGTTTTGCTAAGAGGAAATTAATATTATGCGGACACCAAAATCAAGGTATTTCTGATCTCTTAACAGTAAGCTGACTATATTTCATCCTTGAAATAATGATATACATTTTTGTAGTTATTATTATGTATATATTAGAAACAAGAATGGTAACAAGGTACTCCAAACTCTATACTCACTATGAATTTGATCATCTCATAACACATGATTCTGATTATGATGACAAACATTTCTATTGATAATCATTTAATGATTGTTACTGAAAGATTAAATATTAATATCTTCTTCTAGGAATTCAAATATTCCATCCAAGGATTGGTGGATTTAGCAAGGTATAGCAAAGAGTATATTGCTGGTGTTGAATCATTCCTAGATTTTGCTTACTCTTATGGAGATCCTCAAGGAGAGGAAATTCAGTGTCCATGTGAAAAATGTTGTAATATTTGTTGGACTTGAAGGAATGTAGTGTATGATAATCTAATATGCTATGGATTTGTTAAAGGTTATACTAGATGGATCAATCACGGGGATTGGGATATCAACTTGAATGTTGACGATGATATGGATTACTCGTGTGATGATATTGATGGGTTGTTGAATGATCAATTTTGAGATGTTGCACAGGCTAAAGGAGTATATGATGGTCCAAATGAAGATGCCAAGAAATTCTATAACTTAATTGAAGAGGCTAACCAAGAAATATATCCTGGTTGTACATGATTCTCTAAATTATCATTCACACTTCGTTAATATTTGTTGAAGTGTCTACATGGATGGAGCAATGAATCATTCACTTCTCTTTTTGAGTTATTAAAAGAGGCGATGCCCGAGTTGAACATTTCTCTATCTTACAATAAAACCAAGTCTATGGTTAAGAATCTAGGACTTGATTATGACAAAATTGATGCATGTCCCAATGATTGCATGTTGTTCAGGAATGATCATAAGGATGATGAATTTTTTCATACTTGTGGAACTTCACGATATATTAAATCTCCTGAAGTTAATAGTGAGCTTGAGCCTTCAAAAAAATAACATCGAGTTTCAACAAAGATTTTGAGACACTTTCTATTAATTCCTAGACTCAAAAGGTTATTTATGTGCTCAAAGACGGAATATTCTTTGATGTGGCATGACGAGGAGCTTTCTAAAGATGGAAAGTTAAGGCATCTCACTAATAGTCTAGCATGGAATGATTTTGATAGGTTGCATCCAGATTTAGAACTAGATTGTCGCAATGTGAGACTTGGTTTGTCAAGTGATGGGTTCAATCCATTTCGAACCATGAGTATATCACATAGCACATGGCCATTTATGTTGATGGTGTATAATCTGCCACCTTGGATGTGCATGAAATCTAAATATTCTATACTATCTTTACTTATACCTAGGCCGCGATCACCTAGAAATGAAATTGATATTTACTTATAACCATTGATATATGAGTTAAAATTATTGTGGGATTCTAGGGTTGGAACATATAATGCTTCAAGAAATTAGACTTTTCAAATGCAGGCAGCACTTATCTAGACAATCAATGACTTTCCTGCATATGCTATGTTATCTAGTTGGAGTACGAAAGGAAAGTTTACTTGCCCTTGTTGTAACTATGGCACTAATTCTCGCTATCTTAAACAAAGTCGAAAAATGTGTTATATGGATCATCGTGTTTTTCTACCCATGGATCATCCATGGAGATCTAACAAAAGATCTTTCAATGGAAAACTGAATCTAGGCCTCCTCCACCTTTCTTAAAGGGAATTGATATGATTAATAGCTTACAAGATTTTGAAAATGTGTTTGGAACGAAGAGAAAGAGATCAAATGATGGCCCATGGAAAAAAAGGCAATCTTTTTTGAACTACCTTATTGGCATCAAAACATGTTATGTCACAACCTTGATGTAATGCACATAGAGAAGAACATAGTTGATAGCATACTTGGAACTCTTTTGGATATTTCTGGCAAAACAAAAGATCATGTAAAAGCCCGGTATGATTTGAAAGATATGAAAATCAGAAAGAACCTTCATCCAAAAGATACAGAAGATAGTAAGAGAACAAAGTTTACAAAAGTGTGCTTCTCAATGACAAATGGAGAGAAATCATTTTTTTGTGGAGTTTTAAAGACAGCCAAGCTATCTAATGGTAGTGCCTCTAATATATCTAGGTGTGTGCACTTGGATGAAAGAAAATTGTCTAATTATAAAACCCATGATTCTCATTTCATGTTACATTACTTGCTTCCAGTACCAATTAAAAGCATTCTTCCTAATCATATGGCTATTCCTTTGATTCTTCTTAGTTCTTTCTTCCATCGTTTTTGTCAAAAAGAAATCACATTGGAGGAACTAGATTGCTTAGAAGTAGAGATCATAGAACCAATAAATCAATTGGAGCAAATTTTTCCTCCGTTTTTTCATATAATGATTCATTTGCCTATTAATTTGGCGAATGAAGTGAGATTAGGAGGCCATGTTCAAAATCGATGGATGTAATCCACTGAAAAAGAAATGGGTACATTCAAATCATACATCCACAACAGACATTATCCAGAAGGTTGCATAGCAGAGACACAAGTTGGAATAGATTGTATGAATTTGTTCTCCAAATATCTACATGGGAGTGTGCGTACCAAATTTAACAGAAGAGCCCGATATAATGATGAATGAACCAAGTGATGTAGAAATTATGAGTTTGTTTCCTAACAGAGGATTTCCTTTAGGAGCAAAGAAAACTGAACCACTCATTTTAGATATCAAGTCACTAAGTCAAGCACTTGCATACTTACTGGGAAATTGTGATGAGGTTCAAGAATATATTAGGTACCTTAATTTGAATATAGTATTCTTTTTGTATAATTACTTTTTAACTTATTGTTTTAACAAAAAAAAGTACATGTTGTGTAGAGAGCATGAGCAAGAGGTTAATAATCAGCCACGAAGATCTAAATGGAGAAAGGCAAAGAATCATTGTCAAAACTTCTCTCAATTGAAAGAGGATGTGCCTGATTTGATAAAAACAATTGTCTAGAGGACCAAATTCTGTTGCAAAAAGCTATTCTGCGTATCTCATCAATGCATATAGATTCCCTGTTAGGCAACGTGATGCAGGGCGTAAAACACAAAATAGTGGTGTTACACTAGTTGCCTCAACTACAAGCTTTTCAAGCTCAAAGGATAAAAATCTGATTGTTGCAGATTTGACTTATTATGGTAGAATAGTTGACATTGTTGAGTTAGACTATTACGGTCATTTTAAGGTTGTTCTATTTAAGTGCTATTGGTATGAGGTTGAAAATGATATTTATGGCCTTACTTATGTCTATTTTAACAAGAGATGCTCTCAGGAAGAGCCTTTTGTGCTTGGATCTCAAGTACACCAATGCTTCTATGTGCAAGATCCATATGATAAAGATAAACATTATGTTATGAAGACTGGTCCGAGAGACTTGTTTAACATGGGTGATCAAGTTGAATCTAATCTCCCATAATGTCATGAAAATGAGCCATCTGAACATTTGATGGGACCATCCATACCAAAAGATAAGGGTGAAGTTCTCTTAACAAGAACTGATGTACCAGAAACAATTATGGATGTGCCTTCGGAGGAATTTGTTACTCAACAACTTGAAGTCGAGGAAGAGGAGTTTGAAGATGAGTCTGCTAATGAGTTTGAAGATGAGTATGAAAATGAGTATGAAGATGAGTCTGAAAATGAGTATGAAGATGAGTTTGAAGATGAGCTGGAAGGTGAGTCTGAAGAAGAGTTTGTTGATGACGCACCATGAGTTACCTTATTTTTGTGATGACCATATAGTGCTCATTTACTGTTTTTGTTATTTAATTGCTTTTTTGGTACAAACACATTAAGATATCTAATATATGGAATTAAAGATGAGATCACTACAATATTTAAGTATTCTTTTGGCTTTTTTCATGCACCCGATTGTTGAATAACATGTAATTCTAGCATACTATTGTTTATTTAACTGTTTATTGACACAAACTTATGTGACTAAAGGTTAGTAATCTCTGAAGTATTCCTGGTACAATTATCAAATTGCTTTCTGATATGTATATAAGAATTGTGATTGTTATGTAAATACTTATTTTTTCCTTAGTATTATCAGGTAGTGGACATTAGAGGCAGCACAGTGAACTCTGCAGCATTACTGGTACTCTTTGTGAAGTTAGTCCTCTATTGGTATTACTCCCTTCACTTTCTAGAAGCTAATCGTTAGTCCACTACTCGTTCTCAATTATACCACACAATTATTGTTGGCTTGTAAAGGTTTGTACCACTCTTCTCTGCTCCTTTGTGTTTTTCAATTTCCAACTGAAGTTTCCATTTTCTTTGAAGGTGTACTACCCGATTTGGATGTATGAGTTCAGGAAAATACCGAACCCAATACTTCAACTGTGAGGATCTTTGTGAGTACTTTTATTTCCTCCTACCTTGTGGTGGTGTTTGATTTCTAATTCCCTGGTTTTCCTTCGTTGAAGACGAAAAGGAGGTGACCTGCTCCTGTATTTCATTCTCATGATCTCTTAGTTCGACGCTCGTTAATATTGCAAATTCAATTTCTTTAGTCCTATACTTTGCTGGTTCTTGTATCCCTTTTTGTTGATTCTCATAACTTAGATTAGCTTGTTCATACTTTGCTCTCAAGATAGCTCATATATGATATGTAGGTATTGTTGTGGAACTCAGTGGCTTCAAATATGTAACTAAGCATGTTAGTCGTTGTTGTTGAAGTAAATCTTCCTTGTTTTCACTCTAATTGAATGAATCTGTTGTTTGTAAATATTAAGAATTCTTCTTCCCATGCTTGGTAGCTGATTAAAGTTTTGGAATTGTTGCTTTTCCACTTTGTTTATCGCAACATTAACAATTTAATCTCCTGAATGTCTTCTACTCTTTCCTTTAATTCCCAAGGAGTTTTCCAGTTTCTTACCAATATGTTTTTCAAAGTATGAGAGTCTATTTCCAAACTCACTTGTTGGAATACTTGGCTCAAATAATATTGTAAAGCCTTCGAAATGGCCATTGATTCTGAATCCATGTTGGTAGTCACTCATATACTTTGCGCTTCTGCATAAAGTGGCTGACCAATGTAGTTTCTGATGCAGAAACCATAAGAACTTTGGTGTGGATTTCCTTTGCTCGCTTCATCAGTATTACACTTAATCCAACCCATTTCAGGTGATTTCCAGTTCACTACATCATAGTATAGAGTAGGCTTGTATGACTGTAGCAGGGCCACCATTCCTTTCCACTGATAAGGAACCTCATTAATCCAAGGAAACTTTATTCTTATTATCTGATGAATTATTATTTTGAAGGTTAAATTACTGCAGGGAAAGAATGAATCAATCAGCAATACTAAAGAAAAAGGTTTCGAATCCTAACAAAGCTCAAAGTGCATTGAAGAATCTGGATTTTGATATGCAATACCGATCAAGTGTTGAATTGACCAACAAATTCAAGATTAAGAGAGAAGAACTTGCAAGTGAACGCAATGATAGAGCTAAGAAATATCGAGCACAAATAGCACATAAAAGAAACAATTCTGAGGATTTCATTCCACAACAAGGAAGGAGTAAATTGCTTGGGCACAAATCAGTAATTAAATCATCTTCAAGGGAAGAGCTTAGTACCTCACATATGATTGCAGGGAAAGGACAAACTAAACAGAGGTTATTTCAATCTGGAGAGTCCATTCAAGAGAAAGGAATTAAACTTCCTATGAATAACTCTACGTTCGAAACGTCTTTCAAGGAAGGTGTTACTGCTTCAATACATATGAATGGAACAACACTAGGTAATGGACAGGTACAACATGATATTGAGGATCTACTTAAATTCAAACAGGTGAAGAGGAAGTCGGTCTGACCAGCCACTAGTATTGATCAGTTTTTGGATAACCAACAGATACACAATGAACATGATATTCATGATCTACCAAATTGCAAGCAGGTAAAGAGGAAGTCGGTCATACCATCTAATAGTCTTGATTAGTTTCAGAAAAATCAAGGAATAAGCATACATGATGAAACAAAACGTGATAACCATACAATAGTTGATATCGAATTTATGCATGCTCCTATTATTAATGAACACAACAAAGGATTGGATGATCTTGTGGATCCAAAATAACTCGGTGGAGATGAATGTGATGTAGAAGAGGAAATTGACATTGATTGTAGTACAAAAGGTATGTCTTAAACCTTGTAAGATTTATTACTCGTTATAAAATAAATTTCTTATTTACCGTCTATTACATCAATCTGGAAATATCAAAGCCAAAAAAAGTTCGATGACAAACAATATGTAAGGATATTCACCGCAAGAAATTTGGAAGAAAGAAAGGAGGTGACATTTGATAAAGGACAAGCAATGGGACCAACTACTAATATAGTGTTAGAATTAAGAAACTTTATAGGAACAATTGCAAGGAATCCTAGATTCATCAGCTTGATGTACACTAGTTGGCATGCGGTGCCAAATGATACTAAAACAGCGCATGTGGGAATATATCAATGTAAGAACAATCACTTTTGAGATTGCATATTTTATTTTTTGTTTTTACTTATTGAAGCTAAATATATTTTATTTTGCATAGTCCAAATTTTTAATTCCAGCATAAGGAAAGAAGTGGGTGATGACTGGTCTTCGTGATGCTTGGAGGCGACACAAGCAAAAAATTAAAGAGAAATTTTTTGATAAAAATAGTACCCTTGAGGATATACTAGCAAAGCGTCCTGATGGCATTCCAGATAATCAATTCCGCCAGCTAATCGAGTATTGGAAACACACAATTGTTCAAGTAAGGCTAAAATAATGCATTTCTACTCATCGACATATTTTGTATCATATCTATTCCTTTTTTTTTAATTATCAATTCAATTATCTCTTTTTATTGAATAATAGGCCATATACAAGATGAATTCTGAAAACAGGAAAACACAAAAGTGGAGGCATCGAATGGGACCTATTAATTTTGCAAGAGTACGCGTGGCATTGGTATACTTAGCTGACATTTCTTCAAAAATATGAATTTCATTTTTTGTACTTTATTAGAACATATTGATTTGTTTGTTAATTTCTTTTGATATAATCTGTAGCGTGCAGCCAAAGACAACAACAAAGAACCATCAAAGCCTGAAATGTTTATTGAAACTCGTACCAAGATAGAAAAGGAAATTCAGGCAGATACCCACATTGCAATAGTAAGTTTTTTAAAGAGGGTTAGTAGTGAATTTAATTCAGACTTAAAATTTATATATAGTGGGGAGTTTGACTCCATTGAATTTTATCACATATGTCTCCTCTTCTTCTTCTTCTTCTTCTTCTTCTTCTTCTTCTTTTTCTTCTTCTTCTTCTTCTTCTTCCTCTTCTTCCTCTTCTTCCTCTTCTTCTTCTTCTTCTTCTTCCTCTTCCTCTTCCACTTCCTCTTCCTCTTTCTCTTCCTCTTCCTCTTCCTCTTCCTCTTATTCTTCTTCTTCTTCTTATTCTTTCTTCTTGTACAAGTGCAAGGAGATATCAATTCTTTGTCAATGTCGCTGTATGTTTGCTAGGAAAAGTTGTAAGATTCTTTTAGTTATTGTTCGCTATCATAGGACTGTTGATTTGTTGAAAGGGAGTGACAATTTTATTTTAAAATGCTTGAGATGCTAAACAGTTTGCTAAGAAGGGATGTCAATTAAAGTTAACTAAATGAATCATCAACTCATTTTAGCTGGAAATGAAATAGTACTAACAGTTCATTATGGAAGTCAATTTTATTCAACAGGCTGAACTTCAGAATCGCCAAACTTCTGGAGAAACAGCTGATGATGCATTTAGGGCAGTGTTTGGAAAGGAGTAGTCTAGTCGACTTAGGTGCTATGGTAGATTAGTGACAACAAGTTCTTTGAAGAAAGATAAGGAAATTAACAATCTAAAACAAAAGCATGCCAATGAAATCACTTCACTAAAGGAAGAATTCAGAGAAGAAATGCTACATTTATTCACTCAATTGCTGCAAAATAACCCTGTATTGAATTTTCAAGATATATCAGGTTGTGTTGGATCTAACATTGTTTGACCTGTTGATGCAAGTAGTGCACAAGCAGTAAGAGTCACAAATCTTCCACATTCTTCAGGGTCAGATCATAATTCGGTTCTTCAAAAGTTATTTTGTATTTAGCATTCTCTGTTAATAGTCTACATATTGTTATCAATATACAAGGTAGTTGTCATTTTGTTGCTTGTGTATCTCTTATTATTGTTGACTTGATTGATGTTCTTCTGGAAGTTGTCCAATGTGTTGCCTTGCATTATTGGTTTTCCTTGCATGGCTATGGACTGATTCTTGTTAGGGGGAGGATCTGGGCTCCTGGTTTGACATAGTTGTCCTCTGTAGTGATATAATAACTCTTGTTAGAATAGGATTGTGTATACCAAAAGAATTCCACCTGTCCAACAGTGTTCCTGAGCTCGTTGATGGTGTGTTGAATCTTTCATGGAGTTTTGGCATTGTTGTTGAGCCATTTGGTTAATAGCTCTGCGTCGACCTCCAATATCACCTTCATGTATCCATGTTGAACACAGCAGTGCAGTCTATGTGAAGATGCCTAACTTTCAACCTGGTTGTTAGTGCCACTTCCAGCTGTCTGCATCCTTCTATCAACAACATCAACTCTCCCCAATTGCAAGGCGAATTTATGTAGGGATAGACTTTCATACAGAGCCTGGTAGTATCTTTAAAGTCCAGGAATTCGACTCTTCCACTGGTAGACTTTTTGCCTCTATATTTTGCATATGACCTACTCTTCTAAAAGTTCCAATAGATGATAATAGGGCTAGAGTTTGAAAAATAAGTTTATGAACCTCAGAATTAGATTGCATAATCCACTACCACATTAGTGTATTTCTTAGAGGAATGTGTCTGTGAGTAATGCCCAGGGAATCTGAAAAGAATGTCCAGATATAATTGGCAAAGTGCCCAGACACAAAAACGTGATTAATTGAATCTGTTCCAAGTTTGCTACAACAAGAATAATCTGCAGCTTCTCTTCCAAAAGTAACAATTCTCTCCTTCTTGCAATTGCTATTTGGTGTTAAGAATAAGGGGAATTAGTAGTGGTGGGGCATGTTGGCTTACCAAAGTTTCATTCCATTGTCCTTCTCTGATAAAATGTGACATAGTGAGCAATATCCAGCTGCAATTTGCACCACTGGAATATTCTCTAATGCACATAATAATGGACGGGGTTCCAGATCAGTTTGCTTAGTTTGATGACTAATTTTAGTTTCATTTCCCCAAGAGAATGTATAAACCCTTCCTTCTTTTGATAAAATGGCAGTGAAGAAATTCCCATGTTTGTGATGAACTTATTACATGTTTTTTATGCATTTGTATGTTTGCCTATTGTTTTCTTCTAGATTTTATCATTCATATTGGGTCTGTTTTGTACATGTTTGGGATCATTTAATTGTTTGCCTACTGTTTTCTCCTAGATTTATTTTATCATTCATATTTGCCTACTGTGACAGTCTTGGAATACAAGCCCTATTGTTTTCTCCCAGATTTTATAGTTTTTGTACATGTTTGGAGGTCATTTAATTGTGAAGGGGTTGGGAAGGAGCTGGGAATTGAACAATATAGTGAGCATATGAAATGCATGATTCTCTTAACTTATAATTTACTTTTGAATGTGCAGGAAAATGCCGCTGATTGAATTTGATGAATAGAGAACAGAAGTAAACTCGATCAATTGTAGTGAATGATAAAGAGTTTTTGTACTATTATCATAAATGTTGTTTGAATACATTTGGTTTTGTGGAATGTATTTCTAGTAGATATCTTTAAGCAATTGCTTTCTATATGTATGGGACATGTTCTCGAAGTTTATTTAATTTGAAATATATACTTTCAAATTATTTATAAGCTAATTTTGTGCTTTATATCACTTATATATATTTAATTGTGATTATTGATTATATGCAAACTAAATTTTATCGTAAGTGTGGCTAAATTGTGGCTACAAAAATTCTACACAACATTGCAACACTTCGAAAATGTGGATTATTGTTTATAAATTTTATCTTGTACATAAGAAAAGTTACACTTTATAAGTGTTGTTGTAGGTGAGATATAAAAGGCTATACTTTTAAACTTTAACCAATAACAACGCAAATGTCACACTTTTAAGTGTAGTATACTCAAATAAAAGTGTTGCTAATGAAATACTCCAAAGCGTGGCCTTTATACCTCTTTGACCACACTTTTTAAGTGTTGCTGCTTTAGCGACATTTCAAAAGTGTGGTCTAAGGTTAAAGGTTACGCTTTTTTAGGCCACCCCCTAAAAAGTGTTGCTTAAAGTCAAAAGTGTGGCCTTTTATCAAAGGCAACACTTTTTGCTAGTTTGGGCTACATTTTACCGGGGTGACCATAGGCCTAAAATGGTGTAGTGACAACTCCCTGTCCTTTAGAGTTTGGAGAACAATTCTGAGATGGCAAGCATGATCTTCGTCATTCCTCGAATAGATTAGTATGTAATCAATTAATACGATAAAAAACATATCTAAATAAGGATTGAATACTCTATTCATAAGGTCCATGAATGATGCAGGAGCTTTGGTCAAACCAAACGACATAACTAGGAACTCATAATGACCATAACGGGTCCTGAATGTTTTCTTTGGAATATCACAATCCCTTACTCTTAACTGATGGTAGTCTGATCTGAAGTCTATCTTAGAGAAACAGGTAGCACCCTGAAGCTGATCGAAAAGATCATCAATTCTCAGAAGAGGATACTTATTCTTGATGGTAACCTTGTTTAATTGGTGGTAATCTATATACATCCTAAAGGAACCATCTTTCTTCCTCACAAATAAGACTGGAGCACCCCAAGGTGAGACACTTGGTCGAATAAAACCCTTATCAAGGAGATCTTTCAACTATTCTTTTAGGTCTTTCAACTATGCTTGAGCCATTTTATATGGAGGAATAGATATTGGATGAGTATCAGGAAGAATATCTATAACGAAGTCTGTCTCTCTCTTAGGAGGGACTCCGAGTATATCATATGAAAAGACTTCTGGAAACTAACTCATAATTGGAACTGACTCAATAGAAGGTGTCTCAACACAAGAGTCATTAACTCTGACTAAGTGATAGATACAACCTTTAGAAACTAACTTTATCACCTAAAGGTATGAAATGAAATGACCCTTAGGCACTGCTGAACTGCTACTCTACTCTATAACTGGCTCATTAGGAATTTGGAACCTAACAACTAGAGTTCTACAATCAATGGAGGCATAACACAATCAGCCATGGTGTTCTTGTGATTGATGGAAATAACACAATCAAGCTAGAATTGCTCAATTAGAATAGAATCCCCAATGGGTGTACAAACACAAAATGGCTCACAAAGTTTCTCACAAAGAATATCAAAATTCATTTCAACATAAGGGGTTACGAAAGATAAACTCGCTCCTTGGTCTAGAAAAGCATAAACATCAAGAGTAAACACTTTGATCATACCAGTGACAACATCTAGCGAATCCTCAAACTCTTGGCGTCTAGTGATAGCATATAGGGAGTTTGCTCCTCCACCAGTATCGGAAGTAGCTCCTCTAGGTGCAGCCTTGTCTCGTGCAGCAAGTGATGAAGATTGGGCTCTATTTCCCTAATTCCCATTACCTTGGCGGTTCTTAGGGGACTCTTTCATGAAGTGACCCTCTTGTCCACACTTGAAACAACCTCTGGAGCCATCGCGACACTTACCTGGGTGGTTCCTACCACACTTAGCACATGCAGTAGCCCAGTTACCTCCTTGTGCCACACTACCCTTAGATTGTGTAGGCCTAGCTCTGAAGTGTTGTGAATTGTGACTATTGTACTCACCTTTGTTCCTGGGTTCAGGTGCACTAGCAGATGATGGAGTAGGTTCCTTTTTCTTTTGTTGAAAGAATGGTTCACATTACTCCTTTGCTGCCCGGACTCATTTCCTGTCTTAGCCTTCTTATTTCTAAACTCCTCCCTATCCCTCAGCATCTCTTCCTCAACCTGCTGTACATAAACCATAAACCTTGCTATATCCATGTCACCTATGAGCAATACAACATTACATTCCTTACTCGACAGACGAGACAACCCAACAACAAACAAACTCATCCTACTTCTAATATTCGAAACCATCTTTGGAGCATACCGGGAAAGTTGGGTAAACTTTAAGCTGTACTCCTGAACACTTAATGAATCTTGTTTAAAGGTAAGGAATTCCCATACCTTGGCTTCTCTCAGTTCACGAGTAAAGAAACACCCTAAGAAATCCTCCTAAAATGTGGCCCAACTCAGAATTGGTGCACCCTCAGTTCTACCCTACTTCCACTAGTCAAACCAAGTCCTAGCAACATTCTTTAGTTAATATGCAACTAGTTCCACTCACTCAACATCGACAATGTGCATAACCTCAAATACCTTTTGCAGTTCCATAATAAAGTTTTCTGGATCCTCATTAGTGCTTGAACCAGTAAAGCTCGAAGGATTCATCCTCAAGAACTCTCGCATCTTCTAAGTATCAGCCTCTTCCTATCCAGCCCCTCTTTGTTGCCTAACTTTGTTGGTTACAACCTGACTTATCATTCGAATTGCTTCCCGAAATTCAGCATTGGTGACCACTCCTTGAGGTTACACTTCAGGTGACCACTCCTCGATCATCCTAACAACTGAAATACCAAAAGAAGATAATAAGGTATCCTCCGGAAAGCAAGGAGACTCACCAACTGACTCTAAGTGATCAACTGGATCAACGAGGCAATGGGTGATGATCCTGGTTACCTTTGTCTGCATAACAAAATGATGCAGGCCAAATGACGTCAGCACATTGAATGTGCAAGCATGCATAGGTAAAACTAAACATGACATAAGATTGGAAGAAATTTGAAAAGAACACTTACCTTAACTTTACTCAACTCAAAATGCTAAATAAAAACAACAATAAAGGTGCAGTTTATACGAAGCATTTAAAACAGTAAATGACAACTCCCTGTATTAAATAAATACGATAACAACTCAGTTTACATATAAAATAATATAATATTATAGGAGTTTCTCTAACCGACAACCATCACTATGAGCCTAAGTGATGATACAACGTCTTGCCCACGCTGCTAGAAGTTCCTATACCTTGCTGTGATATAGAATGCCTCAACTAAGTGGATCCACTAGTCTATGCCAAAAAGCACTAAGGAATCATCTAAAAAGTATGATTCTTTCTACCCATGATGGCTACATGGTTTATGGAGACTTGAGTTATTATGAACTCGTCCCCATAGTGGTGATCAATTCTACTCAAACAATATACTCAGCTCATATGTTTTTAAAACAAAACTCTTTTTGTGATTTGAGATAATTACTCAAAAACTAGCTCAAAGACTCTCTTGGAAATCGGTGTTTCCTCTCTTATTAAAATATGAAAACATTTCAACACTTGGGAATACTTAGTTCTCATATAATCTTTTGAGAAATGAACTTTACTCTTACTCCTTACTCAACTCAAAACTCAAGCCTTAAACCAAAGTTAAAACGTTTGTAAAAGACTTTTGGAAAACTCTATTAACTTCTCTTGACTTTATTCTTGACTTTCCTTGAATTGAATTATTGATTCAAGGTTCATGATCTCATATTTATGGATGATTTCATGATGTTTGGACGTACCTTAGAGTGTAGATATCAACTAGAAAACTTAGGTACGTTGCTAGTGAACTAGTACAGGAAGAAGTGGGAAAATATGGACTAACAAGCGTCCCTGACGCTCTAAGAGGCTTTGGGCGCAAGAGGCTCAAGTTTAGAACCTAGGTTGGGGCACTCTAACTACCGCAGAACCCCAGAGTCCAAATTTCAGAACCCCTTTTGGGGCGCTATCAGAGGCGCGGCGCCCCAGCCCCCTTCCTAGGAAATCCCAAATTTTCTTCTTCATTTTTCAACTCTAAACCCTCTAAATTTAATTGTTCATTTTCCCCAAAAACATAGAATCAATTATATCCTTGATATATGTAATATTCTACTCGAAATCACACCTATTTTCACGAATTAAACTCAAGAAACTTCAACAACAAGAACTCACAAGAAACTTAAACAAATTTCATCAAGAAATCATAATCCTTTCTTTAAAAAAACACAATTACGAGTGAATTGAAACATGATTGGTGCGTCGGTGAAATAACCGAACACTATGTGATCTCACATACCTCGTAGGATTGAATCCTTGGCGAAATCCACAACCAAAATTGTACAATCTTGACGAATCTTGAACCTTTCTTCTCTTTTCTCCTATTTTCTCTTTTCTCCAAGCCCTAGCGTGTTTTGGTAAATGCGTAAACTAATCTAATGCTGATTAGAACCCAATTAAAATCTTAAAAATGAAATAAAATAATTGGGTATTGAAAAGACCAAACTACCCTTCCAAAATCCTGTTTTTGATTTTCCTTATCTAGACAATCAACTTCAAATGGACATATCTCACTCATATGAACTCGGAATTGATAAAACTCAGCGGAGTTGGAAAGATAATTCAAATATCTTCCTACGGTATCTTGTAGAATACCTAACTCATCCTGAGTTAGGAGTTATGGTCGTTTGAAGTTGACCCAAAACTAACACTTAATATAACTTAACCAATTTTTCGAGATTTTTCATTCTTTCAAAAAATGACTCTTTCTAATTCTAGCTCTTTCTAGTTTTTTCGAAAAGCGAGATGTTACATCAGCACATCCACAGCAATAATTACACCCACTACAAAAAAAACAGTAAATATCGACATAAAAATTACCGACCTCAAATGGAAGTCGGTAATTTCTAGCCTCTGAAGGTCGGTTTTCTTAAAAAGAATAAAAAATGAAAAATAAAATAGAAAAACGACTACAAGAAGTGGGTTATTATGCAAAATAAAGCGGAAAAACTAAATAC
The DNA here is from genome assembly GCA_035578085.1 of Solanum pinnatisectum. NCBI lineage: Eukaryota > Viridiplantae > Streptophyta > Magnoliopsida > Solanales > Solanaceae > Solanum > Solanum pinnatisectum. The sequence goes on from CM069079.1 coordinate 16,811,527, forward strand.
CGATCTTAGGAGGTTGGAATATTTCCCAGAAAAAATGAATTACAACCAAAACTGACCTCTTGATTTTGGTATTAAATAAATAAATAAATAGTAATATTTTATTGTTTCTCAATTAAATATAAAAAACAAAATTGAGAAATATTTTGAATTAATTTTATTTAAATCGTCTTCCAGATAACGGTTTTGTGTAAAATAAAAAACAAAAAAAATTATAATATCGACTTCCGGAAGTTGGTAAAATTAAATTAATTTTCATTAAAATATTTATATAGAGACTTCCAGAAAATTAATAAATTACTATTTTCAATTAATTTTAAATAAATCGTCCTCCGGATGACGTTTTTATACAAGTTAAAATTTAAATTAATATAAAATACCGACTTCACGACATCAGTATTATTTAATTAACATGATTACTATTATTTATCTTAAAATTTAATGTAATACTGATCTCATAAGGCTGGTATTTTTTATTTAATCTAATTACTTTTAATAAAAGCGACATCCAGAGTTCGATTTGTTTAAAATATTCCTATTAATCATAATTTTGCTATTGTGCATAATACTAAATTTTCATTTTACACCTACAATTAAATTTTTTTAAAAGTATAATAATTTTGTATACTTTTATAAATAAAAAGTTAGAATTCGTGGAATAAACAAAAAAATCAACAATCTATATTTAGAGTATGAAACTACGTTGAAATGAATTATGAGATAATTATACTTATATTTCTAGAGTAATGTACAAATTCTATCAGTCCGTCATGAAATCATGAACTTAATATCTCATGCAATGATATTGAGGTGAAGAGCTAACATATAATCCATCCGAGTATGAAATGCGAGATGATACTCGTAGAAATGTCACGATAACAATTATTAAAATTTTATATTTATAATTAATTGTTTAATTATATGTACATATAACCTTCAATGTCTTATCTCGTTTTATGAAATAGACAATAGAACATCGTAAAGTACTATACAAAGCAAGTCCTATCAAAATTATTATGTTCGATCTTAAATGGATGTCAAGTATAGTGATCATATTGTAGGAAATGACATGTAAATGATAATTCATCAGAGTATGAAATACGTTAATTATATACTTCTCGAGTAGTTTAACAAATCTACTCTTATATATATATGTATATATATATATTAGTGGTTCAGATATGAAATACATTATCAATTAAAGAAATGTCGATGATCAATTTAAGGAGATTTATATATTAAATTTGATATTGATAAACTTCTGTTGATCGATAAAATTAAATTTATATAATTAGGAGTATATAATTTAAATTTATAAAATTAAACTTCTATTGATGTGTAGTTAATTTAAATTATATATATATGTGTGTGTGTGTGCGTGTGTGTGTGTGTAAGTTTAATTAATAAAATTGACCTCAATAGGTGAGTTTATATTCGATTGAATTAATAAATACCAACCTTAACAGATCGGTATATTTAAATTGTTATTTTATTTAAATAATATTGACTTCATGATGTCGGTATTTATAAAATATAGATTATTATTTTAAATGATACCGACATCCCATGGTCGGTAAATTAACACTTCTTTTTTACAAGAATGATAATCTCAAAACCCTAACTCTCACTCCTAAACTCTCTCTCACATCAACCACCCATCTTTCCTCGACTGGCGCCACCAACCCCTCCCAGACTGGCGCCCACCCCACCCATCCCTGACCGGTGCCACACCATCATCTCCAACTAGCACAGCCTCAGCAGCAGGTCGCAAAGTTTGGCAGCAGCAGAGAGCAAAGGGCGTCACAGCTCTCAGTCTCACAAGCTTGTTGTCGCACAACTCTCAGTCGCAGAAGTCAATTTATAGGGTAAGTTTATTTTTTTTCATGGTGTTTTTATTCATATACAAAAGCTGAGTTTCTGAGTAAATATTAAAATGCCATTACACTCCCTAAATTAGAAACAATACATCACAAAAGATGAATCATCTTCGTTGGCAAGTGTTGAGAAGAGAGTCAAATTACAAGTCAAATTAATGTTTCCAAAACAGTTATGCAGTAAGCTTTATAGCATAAAAAATTTATTAGTCTCTCATGATTATTGTGTCTTCAATTATTATCAAAGAATAATAATAGTACTTAAAATATAAGTAAGAATAAAAGTAGCAGTTGGGTGAGTGGTTAATGAATTACTTCTTCTGCTTCTAGATCTCCCTCCTAATTATGAAAATTTTATACCTATTTTTTTATTATTGGAATATAGAAATATTAGGGGTGGTGATGTACAAGATCAAGTGGGTGGATTATTAGTCCTCAGAATCACTAAGAGGAAGAGATTACTTGTGTCTATAATGACTGACTTGTGTCAAGGCTAGGTGCTTACTAATTGTCAACAGTTAATAATGACTGAAATCTCTCTATAATGACCACTAAATAAATTTTTAATTCTTTCTTTTCGTGCTAGGCAAGTGAGGAAGCTCAACATCTAAAAAAATTGATACAAGCCTATACTACTTTTTTCATCAAAGTAGGAGATAAGGTTTGGTGCTTCTAAGTTTCTAAAGTTCAAGTACAATTGTTTTCTCTAATGTGTTTGTGTCCATCTAGTATTGATACTTAGCTTTGATTTTATGATAATTTGTTTGTGTCCATCGAGTGTTTGTTTAGCATAAGAACCAACACTAGTTGATCCTATTGATGACAAAATTGATTTTCTTGCAAGATCAATTTGTGTCCATGTAGTGTTGACACTTAGCTTTAATTTAGAAATAACATATTTGATAAGCATAAGTACCAACACTAGTTGATCCTATTGATGACAAAATTTATTTTCTTGCAAGATCGATTTTTGTCCATCTAGTGTTGATACTAAGCTTTAATTTAGGAATAATGTATTTCTTAAGCATAAGTACCAACACTAGTTGATCCTATTTATGACAAAATAAGATGGATTTGTGTCCATCTAGTGTTGATATTAAGCTTTAATTTAGGAATAATGTGTTTTTTAAGCATAAGTACCAACACTAGTTTATCCTATTGATGACAAAATTGATTTTCTTGCAAGATCGATTTGTGTCCATCTGGTGTTTACACTTAGCTTCAAATTTAGAAATAATATATTTGTTAAGTATAAATACCAACACTAGTTGATAATATTAAATAAAGTTGTTTAAATAAGTTAAAATAAATAATGTAGTTTGGAATTAAGTCAAAACTAAACTAGTTAAAGTTAAAAGTTGTTAATTGTTTAAATAAGTTAAAATAAATAATGTTATTTTTTTGATGGATTTAGTTGTTGAAATTATGTCAAAACTAAACTAGTTAAAGTTAAAAAGTTGTTAAGTTGTTTAAATAAGTTCAAATAAATAATGTGGTTTAACTGGTGGATTTAGTTGTTGGAATTAAGTCAAAACTAAACTAGTTGAAGTTAAAAAGTTGTTAAGTTGTTTAAATATGTTAAAATAAATAACGTGATTTAGTTGGTGAATTTTGTTGTTGGAATTAAGTCAAAACTAAACTAGTTAAAGTTAAAAAAAATTGTTCAGTTGTTTAAATAAGTTAAAATAAATAATGTGGTTTAGTTGGTGGATTTAGTTCTTGGAATTAAGTCAAAACTAAACTAGTTAAAGTTAAAAATTTGTTAAGTTGTTTAAATAAGTTAAAATAAATAATGTGGTTTAGTTGGTGGATTTAGTTCTTGGAATTAAGTCAAAACTAAACTAGTTAAAGTTAAAAATTTGTTATGTTGTTTAAATAAGTTAAACTACATAATGTGATTTAGTTGGTGGATTTAGTTGTTGGAAATAAGTGCAAACTAAACAAGTTAAAGATAAAAAGTTGTTAAGCTATTTAAATAAGTTAAAATAAATAATGTGGTTTAGTTGGTGGATTTAGTTGTTGGAATTAAGTCAAAACTAAACTACTTAAAGTTAAAAGTTGTTATGTTGTTTAAATAACTTCAAATAAATAAGGTGGTTTAGTTGGTGGATTTAGTTGTTGGAATTAAGTCAAACCTAAACTAGTTAAAGTTAAAAAGTTGTTAAGTTGTTTAAATAAGTTCAAATAAATAATGTGGTTAGTTGGTGAATTTAGTTGTTGGAATTAAGTCAAAACTACTTTGACTTAGAAAGTTGTTAAGTTTTTTAAATAAGTTCGGTATTCTATTCATATGGGAACCACCAAGATGTACCGTGATTTGCGGGAGATCTATTGGTGGAATGGGATGAAGAAGGATATTTCGGGATTTGTGGCTAAGTGTCCTAATTTCCAACAAGTGAAGGTTGAATATCAGAAACCGGGAGGTTTATACCAAGACATTAGCATTACTACTTGGAATTGAGAAGATTTGAATATGGACTTTATAGTGGGATTGCCACGCACTCGACGTTAATATTATTCGATTTGGGTTATAATAGACCGAATGACTACGTCGGCCCATTTCATTCTCGTCAAGGTTTTCTTTATGGTGGAAGATTATGCTAAGTTGTATTTGAGAGAGATGGTAAGGTTGCATGGAGTTCCCTTGTCCATTATCTCTTATAAAGGTACTTAGTTTACTTCAAAGTTTTGGAAGTCCTTCCAAAAGGGTTTTTGCACAAAAGTTAAGCTTAACACAACATTTTAGCCCCAAATCGATGGGCAGCCGTAACGAACAATCTAAACATTGGAAGACAAGTTGAGGGCTTGCGTGAAAGATTTCAAGGGAAATTGGGATAACCATTTGCCCTTGATTGAATTTGCCTATAATAATAGCTACCATTCAAGTATTGGTATGGCTCCGTTTGAGGCTCTTTATGGTGGGAGGTGTAGATCTCCTATAGGATGGTTTGAGATGGGTGAGGTTCCTTTGATAGGGCCTGAGGTAGTTCATGAGGCTATAGAGAAGGTTCGACTCATTAGAGAGAGGTTGAGAACGGCCCAAAGTCGACAAAAGTCTTATGCGGATGTTAGAATAAGAGACCTTGTATTTCATGTGCTTGATTGGGTTTACTTGAAAATCTTACCCATGAAAGGTGTAATGAGGTTTGGTAAGACAGGGAAACTTAGTCCCCGTTTTGTTGCCCATATTAAATTTTGAGGTGTGTAGGTAAGGTTGAATATAAGCTTGATTTTCCAAATAAGTTGGCATCAGTGCATCCGGTTTTCCATGTCTCTATGTTGAAAGAGTGTGTTAGAGATCCGATGTCCATAATTCTCCTAGAAGGATTGGAAGTGAAAGAGAACCTTTCTTATGAAGAAGTTTCGGTTGAGATCCTTGACTGACAAGTTAAGAGATTGAGGAACAAAGAGGTTGCCTCTGTGGAAGTGTTATGGAGAAACCATCTATCTAATAGAGGGTGCTACTCGAGATACTGAGGCCAATATGATGTTCCAGTATCCTCATCTTTCTCCTATTCTACCTTGAGGTAATGAGTTTCTCTTGCTTTATTTTTGTTCGAATTCATATGTGTTTATGTGTTTCCATGATTTCCTTATATTGTCATGTTCATGAAAAAACTTAAGTTTTGAAAGAAAATGGATTTGATGGCTTATTTTCCTCATGTTATTGAGTATGAGTTGCTTATAGACTTCATGAGATGAGTTGTAGAACATCCCTTGACTTGGAGTGGAGATTTCCTCCTTTAAAATGTAGTTTGTGTATAAATTTCATTTAGGCTCCATGAGATTGTGTGTAGCATTGCTTTTGACTTTGGAGCAGGTATTCCTCCTTCAGTGTAAGAATTGTGAAAATTCATGCATATTGGGTTATTAGATGTAGTTCCTACTCCCTTATGGTGCATTGAGTATATTGAGCTTGGAGTTTATATGTCCTCCTTTGTTTTGTGCATTTTGAAGAGCTGCATGCATGATGGGCTGCTAGTCTTAAGTCTTTTCATTTAGAAATGTGCCTAGAATCTAATTCAAGGATGAATGATCTCAAGGGGGAGATAATGTAACATCCTGAATTCGAAAGAGGTAAAATAGCAGCTTTTGGAAAATTGGACGTGCCATCCACGACCAGCCACCCATGGCCCATGCGCTGACCACAAACCGTAGGTGGGGGTCCGTTGTTGGTTACCCTAGGCAAAGTCTAGACCTCAGGACCACGTCCTGACCAATGGACCATCGATCAGACCACAATTCGTGGTCAGAGGTTCATAGGTCGAGCCCTCAAAAACCAATCTTTGACAAGGAACCACGGCTGACCATGACGGACGGTAGGTCAGTCGATGGTCCATCGTTTGAGGTTTCGTGGAACGAGAGCTGGCAATTATTTTAGGGGCACATAGGTCTTTTTCAGTTTTAATTAAATCAATATGGTGTCGTTCTGCCTAAACCTAGAACACCTATATAAGTATTTTGGACTCCTAATTTCACTCAATTAACTCATTCTAATAAATCCCAAAAGAAAACCGTAAACTATCTCTCAAATATTCTCTTTCTAGAAGATGGAAGAAGAAGAAGAAGGATGTTGAAGCTACGTCAAGTTCAAGTCTCCCAATCTTCAAGATTTTGTGGGCTTTGTGATGATGGTATGCTGGCTTTTCATCCATGGGATCCTTTCTGCCATGTAGTCCCTTAGATTCCCCAATTGTGAAGTCTAAATCCCCAATTCTAGTTAGGGTTTTTTCCAATGTTCTGGGTTATGATGAATGTTGATCCAAATAGTTGGATTATGATTGCTTATAATTGAATTTTCATGTTTTTAGGATGAAATTACATGTACCCATGCCTATCCTATGATTTTAGGGTAGAATTGATATGATTAGGTTGATGCCATGGAGGGAAACTTTATGGGTTAGATATATCCTTATATGATAGATGATTTGTGATTAAAACTGCTTTGGAATGAAGCATAAATGATGATCATGAGAAATAGTGCTTTGAGAGTTAAACCTAGATTGTGAATTGTTAAATGTCGATGTTATGATGTGGAAGGGATATATTCCATAATGAATTTCTAAGCATGATTGAATGAATTTGAAAGGTTTACTCACATGAATGATTCTAGGTTGAAAGGATTGATAACCTAAAATAAATCTAGACTAAAATGCTTAATGAATGATGAGGCTAGAGGGGACTACCCATGACCTCCATATGTTAAGGATATGAGCTGATTTCCCATACCCATTAGAATAGAATAACAGGTGATTCCCCACGTTCCCAATATGATGAATAGACATAGAGATGAGTACCCACGATCCTTATGAAATGATGTGGAGGTGAGCACCCATGTCATATGATGTGATTGTGGAGGCGAATACCCATTAGCCTTTATAAGCTAGGAATAGAGGCAAATCCCCATGTCTTTAAAAGTATGTATGAATGATGTGATTATATTATGAATATGATTTGCTTGGAATGTTGCTAGATATGCCTTCCATGACGTGAGCTTAAATAGAGGGGGATGACCTAAGTCTTGTCTAAGGTAAAGCGAGGTTACTCAAGAAAGTATTCCTCTTTCATTAATGTTATGTAACGATTGTGCTTATGTCTTATGTCTTATGATGACTAATGCTTATGTTTATGTTGTTTATGAAAGATATAATATTAAGTACATTCTTGTACTAATACATACTCTTGCCTACATTTCTTATCAAAAAGTAGGGTCCGGCGCTCTCGATTTACACACTTGTGGCTACGTTCTTAGTTGATTAAGGAAGTGAAGATTTGGTGAGTCCTCATTGTATTAGAGGATTGAATCACCCATTTTCTCTTTTATGTCTTTCTTTTCATGTTGGACTATTGTATGAACTGCATACCAAGATTTTATCTTTTATGTTAGATTGTTTGAGACAATCTTGTTAGACTTCCGCTCATTTTATGAAAGACTTTGTGTATTCAAAATGTTTCAAATTTTCACATATTTTCCATTACTTTATGTTATGAGATGCTAAGTGGCTTGCCTCTCGGGATCTTATACGCCTTGTTACATCTAGGAAGTACCCCTGGGTTGTGAGACCAAATCTCATCACCACCTTCATAGGTGACACCTCTAGGAAAACCCAATCATAGATTTTGAATTCTAAGTCCCTTCTCCTAACATATGCATAGGACTTCTGACGACTCTAAGCTATCTTTAGTCTATCTCTGATGAGTTGGACTTTTTCCATAGCCTCATGAACTGAATCTGGCCCTATCAAGGATGCTTAACCTACTTCAAACCAACCAATCGGGGACTTGCATCTACTCCCATATAGTGCCTCATACGGGGCCATCAAAATACTTGATAAAAGCTATTATTATAGGCAAACTCTATAAGAGGTAGGTGATCATCCCAACTACCCTTGAAATCGATCACATAAGCTCTCAACATGTCTTCTAAGGTCTGAATTGTACGTTCTGCTTGACCATCCATCTGTGGGTGAAATGTTGTACTGAGATTTACCTGAGAACCAAGACCTTTCTGAAATGATTTCCAGAAATGAGAGGTAAACTAAGGACCTCTATCTGAGATGATAGACAAGGGAACCCCATGCAACTTGACTATCTCATAGATGTAGAGTTTGGTGTAGTCCTCCACTGAATATGTAGTCTTGACAGTCAAGAAGTGAGTGGACTTAGTAACTCTATCCACTATCACCCAAATGTAGTCATGCTGTCTTAGAGTATGAGGTAAACCCGTAATGAAGTCCATGTAGGAATATTAATCTCGCAAGTCATACCTCCTGGTTTCTGATGTTCTACCTTAACCTCTGGACAATTAGGACATTTAGCCATAAAGACTGCTATGTCCCTCTTAATGTCATTCCACCAAAAGACTTCCTGTAGATCATGGTACATCTTAGTGGCACCGAGATGAATGGAATACCATGAGTTTTAAGCTTCTGTAAGGATCTGCTGCCTCAACTCACCCACATTCGGAACACATAAGCGATCCTGGTACCGAAGCACACCATCTCCCCCTAGGGGGGAAAACCTCAACTTTCTGGTGATGAACTGTACCTTTCAAATGAAGTAATATAGGATCACTATCTTATTTTTCCTTAACCTACGCTACCAATGAAGATTCGAATCCATTCTGAACTATCAGCCCACTATCTAATGTGTATGTAAGGCAAACTCCTAAGCAAGCAAGCCGGTAAGCCTCTTTGGCTAGCTATTTCCTTCCTTCCTTTACATGTAGTACACTACTCATAGACAGCCTATTGAGAGCATCAGCCACTACATTGGCCTTACCCAGGTGGTAAATCACATTCATCTCATAGTCTTTGAGGAACTCAAGTCATCTCCTCTAACGAATATTCAACTCTTTCTAGGTGCACACATATTGAAGGCTCTTATGGTCTATGAGCACATCAACATGAACACCATACAAGTAATGTCTCCAAATCTTTAGGGAAAATACTACGGCTGCAAGCTCAAGGTAATGAGTCAGGTAGTTCTTCTCATGAACCTTAAGTTGTCTAGAAGCATAAGTTATGACCTTACCTCGCTGCATCAACACACAACCTAGGCCGACCCTGGATGCATCACAATAAAATACATACCTATCTAACCATCTGGTAGAGTCAAGACCGGAGCTGTAGTCAACCTAGTCTTCAATTCTGAGAAGCTTTTCTCACACTCATCTGACCACTGAAATTTGATCTCTTTCTAAGTCAACTTGGTCAATGGGGAAGCTAAGGATGAAAGTCCTTCAACAAATATCATATAATAACTAGCCAAACCCAAGAAACTTCTGATATCTGTTAGAGAAGTGGGTCTGGGCCAGTGTTTCACTACCTCTGTTTTCTAAGAATCCACTCGGATCCATTCGCTCGATACCACATGACCAAGCAAAGCGATCGACTCTAACCAGAATTCACATTTGCTAAACTTAGCGAGTAAGTGGCAATCTTTGAGAGTTTACAAAACAACTCTCAGATGAGTCGTATGATCCTCCTCACTCCAAGAATAAATAAGGATATTATCAATAAAGACGATAACAAACAAGTCCAAATACTGTTTGAACACTTTGTTCATTCTTTCCATGAAAGCTTCAAGAGCATTTGTTAGTCCAAAAGACATAACTACAAATTTATAGTGTCCATACCGAGTCCTGAAGGTTGTCTTCGAAATCTCACTATCTCTAACTCTAAGTTGATGATAGCCGAATATGAGGCCTATCTTGGAAAATCAACAAGCACACTAAAGTTGGTCGAACAAGTCATCAATCCTGGGGATGGGACACTTATTCTCTATGGTGACCTTGTTCAACAGACGATAGTCAAACTACATTCTGAGAGAACCATTTTTCTTTTTCACAAACAACACTAGAGCACCCCATGGATAGATACTAGGTCTGATGAAGCCCTTATCAAAAAGGTCTTTCAACTGCACTTGCAATTCCTTAAGCTCGGTTGGAGCCACTCTCTATGGAGGGATCGAAATGGGTTGGGTATCTCGAAGGAGATCTATTCCAAAGTCAATTTCCCTTTCGGGAGGAACTCTAGGAATATCTTCTGGAAATTCATTTAATATTAGGACTGACTCAAGAGTTGGGGTTTCGGAGTTTAAATCCTTAACCCTAAAAAGATTATAGATATACCATTTCAAAATCATTTTTCTGGCCTTAAAGTAAGAGATAAATTGACCTATAGGCAGTGACCTACTATCCTTCCATTCTAAGACTAGCTCATTTGGAAACTAAACTGAACTAGTTCTACAATCGACTAAGGCATAACAGGAATGTAACCAATCCATGCCTAAAATGATATCGAAATCTACCATTTCTAACTGTAGAAGATCTGTTGAGGTTACTTTACGAGAGATCGTGACATGATAATTTTTGTACACATGTCTAGCTATAACTAGGTCACCAACTGGAGTAGCGATAGCGAAGGGTTCTAGAGAGTTTTTGGACATGCATTAATACCACAAGATTCCTTCCACTACTTGTACCAAGTGTAGGCCACCTACCTTCAACTAATAGGCGGCAAAATATGCACTCTCGACTCTAGTGACGCCCATAATGTTTGTTACCTTTTAGATGTCGTCGATAAACTCTTGTGGATCTTATTATGACTTAGACCTATTAAACTCAGTAGGGTTTATCCGAGTAAATTCTTGGATTTTTTTTATAGCATTGTCAGTCTGTGGTAGAGTTGGGACTAGAGCCTGCTGATTTATCTTGGTAGTCATGGCCTGAGCAAGTACTTTGTAAGTTGCCCTCAACTCGACATGTATGACTTGCTCCTTCAATAGGTCTACTGGAGTTGTTGGATGATTCTATGTGTTAGCTCTTCTAGGAGGAATTTTTCGAAATGTGAAGAGCAGGAGTTTGAACAAGATTGAATAGAGTTCATACTCACGCATGATAAGAATAGCAATGAAACTGAAGTTTTTCTTAAAACACTTCGTAGCCTCCCCCTCATAGATGTGGTGCACGTCACACCTATGAAAGAGACTCTACTTAGCGGCTTTTAGACATCCTAAGACTCTTGAATCTTATGCTCTGAAACCAAGTTTCTCACGCCCTGAGGATACCCGCTTGACGTAACAGGGGACCTAGGATCAGGAGTGACCCTAAACTAACCCTGTGTCTGGCATATATCAAGCATACTGAGAACAACAGAATAAGACATATATTATACGGAAGAGAATGCAATGGATAACCAAAAGTGTGGAATACCCAACTAGTCTGAAGGTATAAAACATACTACTACTATGTCTGAAAAGCCTCTGACTGAGTTGAGTTGCTGGTACAATCCCCCAGCTAACTCTAACAAAACTGAAAACTGAAATGACAGCATGTCTATTTTACTTGGAATATGAGGACTCACCACTGAAGATGTTGAATGCGGACCGAGAATCGATCTAAGCGTGATCTGGATGCAGAGTACCTGAACCTACATCATGAAAGGATGTAACACAGAGAATGCATCAATACTTGGAATGTACTGAGCATGCAGTATACATATTAAACTTAGCAATTAAAGCTGATACTACTACTATGTCTGAAAAGCCTCTGACTGAGTTGAGTTGCTGGTACAAGCCCCCAGCTAACTCTAGCAAAACTAAAAACTGAAAGTAACGACAGAAATGACAGCATGTCTGTTTTCCTTGGAATATGAGGACTCACCGCTGAAGATGTTGAATGCGGACCGAGAACTGATCTAAGCGTGATCTGGATGCTGAGTACCTGAACCTACATCATGAAAGGATGTAACGCAGAGAATGCGTCAGTACTTGGAATGTACTGAGCATGCAGTATATAGATACTAACCTGAACAAAGAATAACTAAGCAATGACATAAACTTAGTAAGAATGTAAATACTGAGTCATAACTAAAAATCTAAGCTGCATGCAATGACCATGTAACACCCGAAAAATTAATAGATGAAACTAGTGCCTAACGTTTAAGTATTAAAAATTTATGCATGAGTTAGAGTTACAAAATAGTCCCTAAATTTGACTAATTGTTATTTCAAGTGAGGGTTCAAGAAAGGTGAAAGGCATCACTACCCTTACAAGCACTCTTGAACTTTGCCTTAGCCATGTGGGCAAAAGGCATTGATCAAGAGAGGCTTCAAGGAAGGTGAAAGCCTTCACTGCCCTTAGAAGCCCTCATGAACAATTATCTTAGCCGTATCTGCCGAGGTATAGAACACTTCAACTAAGTGGATCCACTAAGCTATACTTAAAAAGCAATAAGGAATCATGTAAAAGGTATGACCCCGTACCCATGTTGGAATTAATGGTTTATGAAGACGTTGAGTTATCTGAACTTGTCCCCATATCAGTGCTACATACTACTCCCAATAATATATACTCATGTGCATATGTATAAAAACATAACTCTTTCTTTGGTTTGAGATAATTGCTCAAACTACCCTCTTAAAAGAGGTAACTTCTCTTGAAATATATTTTGAACTCATAACTCATTTAGAAATCAAAGTTTCTCTTTTATCAATGTAAAAATTGATACCTTTGGGAATACTTAGTTCCCTTATATTCTTACTCAATCCATACTTAAAAACTCTTTCTCAAAAATATATCAAAATCATATTTTCACATGATTATTGATGAATCGGGAAGTCATACTTCATAAACATTGATGGCATAACTAGAAACTATACTGATTAAACATTGATCACATACTTGATTGCCATACTAATCATGTTTTAGAAACTCTTTCTCAAAAATATATCAAAATCATATTATGATATGATCATTGATGACTCAAGAAGTCGTAACACATAAAAAATTAATGGCATAACTAGATACCATACTGCTTAAATATTGATGGCGTACTCGATTGTCATACGAATCATGTTTTAGAAACTCTTTCTCAAAACTCATCTTTACTTCCTCAAAAACTCCATTTAAAACTCAAGTGTTGACTTTAAAAAGCTTCTCAAGATTTATAACTCAACTCATAGGGGTCATCCGGAATTATGGACATGAACGACTCAACTCAGGGATCTTAATAGTAATATGGAAACTCAGTACTTAGAACTCAATGATACTACTCATCTAAAAAAATACTCATTTCATAGGGTTCAAGCTAAAATATAGACAGGAACAAATCAAATCAAGAATCTGAATGCATAACATATAGCAATTCAATAATAAGGAATATAATTTTCAAAAGAAACAAGAACTCAAGAACTTAAAATCAACTTATCTCAAGAATACTCAAATCTAGAGATAGAATCCTAGATTACTCTTTTAGTGATTTGAAAGTAGATGTAGGGCGTGAGGACGAACTAGTCCAACATTATGATAGCCTTATGTACCTGGAAGATCAATGTTTCTTGAAGAATCTTGCAGAAGAACTTGATTAGAAGCCTTGAAACCCTAGCTTGAAGGTAAACAACCAAGAATACCTTTCTTGAGATTCTTGAATTAGTTTCTTGAAATATCTACGGGCAAGAGTTATGATTTTTATTAGTGATTGATAATTGTATGGAGGAATTTGAGTTGTAAAGAATGGAGTTCTTGGAGAAAGATTTACCTTGAAGAGAAAATTGAAAAAGATGGAAAAACTCTTGAATGGAGTCTTCTACTTTGATTTTTCCATAGGGTTTTACCTTGGGTTTGAGAGAAAAGAGAATGATGAATTAAGAGATGAACATATAATTGTTTTCGGTCTTTAATTAGTAAAGAAATTATTTTAGGGTTTCTTAGAGGTAAAAAGACAAGAACGACCCTTTTTAATAGTTTCCCATCGGCTAATTCGTCACTACTCTATGTCAGGTTACTAAAAGGGTCATAAGTTTTTACTCAAAAGTTGGATTATTGCAAAATTTGTGGCGTTAGAAAGAAGATTCAAATATCTTTATTTGTAATTTTAAGTGTCACTTAACTCTTTATATTCTAAGAGAGATGGTCATTTGAAGTTGACTCAAAGAGAATCTTACATTAAAACTTAATCGATAAGGAAACTTTCAACCCTACTTTGTGCTAGGAGCTTTTAGTGACGTTAATTCATAACGAAATTCATTCCCACGCTAAAGAATTGAATTTTACACACATGGGAAATTTAAGAATCACCCGATATGATCATATTCACAAATAAAGAATGGTTCGAGTCTTAACTTAGAAATTTTTGGGGTGTTACAAAAATTATTGGGTTGTTGTTCATGATTTTATTTCACTTGAACCCTAGTTGATGATATTTTGTTGAAGCCTTTGTGTATTTTAATCCATACATTGATTTTAAAATTTTAAAGTGAGTCTAAAAGTATTTTAAAGTATATTTTGACAAGATTTTAAAGGAACTATATGATTCCCAAATGTATCAATGTTATATAGAGAAAGAGCATTATTTTCAGAAAAGTTTAAAGAGCATTGAATTCTTATATATCAATTCCAGAAGTAAAAGATAAGTCAACAATTATACGTTTTGAATGCAAGTTTTGAACAAAGTCTTTAAAGGAAGCATCAATGTTTTCACATGTACTATTTGACAGTTCAAAAAGAGAAAGAGTATAATTGAGGTTTCTGAAAAAAGTACTCCAGTAAAGCAAAGTGAAAAGTAAAGTAAAGTAATAGTCCCTTTCTTTGTAAAGGGTGATTGAGCATAATCAATATTGCATATTTTGGGAGTATTATCGAGCTCAGAATTGGGTAAGAATCTATTTTTAACTTCAGTTTCATAAAACTACATAGCTAGCATAGGATAGGATCGCACCAATTAGTCATGTGACACCTCACTATCTCTGAGAAGGCCTATTAGATGAATCCATAGTTACATAAAATTCATTACCCTGACAATATTTAGAATTTCCCTTGCAACATGGGTGAAACGTTGTATCCTTTCTAGGCTCATAGTAATGGTTGTCGGTTAGAAAAATTCCACACAGAGTAAATTATATTATTTTCATATTGCTTTTATTGCATATATTATTTTAAAGCTTAAATGGTTTTCAATTCATAATTATCAATTGATTTAGTTTAGTTGCTTTCAGTCAATTAGTTCAGTGATTTATTTATTCAGCCATACTGAATACTCATACATTCAATGTACTGATGTCATTCAACCTGCATCTTTTCATTATGCCGGCTCAATTTCTTAGGATTATCCACAAGAGTTTAGTTGGGGTCACATCATCCACTTGTCAACTTTTGGTAAGACCTCCTTGCTTTCACAGAACTCATTTTTTTTTATGATTTGTTAGTATTAACGTTTTGAGATGTTGTGGGTCTTGTCCCAATGCCTATGTTTATACCGTAGAGGCTTCATAGATAGACAGTTTTGGAGAGTATTTTAGCTTTAGATGTTTTATTAAAACTTATGTTTTATACTCAATATATTTGAGAGTTTTGAGATTGTAGGATGTTGTTAAATATTTCTTTTAGTTTTTTGTTTTTGTATGCTTGAGTTAGTCTTCCGCTTATGGTCATACAGGATGAGGGTTCACTTAGGAACCAGTAATGGTTCTCGAGTGCCGGCCACGTCCAAGGTGTAGGCTCAAATCATGACAATAGAGTTGTTAATGTTTACTTTTATGTGATTATGGGCATGGATCGGTTAGCATCATGTTATGCTTTGATTGATTGCTATGCTAAGCTTGTAAGTTTCGATTTTCCTAGACAACAACCTTAGTATGGAAAGGCATGACCTCTGACTCAAGGAAAGATAATATCTTATGTAAAGACACATTGAATTATTAATCATGGGTTCTTGGTTTTTATTTCTACTATTCATGATACTCGAGAGGAGGATGTTTCTATTGATAGTGTCCTAGTTGTTTGGGAATTTGATGATGTGTTACCAAAAGACATAACCTGGGTTACCTCCGAGGAGAGAAATTGAGTTAACCATTGATTTAGTGCTAGGGACTCAACCCATCTCTACTCCTCCATATCATATGACCCCAGCCGAGTTTAGAGAATTGAAGGTTCAATTCCAAGAGCTACTTGCTAAGGGGTTCATCAGGCCTATTATATCACCTTAGGGTGCACCACTGTTATTTATGAAAAAGAAAGATGACTCGATGAGAATATGTATTGACTAAATGTTGGTGAATAAGGAAACAATCAAGAATAAATACCCATTGCCTCGTATTATGATCTATTCAATCAGATATAGGGTTCTACTCACTTTTCCAAAATTGACTTGACATCAGGTTATCATCAGGTGAGAGTTAAAGCTGAAGGTATCTCCCATACAAACTTTTGTACTAGATATAGACACTTTCAATTTCTTTTGGACTAATTAATGCACCCGTAACATTTATGGACCTCATGAACAGAATAGTCAAGCCATACTTAGGCCATTTTGTGGTTGTGTGGATATATGATATTTTGTTCTACTCACGGGGTGATGCTGAACATGAACACCACTTGAGAGTTGTATTGTAGACACTTAGAGTACGAACAAATTATTCCAAGTTCTCAAAATGTGAGTTGTGGTTGAGAACAATTTCCTAGTTAGGACATGTGGTGTCACGAGATGGAATCCATGTTGATCCTAAGAAGAGAGAAGCAGATCATTAGCTATTGGCCTCGACCTAAAACTCTTAAATAAATATGCAGTTTCTTGGGACTAGTTTGATATTATAGACAGTTATAGAGGGTTACTCATAGATAGGCACTCCATTGACATGTTTAACTCATAGTGGGTATTTATACTATCACACTGAGTAGGATAAGCAAAGGGTTGAAAATATCTCCTTCATTTCTCATTGTGCCTCTAACAGTGACCCTTCTCATACCCTTATTGAAAATAGCATCATTATTGAACATAAATTTTCCATCCTCTGGTATGTTCTAGATCACTCTTATAAATATTATAGTAGGGTTTGAACTATCAGCCATATTTCATACCTCTCTCCATTGAATCTATTCATTGACAGAGGAAAAGCGCATAAACATGTACATTTCAAGGGGTCTTAGATTTGGTATTAAATTATTTGAATTTATTACCCTCCCAAAAATCACAGGAAGCATAAACTTTCCATAGCTTATGTGAATAATCTTACCATTGGAATGATCTGTTGGTTTCCTCTTCCATTCATTTTATTAGGACACTACAAATAGAATGAAATTTGAGATATAAACATGTGCTCCACGTATGCATATGCAATAAAAATAAGTTGTATAATAATCTTATTTGACACCATTCAATATGTTCTACTTGCCCTACATGTAGGAAGAGCTTTTATCAATCTTATACTTAAGTTAGACATAGAGCTTCTTTTCATAGTTTAGACTATAAGCACACTATTCAATAAATCAAAATAATAAGTGAATTGAATGGGAGTCTTGACAAAATAGGTAAATTGTTGCCATGTATTAGGGCATCTCCAACCGTACCCTCTATTTTACTCTTCAAATATAGAGTTTTTCATTTTTTTAGACAACTAACTTGTAATGACCCCATCCGTCATTAATTAAGAAGGGAAAAACGTTTTGAGCAGCTGGGCCCTACTATCACGCCATAGCGGTGTGCTGCCGCTATGGCGACGATGCTCCAATGGGATGGGAGTGCCAAAGAGGGTAAGACGGGGGGCAGAACTTAATCACGCAAAGTCTTATTTTCTCCTTTATCCCTAAGTGTCAAAAAGAGGCAAGCATCACCCTAGAAACACTCAAAAGGCTGGTCTATAGAACCCAAACCCAAACTGTTAGCATACCAGAACGTGGTACCCGATCCAATGATTATGCCGGAACATAGCAACCGATCCCATAATTATGCAGGAACGTGGCAACCAATCCATTCAACACACCACAATCACAATCATAAGTATAACTTCAAGATGATACATTAAGTCATGAATTCATGGCAATCATCATCCATCTATCTCATTTACAACAAGTGTGATCAATAATGGATCATTCATATACATACATGTATCATAATGAAGCAAGAACAAACATACATCACACAATCATAAAATCACAACCATCACCTACCTCGAAACAAGCTTGAAACCATAATAAACTTGATCCTTCCCTTTTCGGATTCGTTCCGCTTGCTCTTGGTTTACAAACAATCAATATAATATGGGCATCAATAAACAATCACTAATTACCTGAATTACTAACAATTCTAACAACCCTAGATCATATTCATGATCCCACGCACTCAAAATAGGGTTGTTTACACCATAGAATCTAGATCAAAACCCTCCCCCATCGATAATTACCCATTATATTACGTTCTACGGATTGAAAAACGGATTTGGGGAGTGAAAAGCTTACCTTTAGCCTTAAGAATGGTGGAAAACTATCAAGAGTCACCTGGTGTTCAATCCTTAGCTCTAAAAATTGAAAAGTGCAGAATAAAGTCAATTTGGGGTTTATTTATGACTTTAAGTCGCGTCTGGTCTGCCACAACGATCCTCACCCCGCTACAGCGCGCCCGCCAGAACGACAAAACCTAGTGCCAAAGTGGCTTGCATGAAACAGTGAGATATTTTAATAATTCCAAGATCCCCATTTCACAACACACCTCTAACACAAGACACTCAGAAAATCCCCTTCACGCTACGAAGGATTTTGGGAGTTCTACTCTCGCGAATTCAATTCTATAAAGTCGTACAGATTCCTTAATGGGTTTTTATCCCCTCATGTAATCAAAATTATAAATAAATCACCTGATTGATACCATATTTTCCTACACCTTAATGACTCTGATTTTGTCCAAATTTGGACTAGGTTGGGAAAAGCCAAATACTACAAATAAGTTTTCCGGCCCCAAATTTTTCCCCATTGGCTTTTCTATAACGACGAAACCCGGTTGTTACCGATCAAGAATGGAGCAAAGTAGGGTCATAGACTAGGGGGTTATAGTCAAGTGATAGTGCGCTTAAGGTATACGTGAATTGTGAAGGCAGGAGGATTAAAGTTGAGGGGTATACTTTCTTATTGCATGTTTCCTGCTTGTTGATTTCTTTATATTATGTGGTGGGCATTAGGTTGACCGATGATGCCTACCAGTACGTGTGGTTTGTACTGATATTACTCTTGCTATGCCTCTGGGCATAGTTTGGTTGCAGGGTCAGTGATGTTTCATAGATGAAGATGAAGACAATCTCCAACACCTTCTGTTCTTCCTTACCATGGACTATTCGCTTGTTAAACGAACGAGATGTGATTTTTTATAAAAATCAGTATAACTATTTGCATATTGGGATGGTTCAAATTACCTTTAAACCTTTGACTCTTAAAGGGTTGCCTGAGACATTTTTAGCTGCTCTTCGAGATGCTAGAAATTTAAATTTTCGACAGTCTCTTATGGGTTCGATAGAATCTACGGTGGCATATGGTCCTGTTTATTTCAATACTCAGCCGAATTTGCAATTATCTCTTACCGATGCGAATATTCTCGATGCTTTAACATTAAATGTTAAAACTCATGGTTATAACTATGCGCCTGGTTCGGAACTTATTTGTTTATCTTACTGAATTTATTTTAAGTTATTATCTACTGTTAGTCCTAGATGTAGATTATATGATATTTCCAATCAGACTATTTTGGTAGAAACCAATTTTGCAAGGTCCAAGGTCACTACTAGAAGACCTATTAAGTGGGAAGAAATAGATTTCCCAACTTCATGGACTCTAAATTCGGTTATATCCCCAAACCAGTTAACCGATGTTATTACTAATTCTGACTTTTTGCATATTTCTCAAAATCCCGATGGAAGGATTAGTATTCAGCTTGTAGATAATAGCTATGCACCTCATAGGCAGTCTTTTAATGATAATAGATTAATATCTTTGACGAATCAAAGTATGAATAGATATTCACTATCTAGTTGGAGACTTTTGTCTGCGATGCATCATATTTCCCCTATAGATCCAATATATGGTCCAGCTCGAGATCGTGCAGCTTCGTTACATACCATTGGTTTTGATGGAAACTCGGTGGTAGAAAAGGTAAAGAATGATCCGCGAACTAATATTGTACAGGTAAATGATGATGTTCCTGACAAGGATATTCCTTCAGCTTCTGAAATGGAGTTTGATCTTAATGATTCCACACCAAATTGATTTTAGTCCAGGTTCCCTGGCAAGAAAACATATTCAAAAAGAATTTTTTGATGAAAAGTGGAATCGGTTTAAAACTTGGTTCTTTGATGCTTACAGTAAGGAAGATCTTAATTGTATTTGTCAAGAGTTTTATGAAACTTGTTCTCTTCATAATCAAATTATGTATTTCGTCCCTTGGTTTATAACCACTTATTTACCGTTATATATTAATGTTATTGAAAGAACTTATAAAGATGGGAGTGGTAATCTTTTGTAAGCTATCTACCCTCCTCAGTCATCATTTGTTTTACCAAATAATACTGGTATCACTTTCTCAGCCTTTCAAAAATTCATTGAGGAAGATATTGCTTCAATCAGTGTTAATGAAATTAATAAACTTATTACTCAAAACAATTACTTGAGTCTTTATGTTAAAGTGTTAGGTGAGCATATCAGCTTTCTTGACAAAAAACTTGATGATTGAACTATTTTGATAAAGGATATTAAGGAAGATATAGCCAAAACTAATTTTATGGATAAAACTGATATTGCCTCGACTTCTGAAAATAGTCCTACAATAGTTTCTACTTTTGTTCAAAGACCTATTGAAATTGCTGATTTTAAACCTACTTCTTTAAAAAATTTAGAGGATCTTCTTGATAAAAAAATCTCCGATTTAGATATTGGAGAACTTGCGGATAAAAAGCTTGCAGGTTTAAAATTTGGGCCTATGGACTTATCACAAGATTTTGCTGATAAAATGGAAAATACTGCTGATTTTAAAAATCAAGTATCGTTAGAGTTTAATAAACTCAAGGGATATCCCAAGAAAAATAGCAAATATACTACTAAACCTAGTATGAATACATACTTCTATCATAGACCAACTCCGCAAGATGTCTTGATTGAAGCGGGATTGGAATCAAACTAATACATCATACAGTGGTTCCGAAATTTATGAATGGAATCTAGATGGGTTGACAGAAAGGCAACTTACTATTATGGTACATCATATGTTGATGCATTCAACTATTTGTAAGAGTGTTAAAAACACGAATAGGACAATCTGCAAAATGATTATTGTAGGATTTACGGGACTGCTTCGAGGATGGTGGGATAATTATCTCAGTGTCGAAGAAAAAGCCTTGGTTGTTAATACCATAGCCATAGATGAAGGAGTGGATAACCTAGGGATGGCGTTGGTAAAAAATAGAGAAGATTCAGCTTCTACTCTGATTCTAACCATTTTAGAACATTTTAATGGAAGATTTTCCAATCAGTATGAGACGGTTAGAATGCTTCTAATGGTCTTCGATGTAGGACATTGGCACACTTCAGATGATATAAAGATACTTATCTTAGTAGGGTAATAGAACTACCCGAAAATAAGCTTGGATATTGGAAATCTAGGTTCATAGACGGACTTCCTTCTCTCTTCGCTAAAAGAGTTAGAAAAACTCTTAGAGGGAATCAGATTGAGATACCTTATGACCAATTTAGTTATGGAAAAATTATAGGAATTTGCACACAAGAAGGGTTAAACTTGTTCAATGAACTTAAAATGACAAGACAGCTTAAGATTGACAAGTTAAAAGAACGATCTCAACTAGGAGATTTCTGTGAACAATTTGGATTATCCAATCCCAATGCTAAGGAAGACAAAAATTACAGGTCTTCAAAAGATGCAGATTCGCATAGAAGGAAAAGATCTAAGAATCGGTATAGATCAAAAGATGATCGAGAAGCTAGAAAAAGCTATCGTAAATCTCATAGATTTACTAAAGATAGATCTGGAAGAGATCTTTCAAAAGTAAAGTGCTATAAATGTAATAAACTTGGACATATTGCTCCAAATTGCAAGTTAAAAAAGTTGAAAACTTTAGAACTCGACAACGATACTTACGAAAAGGTATATGGTATATTATACACTTCAGGATCTGAAGATGATTATGATTCAAGTTCAGATTCTAATATAGAATTATTTGATTTTTTTAATTATGATAATAATCATGATAATGCTTGTGATACTTGTCAGGGTCCTGATTGCAATTGCAAAGATGACGAAATTTATAAACTTCAATCGCAATTTCAAGATTTTAATTTGAATACTATCACTTTTGATAATGTGATTGAGCTTTTAAAGGAAGTTACTGATAACAAGCTTCATGAAAAAATTATTAATTTAGCTATTTCAAATGAATCCAGTTCTTCAAAATTTCTTGAAAAGAAAAGGAATGATTTTAAAAATGATTTTAATGATTTTGAATATGAAGCACCCTATTCCTTAAAGGAAGTGGAAAATAGTATATTAAAGAAAAATTCTTTTTTTGTTAAAGATTCTTCTTTTGACGATTTAAAATTTGAAATTGAAAATTAAAAAAGGGAGATTAAATCTCTTAAACAAAATCAATTGATTTGTGATCACCGTATTACTCAACTTGAAATAAATAATACTGATGAAAATCGATTTTCAAAAGATAAAGGAAAACAAGTTGAAGAAGAAAACCTCCAGATTGAAAGTCCTGATCCCAAACAAGATTCGTTTTTAGGAATGATGCAAATTATTACGGCTCATAAATGGTATATAAAATGTACTATTCTAATTGATAATAGTTTTTTCATTACTAACATTGCAATGATTGATAGCCGTGCAGATGTTAGTTGTGTTCAGGAAGGTTTAGTGCCAACTAAATACTTTCAAAAAATGACTCATTTGGTAAAATCCGCTTCCGACCATGCTCTAGATATAGAGTATAAACTACCTAACGTGAAGATCTGTCAGAATAAAGTCTGCATCCCACACTTCTTCTTCTTGGTTAAGAACCTATTAAATCCTCCAAT
Organism: Solanum pinnatisectum; assembly: GCA_035578085.1. NCBI lineage: Eukaryota > Viridiplantae > Streptophyta > Magnoliopsida > Solanales > Solanaceae > Solanum > Solanum pinnatisectum. Next base: position 16,834,747 of record CM069079.1, read on the forward strand.
TATACTGGGAACTCCTTTTATAAATACAATTTATCCTTTCACAGTAATCGACGCAAAAAGATTCTCAGCAAAATACAAGGATAATGAGATAACTTATTCTTTTGTTACAGATCCAGTAACTAGAGATATTAATGCTTTGATAAAAATGAAGCAGAGTCATATGGACTCATTACAATTGGTATTATTCAGCATGAATATTGTAGATTCGATGAAATCTGCTAAGGTAAAGGAAAAAATCCAATTGATTTCTGAGCAGATTGCTGTCGATATTTGTGCAGATCATCCTAGCACTTTTTGGGATCGCAAAAAGCATATTGTGACTCTTCCTTATGAAGAAGGATTTGTAAAAGATGATATTCCTACTAAGTCTCGGCCCTGTCAAATGAATGCTGAGTTAGTAGATTTCTGCAAAACTGAGATTGATAATCTTTTACAAAAGGGTTTGATAAAACCTTCCAAGTCTCCTTGGTCTTGCACAGCCTTCTATGTTAGTAACGCCGCTGAAAGGGAACGAGGTGTTCCAAGGTTGGTGATTAACTACAAACCTTTGAATAAACACTTAAAGTGGATCAAGTATCCTATTCCTAATAAAAGGGATTTATTATCTAGATTATACGATGCCAATATATTTTCAAAATTTGATTTAAAATCAGGATATTGGCAAATTCAAATTTTTAAAAAGCATTCTTATAGAACTGCTTTTAATGTCCCATTTGGACAATATGAATGGAATGTCATGCCGTTTGGTTTGAAAAACGCCCCTTCTAAATTTCAAAAAATTATGAATGACATTTCAACCCTTATATGGATTTTATTATTGTCTATATTGATGACATTCTAGTATTTTCTAAAACCTTTGAAATACATATCAAACATCTTGATATTTTCAAAAAGGTTGTTATACAAAATGGTTTAGTTATTTCCAAACCTAAAATGAGTTTATTCCAAACGGATGTTAGATTTTTAGGACTTCAAATTTGTCAAGGAAAGATTAATCCCATACAAGGGCAATTGATTTTGTTGACAAATTTCTCGATGTTATTACCGACAGGACTCAATTACAGACATTTCTGGGAAGTTTAAATTATATTTCTCCGTTCTATAAATAGCTCTCTTGATATTTATCTCCATTATACGACAGGTTGAAGAAGGATAATAGATCTCCTTGGAATGAGACTCTTACCAACCTGGTAAAGGATATCAAAAGGAGAGTGAAATCTCTGCCATGCTTAGCACTAACCAACCCGGCTTGGCTAAAGATTATTGAGACGGATGTGTCTAATATTGGATATGGAAGAATTCTTAAACAAATTAATCCTCATGATAAGAAAGAATATCTGATTAGATTTCATTCTGGGAAATGGAATGAAGCCCAGAAAAAGTATGCGACGGTGGCACATGAAATGTTGACTATTGTTAAATGCGTTCTCAAATTTCAGGACGATCTATACAACCAAAAGTTTTTAATAAAATTGATTTTCGCCAGGTGGCAAGCGCAACTAGCCCCTTTCGATTTCGATATTCAATATAAAAAAGGAGTTGATAACTCTTTACCTTACTTCTTATCCAGGGAATATATTCAATAATTATGTTTTTTCAAGCCTTTCTTGATGATGAAACTCTCGTTTCTATATTGAGGGTTCTTACGTATTTACCTAGAGATATGAAAAATTATATTATTGATGAAATTGTAGATAAAATCCTGATAGAAGATTTTCCTCATATTCAGATATAATACTATTCAGATGATAATTATCTGACAGACTATTTTTCCAAATGATAACCAAAAGGTGCTATGTATGCAGGATGGATCCACCTTGGATTCACATTAAAGGAAGAGGAAGGGGAAGAACAACCCCAAGCAGAGGCAACTATGGTTCGTATGGAACCAGATCATCGTCGTCATACAGATCTGACTCAAATTCCCCGATTATACAAACGGGAAGAAAAACTCTAATTAATAGAAGAGCCTCGTCTCAAGAGGAGTCTTCATCCAGTTCACAGCAATTGGTTAGTTTGGAAGATATTCCAAAAGATAGGCCATTATATGCTCATATGCAGGCCTATCTGGAAGGAAAGAAGCAAAAAGATACTTTTGTTTTAATAATAAAAGAGTATTATAATGATATTAAGTCCTATGAAAAATTGCAAAAAAGAGAAATATCATTTCTCTTAGAAAATTCGGATCTACAGAAAAAAGATGAACCTTGGAAAATGTTCCAACAGTATGTTGTTAATGGACTATATTTTCAGATTTTCATGATAAACTCGTTTAAACAGCAATAAGTATGAAAATATGAACTCATAATTTCAAAAGTATAATCTGTTTTGTATTAAGAATCTTCAAAACCATTAAGTTGAAGTCCCGATTTCAACTATTCTACTTACTTTTGAGCTCTCATGTTGTGTTATCTACGTATTTATCACTTAACATTAATTTTACATCACTTATTTTATTTTTACTTTTATTATGTGATCTTACAACACTCATCTCATAAACTAATATTTTTACAATAAAATTATTCTTTACTTAATTATTTGATTTAGATTTAGATTTTTTATTTTTAGTGGGATATTTTGGCCGATGGAAATATTGTCACTGAATTAGCAAGAATCAAAATAGGATGTGTTCCAAGAAACAATATTAGAATCATTCGTATTTCTCATCTTTAGTTGTTTATAATTTGTTATTTATTTTCTTAAAATATAAAAAATGGTATTTCACTATTTCTTAATAATAAAATAAACTAACTTAGATTTGGATTCATCATCCTTTGGCATGTAAGAACACCACAATTTATAACTTGCATTCTTTTTTGCTTTACTATTTAATCTTTGATTATTACATCAAAATGAAATTTCTAGATTAATTATTCCACTTTATTTTCTTTCTATATTTTTGTTAAACAAATTATGATTAGTATATTCCACTATATAAAAGGATAAGAATTAACTACAAAATTTGTTATTCATTGCCAATAGGATGTAGAAAATAAAATTTCATGGTAATACATTGTTGGATGAGATTAATGAAGAAATTTTTGTTGTAAAGCGACAAAAAATATCCGTCTCTAACTTTTTTTTAGTGGTTACAGCAATAGTTTTTAAATAATTGTAATGTAAATGCAGCCTTATGTTCTAGAAGAGAAAAATATGTTAGTTCTTCGAGAGTCCAACATTGATGAATTGGGAGAATTTTTAATCTATGCACCCATAGCTTTATCAACAGTCAATTCAATTTTCAATGGAGGTGATGCCAAAAAAGTTTCCATTTTGCCTTCAGGTTTCATCATATGTGCTGATGGTCACCACAACTTGGACACATACAATATTGAAAATGAGCAAAATGGTTCAATTTTGACAATGGTTTTTCAAATATTAATTTGTCATGCCGATAGCAATTCAATCTCCCTGAAGCAACAAAAGAGTGCAGTGACTTCTGTTCATAACCTTTTGAGCTCTACAATTTTAAAAATTAGAGCAACATTAGGTTGCTCTGATTAAAAATTACAATGTTTTAATTGCTTAATTTTTTTTTATATCTTAAAACTTAGACAAATTAAAATGTTTGAAGGATGATATGTTCCCTTTTTAGTGACTTGTGATATTCTCAAGACTATGAGATACGTTATTTCTATTATCTCTTATATTGGTGGACTAAATTTGATATTTCTCACTGTTTGATTATTGAAATTTTAGCCTATTTGAAAAAAATATCAAAATCTTCTTGCATAAAAATGTATTATTTTGAAGTAAATAGTCTCTCAAAAGGTAGAAACTTTTATTTGGCTACTAAATTTGAAAAATACTTTTTCTGTTCATTCTATTTGTTATTTGACATGCAAGACTTTCATGCCAATTTTTCTAGTCAAATTTAGTGGACTAGTGTATATAATATTCATGCGTGGATGAAATTATCCATAAAAATTTGATAATGTAGCCAATTTACATCATGATTTTGATGATATATATTTGTTTTTTCAAAATATTTAACTTGTAGCCTGTATTGACATACTTCAACCTCCTATTTCTCCTCCCCTCCTCTTTTACCAATTCATTTTGTTTCTCTTAATTTGTAAGTTGTCCTTTTTCATTGTTTTGTTTCATTGGAACGCTGGTCTTTTCTTTTCGCAACATTACTATCTATTAGTGTCTTTAAAATTCAAAAAGACAATAAATATGTATTTTTTAAAATTTATAACCCTAAAGGGGAATTAATACAACACAACTTTGCAATTAATTAGTGACACCATCACCGAAAATAAAAAAGGCCTAATAAATTATACAACTTTTTGGTGCTAACTATATACCCTAAAAATTAAACTTACAAAAGAATTAGCTTTGTTACACTTTGTCCTAAGGCTAGACACTTGGTGCTTGTCAAGTTGAAAATTCTCTTCACTATAAGATGTTGGAAGGAATTGATTTGAGTTCTGGTCCTTGATTGATGAAAGTTTAGCATGAAATTATGCTACTTGGTTTCCCACTTTGGAAATACTGAGTGATTTCAATTTAATCCCTCTTTCTTGTAGAAAATCATTGTCATGCCACGAGACTGGTCCCTAGACGTCGCACAGTGCTTAGAGTAACAAGTGATCCCAAACTAACCTCATGGCATGGCATAGCATGACAGTAAGATAGCAAAATAAGACTAAAACTACTTAATGCAAAATAAAGTCTGAAATGGTCTATCAACTCAAGAGACAACATATTTGAGTACACATATATGGAGATATCAAAATTGGCTATCTGAAAGTCTCTACTACATGAGTTGCTAGGACAAGCTCATAGCTAAATCTAAGATGTCTAAAGTGAAAGTAATTACCGAAAAAATCATGTAGGGACGTCCTTGGATCATGGGGAATTACCAAGATAATGTTGATAGCCGTTTGGAGTAAGACTTACCGCATGCCTTTTTATGAGTGTTAGAATCTATATTATCAAATAATATAGGCAGAAAAGTATGTGTTCGGTACTGTTATGAGTATAGAGAAAATGCATAAAACATGAAATCTGAACATGATAAATCTATATAAAAACAACATGTTGATGCAATGAAAAAGTATATAATCATGAAAATTGAGTAAAACTGAATTGAAATATCTAAAATACATGATCATTGCAATATCTAAAATCTGACTTGTGAGATACGAAAACCAACATACACCATGTGAGCTACTACATAGAGTTCACTGTACTGCTCCCACAAGAAAAAAAAGAATATTCTACTTCTAAGGTACGGATCATGATGTCTGAGCTAAGGTAGATCCACTAGCGAAAATCTATAAAGACTAATTCTATGGTGGAACGTAGGTCTAAGACTAAGGAATGACTACTAAAGTTCCCAAAATCCCGATCCATTCCAACTATACTACCAATGGAAACATCCACAAATCTGGAAATAGTACTAACTTGCACTGCACAATCATACTGATAATCAAATTTAATTTTAAGTAGCTCATAAATCATGATAACTCAACATAATCAAAAAGATACTTTAATCGAAAGAATCTAAATCATGATATTTGTATATAGCAAGAGGTACTTTATTCGAAAACATCATAATTCATGAAAATCTGATAATCTGAGACATGCATATGAAAATAACATAATTATGATCATGAAAATACTCGCATGTTATGTGTTCATGAAAATATCATTGAAATCATGTTATTATAATCAATTCATGCAATATAAAATCAATCATGAAGCAGAAAATAAAATTCAATAAGAATCCTTGAAGATCTTATGTACCGTAATTTTTTAGAATTCATAATTTGAGAAAACATTTCTTTGGACTCAATGTATTAAGAGGAACCCATTGATAAAATTCCCACATAACTAAGATAGATATCCTAGCTTGAATTCTTCAATGGAGGCTTGAATCTTTGAACCCTAGCTTGCTTGAGCGAGAAGACTTGAGAAAGAAAAATTGATTTTAGGTGAGTTATGAGAGAATATGGGGTTTATGCTCTTAAAATTTCTTTATTCCCATATAGAACAGGCCAAAAGAATGTATTTTAGGAATTAAAAGGAGTAAGAAATGACTAAAAAGTCCCTGATTTAAAACTACCTGAGGTCAAATACGGATGCCCTTCTCAGACCATACGACCATCAATGGGGCATGAAAGGATTTCTAGAAGACAAGAAAAAAATCTTCACTTTCACAAGTTCAACTCTATGGACCATTCTATGGTCAATAGAACACAATACGGCTCGTAGAGTTATTCGTACAAGCTAGGTCGCCTAAATTCTAAAGTTCCATAGTACGGACAGTTCAATCATCTGTAAAAGGTTCTACGACCCGTCCTGATTATCCATAAAAGGTAGGGTCTTTCTTAGAATTTTGGAAGTTTTAGTATATTAGTCTACAAATCTGTAACACTTCGGATTTCGAAAGAGCTAAATAGAGGTTTGTACAAGTTACCCATCACATTTTAGTTTTGGTCAACTTCAAAGGACCATATATTTTACCACATAATGAATTAGGTGACCCATAAGCTATCAAATTGAGGTCCTTGAGTCCTCTTTACAACACTACCAAGTTTGCTGAATTTAGAGCTCGGAGTAAAAGAATTATGCTCGTTTAAATAATGTGTCTCTAGTTAAGGCTTTTCATCCATGTGAGGGAAGGGTAATATGGTATTTTACTTACCCCACTACACTTGACCACATTTTTCTCACCCAAGTTAAGGGTCTAATCATATGCTAATTTAATTTTTGACATTCCAAAACACTTAGGCATTTTAAAGCAAGTTTCAAGAGGAGAAAAGGGAAGGGTTTTAAGCGTTCTTTCAAGAACTAAGGATTTCACCAAGAACAAGTGTTCTTTCTAGGTATGTAAGCTTCTAACAGTGTTGGAATTGTTTTCCCTCACGCCATATATGAAATTTCACTCATAAATTAGTCCATGAAATCGTTTACAAAGAGATTCTTGAGTAGTTCTTGAGTTTTAGCTTCATTTTTTGACAATGGAGGTTTTGAGTTCTTGAGGTGAGGGTCTTGCGAATGAGTGGTTTTTTCTTGATAGAATTTGGGTGGAATTTCGTTTAATTTTTGTTGGATTTGTGAATAAAAGAGACTTTGGAAGAAAGCAATCAATTCTAGATGAGTTAGCTCCCAAAATTGAGCAAGAAAATTCGTCAAAAATTGGGGTTTCGAGGTGGGGCAGTGCTCCCGTAAAGCACTAGGACCTTGGATCTTTAGCTTTGGGGCTGGCTCCCTACATGTGGTGCACCCCAAAGCATCCCTAGTACTTTTGGGGCTTGCGCGATGCGCCACTAATACGCTTAGTTTGCCTAGCCTTTTTCTTCTCCGTTCTTCATCCCGTATGTTTTCCTTCGAATTGTGTCTTTGTTCTCTTCTTGATATTTAATATTAAGGTCTTCAATAATCTTGAGAGACCCTACATATCCTAATCAAATGTCTTAATTAACATTTCAAATTAAAGTAAAGTTATGAGGAATATTCAAGAGGTCCTTTTTTGAGTCAAATATGAGAATCCTTTTGCAATTAACTAAAGTTTTGAACTAAGTCTTGAGGAAATAAGTATGTGAATGAGAAGAGTTTCATTCATGATTGAAAAAGAGTATAAGGGGACAAGTTGTTCCCAAAATTTAATATTTTTACATTTAAAATAGAGAAATATCGATTTCTAAATGAGTGTATAAGTTCAGAGAACTTTCAGAGTATTACCTCTTTTAGGAGGATCTTTTGAGTAATTACGTCAAATGGAGAAAGAGTTATGTTTTATACATTTGAGCATGAGTTATATATTATTAGGAGTAGTATTGAGCAACAATATGGGACGAGTTCATACAACTCACACTCCTCATTAACAATGTAGCCAACATGGGTAAAGGGTCGTACTTTTTTTATGATTCCTTATTGCTTTTAAGCATAGCTTAGTGGATCCACTTAGTTGACGTGTTCTATAGCCAGGCAAGGTATAAGGAAGTTCTGGCAGTATGGGCAAGACGTTGTATCATCACATAGCTCATAGTTACGGTTGTTGGTTAGAGAATATCCCAAATACAAGTAAACAGCTTTCTATTGTATTTTTATACATTTTGAGTTGATATCTACCATTTTTAAAGCTTTATATATTGCATCTCTTCTTGTTGATTTCATATTGGAGTTGAGTTGAGGTGAGTATTGTCTTCCCAAGTTATCCGTTTAGCTATATATATGCTTTAGTTTCCCCTTCCATGAACGTACATTCAATGTACTGACGTCATTGGACCTGCATCTTTTTATGATGTTGATATAGTTGTTCGGGGTCATTAACCAGTGCTCCGTTGATACCATTTGCATTCCAACTAGCTTTGGTGAGCCTCCTTGCATTGTGGAGGTCTTCATATTATTATTTTTGCTTTGTTAAGATGTCATGGGTTTGGTCCTGATATCTATCGTAGTATTTAGAGGCTTCACAAACAGTAGTAGTTGAGGAGTCTTTCACTATTTCCCTTGTTGATGTTTGAGACTTTGAGTCGATTACATATGTTTATTTAAGTACTTTTAGACATTCAGTGAGTTAAGTTGTTTTGAGATATTATGAGTTTAAATTTGGTAATTGGAGTGCCCAATTTACTTGGTTAAGTCTTCCGCTAAGTAGTCAGTCTTGCCAAGGGCTCATTTGGGGACTAGCAATGGTTCTCGAGTGCCGGCGACATCCAAGGTGTAGGCTCGGGGTGTGACAGGATCAATCCATAGTTCGTAAATACTTATGCAATGCATAAAACTCATTTATCCTATTAAATCAATTGCCAATATTTCTTAAGTCTGGTCTACGACCAGGTTTATGGTCCATGAAAACTGATACGGACCCTAAAACCCCTTGTAAACCTTGGAACTGAAATGTCAAACTTCTGATGTCCACTCCATTGGTGGCACCTACGGTCCATAAACCTTTGTATGGGTTGTAAATGCATTATGTAAAGGAAACTTTTCTGCATACCTCAAAATTTATTTGAACTCTTCCTGATCTGATCTAAGCTAGTTACTTAGGGTTGTTACAATATCTCCCCCTTGGGAACATTCATCCTCGAATGGGGTCTAACTAGGCTAAAGGAGTTGGAAAAGATCTACAACCCTATACTAAATGCTAAAAACATAAAATCTAAGGAATTACTGACTATGAACTAAAACATGAAGTTTCAATATTATTTTATTAACATGCATGCATACTGAAACATGAGAACAACTGAAATACATGGATCTAAAAGACTACTAAGTAAGAGTTATTACCTCATGCTAAAACTAAACTTGAAGGGAAGAGGTGAGGGTACTTGTACATCGAATTAGCTTCGTCTTCTGTGTATCACCCTCAACTAACTTATTCATCCAAAGGACTTTCACCGAAGAAACTTCTTTATTTCTCAACCTACATATATAGAGGTCAAGAATCTCAACTAGGACCTCTTCGTAAGAGAGACTTTCCTTTACTCTGACACTTTCTAAAGGCACAATTTTAGTTGGATAACCAATGCAGTTACTTAACAAGGACACATTAAACACCGGATGTGTTGGTGTTAACTCTAAAACAAATCCAACTCATGTTATATTACCAAATCGCCTCAAAATCTAGTATAGGCCTACATAACTAATATGCTCAAATTACACCTCCCGAAAGGAGTATATGCGATCGTTATCAAGTAAAGAACCTAATTTTGAAGGTTAGGGTAGCTTTTACGAGGAATATGGTTTAGACTTAAGCTAACTCACAATTATATCTGTTTAGTCAAACTATTTAGGAGAAAAGTAACAAAAGGGGAGTTTTGCAAATAAATAAAAGATTGTTGATTTTATCAGTAACAAGTAACCAGGTTTGCAATTTTGATATATCAATAAGAGATGGAAACTAGGGCATATGTGTTCCCCACGAGATCTTAACACAATATTCCTAATAATAGTAATTCTATCCTAGTGTTTGACATACAAGACCAATAAGTTATGTATTCCTAAGTAATTGGTAATCTAAGTAGAAAATTTCACTCACCTCTTGGTAAATCCATGGGTGTGTGCTTTACTAACCTTACCTTTATCCCGGATTAGCCCTCTTAACTTAGGGTATTCACGCTTTCCCCAATCGATTAAAATCATACTATTAGATAGCAACAATTCCTTAACTAAATCTGTGTTGTTTAATTCTTTTCTCATTCATTACCCCCTTGGTAAGGCAAGTAGGTACAAGGCGAGTTCTAACGTTGCACACCGCTAGAAAAACTTTTGAATGAAAGAATTAATAATACATGCATAAACACTATTCAAGAATTACTTATTTATTAGTCATACGTTGTTAATTGCTCATGGTTCCTACAACCCTAGTTGTGGATTTCACTACTCATGATTAAGAATTCACAATTCATATTGTTGTTAAGAAGACTCATGAACTTAGAATAAAAGTAGATGAATAACGGAATCTTCAATTAGAAATCAAAAAGCAAAATTTAATAAAACAAAACTTCAAGATTTAAATTAGCCAAAGTGTTTGCAAAGAAATCTCAAAGCCAAAAAAAAGGTTTCCAATATTGTCTAACCCCTAAAAATGAAAATAAAAACTAATATTTATAGTAAACAAATACTAAACCAAGTAGGAAACAAAATAAGGAAATAACAGCTCAAATGTTGTTTCTATCGACGACACGACCTACAGACCGTGGGTCAACCTATGGTCCGTGGTCTCCCTCCGTGGATCAACAGTAGGAAAATATTTCAAGGCCTTCAGACGATGGTTGGATCTACGGTCCTGGACTGACCTAGGGTCTGTCACCTGCCTCCGTGGTTCAAGTACTGGAACTTCAACTCTTTGTTCACAAATGAGGGACGTGTATGATGGTGAGTTATTCAATCTACAGGGCGTCAATTGCCTCCGTCGTTCCACACTTGGTCAGACTTCCTTGAACTAACACCTACGCTACTTCACCTACAGCCCGTCAAAGGACCTATGGTCCGTGGCTAGCCCCGTCACTAACCACTTCTAAAATTTTCAACTCTTATCTCAATCAACCGTATCCGAACCTATTTTGTGAAAGAATTACATAAAAACCATCATATGTAATAACAAAATTCTCAAGACTCACACAAACAACAAGTGAAATGCATCAAAAATACTGTAAACTCACGATATATAAAAACCCTCAACTTAAAATTGTTGTTTGTTGATTAACACTCACCTACACCTCATTCGATACTAGGTGTAGACGACTGTAATATAGTATAAACACAACAAGTGAGTCGGGGTTGAACCCACAAGAAGCGGTACAATTTCAAATCCAATTATGAAGCTATAAATGCGATTTAATGGGTTGTAGGAATAGAAATTATCGAAGACTTTTAATTAAATTAAAAGGTTGACATCAATGTCAGGTTGGTGATTTGTATATCAGATAGCAATCACAACCACAACAAGGGTAATCAAATGAGTAAGAGGAACTTGGAGGAATGACCAACTAATTGCCAATTCTCGCTAAATGGGTGCTAGGAGATTACTAAAATTTACCAAATCTTCATGGGTAGGATGGACCTTAGGTGAGATAATTTTCTCTCAAACAACTACCTCATTTCAATTGAGTTCTTTTGAAACTCAACGGGCTAAATATGAAAATCAGCCCTCACCCTCACTACATCTACTCTCTCGAGCTAGATAGGTAGAACGGGACTTAGGATTCACTCTCTCGAGCTGAACCCACAATGACACAATCACTACGAATGCTAATTTATCACCTTGGTTTTACACCTCTCTCTCAAGCAAGCATAAAACACTAAATCACATTGAAATAAACATTCAACAAAGCGAATTAACCGCAACAATAAATCCAACCCACTTTGAATTAGCACTATAATCAATAATTTCTACCACCCACTTAGCTAAATTAAGCAATTAGTCATATGGTCAAACCCCCAAGAGTGGGATTTTAGCTATTCATCATAAAAGGATAAAATTCAATACCTATTACATGCTCCATAGCTGGGTATTGATTTCCAAAATCTTAAACTGAATAAATCTTGCTTTAATTACAAAACCTAACTAGAACTCTCAAGAAAAATGCTTCAAACCAACAAAAATGGTGTTTCTATTATCGATCTCTTTTTCCACAATGTTTGGAATGCCTTCTCTATCTTCAAAAATATCAATTTATACTGATAATTTTTTTTGCTTTTTTTCGGCCAATCGGCGAGGAAAGTCAAGCTTCATCATTCAATCAGCGAATTGCCGATCACTCTTGTCCATCGCCCTCTTAGCTCATTTTTTTCATCCATTTTGTACTGTAACTTTCGGCGGTCTATGTAGAGGTTCGCCAAGTGGTTCGGCGATGCGCCCTTTGTTCCTTTTTATCACCACTCTGCTTGCAGCTTCAGTGATAGTCTTGTACACTTCGTCGGACACAATCCCTCTTTGCCTAAATTTCTCTCGTCTCATAGGTGGTGTTCTGTAAAATTGGGCGTGCTAAGAGCCACTCGATGGACCTTTAAGTGGTCTTGGCGTTCACCAGGATCGCTTTTCTCCACTTCTTCAGCTTGTTGGTTCCTTTTTGTTCCGTAGTGTCCTTACCTTGCTCCTTAGCCTGTAATGCTACAACTCAACACTCTAACATTAGTTTAGAGCATAAATTAGGCATTTGAGGACACTTATAGTATTACAACAAAGCCCTAAATGAGTCAAAATCTTGGACTCATCAACACCCCCAACTTAAACTTTTGTTTGTCCTCAGGTAAAACTCAAGATCAACAGTTCAATAAGGATGTCTACAAACACTGTTGCATATGACTCAACATAAATGCACATAATAAGGTTTAAACTACTCATACAATGATCAATTGTGCACTGAAAGTTTCACATTGTGACTCACCTTCATCAAGTAGCTCAAGCTCACAATACTTGCTTTAAATGCAAGTTCAAGCTCAACAAAAGTATTCAAATGCCCTAACACAAAAGATGGTTCCATATTCACACAAAATTTCTCAACAATTTAAAGTACCAGAATCATACACAACTCTCACATTCACAAAGATGAACACATGCATGACTTCACCCACAAGTTTGCCCTTATTTTCCAATCGACATTTATTTCAGCTCACTCAAGATTACAAAGGTCTTTGCAAAGCTTGTAACGAGGTTGAGTGTAAATATATGGTCATTTAGAATTAGTGGCTTCTACCTTCATGAAGTATGGCATGAACATCACTTTCCTCCTTTTCTTTAACATTTCAAACATGCTCATAATCACCCCATTATTCAACTTCATGTGAACCACCAAATACCCCATTTCTTTTTGCAATTTTCACTATTTCTCATTAATTTTTTTTTACTTGGAGGGGTTCCATATTTTTTAAAACAACTGATCAAAGGGGGAATTATTCACACTTCTTGACTTTACTCCTTTTTCAACCGCCCCCCCAACATAGGCTTTTGGCCTTAATTGGCTATTCAAACTAACCAATACTGCATGAATGTTTGGATGATGGGATAAAAAGGTCAACGTTGTTCAAGTTTCTTCCAAGAAAAGGATAGGGTCAAAATGTTTGAAGCAAAGTTCAAACATCTCACAAGGTGGCCACAAAAGAGGTATATTGTCAAATTGGTTCACTCTTCAAAATTCTCGCCTAAGATCATTTCAATTGCTTGCTTCACTTCAATCAATCGGAGCAACGGGGCAAATTCTAGGTGTCGTCAAATACAATGTTCAAGAAGACCTCACCACACAAGGCATTGATACAATCATCAGACAAGACTTCACACTTTCTAGCTAGCGTGCAATGTTCATCACAAGAGACTTCATCAACAATCAACTAGAGACAATAAGATGCTCAAGGTTCACATATTGCCTACGTAACTTCTTTTGCCTCATCGAAGCCGCACATTCATGTCGTTTAATTAAGAGCACTATTTAGGTCATCGGTATTGACCACAACCGACACTTGAAATGCGAGAAAACAACAAGATACCACCCCACCAAAAGCATCCAACATTGTCCTCAATGTTATCAAAGAACAATCACAACACAAAATAAGAAAAATACAATAAAAATAAAAATAAAAAGGAGAGGCACTGGCACTGAACAAACAGAGTAGGGTGAGAAGGAATCTTCGGTAGGTGGCAATTTGGCGAAGGGTTACAGAGGCTGCCGAACCAATTGGCAAACTGTCGATTTACATGCAATTCGCTGAAATATCCAGACTGCTTCCACTCCAATTTTGGCAAAAAACGCAATCGGGATCGGGTGCGCCGAACAGCATATGTGCATTGCCTAGTGTGCATAGAAAATCACCGAGATTTCAAGGACTCTGACACTGCAGGGTTGTGCAAAAGGCCAGAGAAAGTCAGGCTCGCCCAATCTTTTCGGTGCATCGTCGAGTGGTCTAAATACATCGCCAAATGTTCCAATGTCTCAACTCACTTTTGGTGCCACAAAAGCGAGCAAAGTCGTGATCGCAAAATCTATTTGGTGGTTTGCTGAAAAGGTCCTGGCAGCGCAAAATCACCCATACCTGAACATTCAGCACACATTATTCCAAACTACTAACACTTGGGTTGTCTCCCAAGAAGCACCTTATTTAATATCATGGCACGACGTGGATATGCTTTCAAGAATCTTCAAAGTACACAACTTCAATCACTGAAATCTCATGGAATTCACCAAAATATAACTTTAAGCATTGCCCATTCACCTTGAAGGCTGGACCTTCCTTACCTTTGACTTCAATGGCCCCATTCGTGAATACTCGCGTCACTTTAAATGGACCAGACCACTTTGACTTGAGCTTTCCCGGGAAGAGTCTCAGTCGAGAATTGTATAGCAACATAAAGTCTCCAACTCGAAATTCTCTCCTAAGGATTTTAGAGTCATGCCATTTTTTCATTTTCTCATTGTAGAGAGCTGAACTTTCATATGCCCTAAACCTGAATTCATCTATTTCGTTCAGCTGATCCACTCTCCCTTTGGAAACATTTACCCAATCCAGATTTAATGCCTTTAAGCCCCATAGTGAGAACCTCCATCACTGATAATAGCCGAGGGGTGCCAAATCTTGCAAAGATGTAGCGTTTTAATAATTGAACAACGCTCTTCCCTTCATCATTGGGTAGTGTCGCTACTTCCATCCATTTAGAAACGTAATCCAAAGCCACCAAAATATACTTATTACCAATCAAAATCACAAACGGTCTCGTGAAATCTATTTCCCAAACATCGAATAACTCAACTTCCAGAATAGTCTTAAGAGGCAACTCATGCCTTCTGGACACCCCACCTTGCTTTTGGCATTATATGCATTTCTTGAAAAATTCATGGCCATCTTTGTAAAGGGATGGCCAGTAGAAGACACTTTGAAGAATCTTAGTGGTTGTTCGGACACCACTATGATGACCACCAACCAGCGAAGCATTACAAGCATTTAGAATTTTATTGACTTCCTCTTCCGGTACACATTGCCGAATAATATGGTCTGTACATTCTATGAATAAATATGGTTCATCCCAGAAATATCTTTTGACATTAAACAAGAACTGTTTCATCTAATAGAAGTTCAGGACTTCCAGCATTAGCCCACACACAACATAGTTAGCAAAATCATCATACCAAAGAGTCTGCATAAGAGTGGACATGAATACTTGATCATCTAGGAATGATTCATTTATGTCTAACTCAAGCTCATCTTTCTCTTTGCCCTCAAACCTAACTAGGTGATCGACCACCTGATTTTCGCACCCTCTTTTATTCTTGACTTCAAAGTCAAATTCTTGCAATATTAATACCCATATTATCAACCATGGTTTAGCATCTTTCTTTCCCATTAGGTACTGTAGGGATTGACTTCACGTATTAGGACACTACTTTGGTTCAAGTGCCAACGATCGCGTGTAGTGATATAACCCAACCAAGTGTTGGGATCGTTCCCACAGTGAGTGGTTTTGAGAATTAATAGAAAAGTAAAATCAAGTTCTAATCAATCATAGCTGTAAATATTAACGAATAAAAACATACTAAATTAAGGGTTTGACACGAATGTCAATTATCAATAGGGTTTTTAGTGATTAACAACTAAAACAACGAAAATACAAAGATGCAAGTATAGGGAGATGGGATTCTTGGGACATGATAGGAATATAGGATAAAAGACAATACCGGGTAGATGCTTTTGATAGTACATCGCTGAATATTTGTAATAGGCTAGACTTTAATGGTGGTAAATTCTATCTCAAGCAACTTACCCCGAATCAACTTGGTTTCTCTCGAACACCGAGTTACCGCATTTAAGCACAGTCTCCGCCTTAGCCCATTCACTCTCTCTAGCTGAAAGTGTGGGAGAGGGCCTAGGATTCACTCTCTCAAGCTGAACCCACGACAACCCAATAACCACCAGCTATCGATTTAGTAGTCTTAGTTTTAAAACCTCTCTCTCGAGCAAGCCAAAAACACTAAGATGTAATCGTATTTGGAACTACAATCTCATTAAGTTCAAACACAACTACTAAATGAAATCACATTTAAACAGTGAATATACCAACAATAAGCAATGTTCAACAGTAGATTTAACCCATTTTCACAAAATCACACCCCAAGAATTGGGGTTTTAACTAGACATGAAAAACAGATAGAAATCAATGCCAAAAAGTGTTTCCATCAAGTGGGTACGATGAATAAAGTCTTTAAACACGTCAAGGATGAAGTTTCTTAGATACTCACTTCCGATTTCTTGGAATTGAAAATCTTCAAGTTCAAGCACAATGTCTCCAAAAACTCTAAGAACTAAAACTGAAATATTCTTAGTCTCAAAATTATTTTTTTCTCTAAAGTCTGATACTAAGCTAACAATTTAAACAAGTATTTATCAATGACTACTCCTTTTCATCGTAGACTTGACCTTCTCCTTCAAGGCTCAGCACACTGGAACATTCAGTGGGATTTAGGACCTTTCGGCGACTCACCTAATAGTTTAGGCAATCCTCAGGAAGTCTTTTCTCCATTCTTTATGCCATTTTGTTCCTTTTTGCTTGATAGCATCCAAACTTTGGCTCTAAATCCAAATACCTTAAACTTAAGGGTTTACATCAGTTATTAAGACAAAATATGCATTTGAGGACACTAATTCTATTAAAATATAGCCCTAAATGAGTCCAAATTGTGAACTCATCAACACCCCCAGCTTAAACATTTACTTGTCCTCAAGTAAAAACTCAAGTTCAGTAGTTTAAAACGGATGTCTCAAATAGTGCTACACAAGACTCAATCATTAATGTACACAACAAGGCTCAATTTACTCATACAAGGATCAATTGTATACTCAAAGACTCAAGTTGTGACACACCATTATCAAAGATTCTCAAGCTCACTATACTTGCTTCAAATGCAAGTTCAAGCTCAACAAAGGTATTCAAATGCCCTCACACAAAAGAATGATTCCATATTCACACATAATGGTTCAACAATTTAATGTTCTGGAATCAAATGCAATGCTCACTCTTACAAAGAAGAACACAATGCATGCTTTCGCCCATAGGTTTGCCCGTATTTTCCAATCGACATTTGGTTCAGCTCACTCAAGATCAAAAAGGTCTTTTCAAGGCTTGTAACAGGGTTGAGTGCAAAGGTATGGTCATTTAGGCTTAGTGACTTTCATCCTCATGAAATGTGGTGCACACAATACTCTCTTTCCACTTCTTTCATCACTTTCTTTAGTGCTCATAAGTCATCCCATTATTCACTTTCCATGGATTGTTCGGAACCCCATTTCTTTTTAAATTTCTTATAACTTTATTTAACAACCTTTTCTTTTTCTTTTTCTTTTCTTTTCTCTCTCTCTTTTTTTTTTTTTTTATATATATATGGAGGGGTTCCATATTTCTCAACACCAAGGGTTAAAGGGGACTTTTCTTCCACTTCTTGACTTGCCTTCTCTTTTCACCACACCCCCAACTTAGGCTTTTGGCCTAAGTTGGCTATTCGATCAACCACAATTCAAGAGGATTATAGGTAGCGAATTAAGAAAGGTCATGTTTTTATCAAGTTTCTTTCAAAGAAAGGTAAGGCTCAAGGGGTGTTCAAAAGAGGTTCACAGACTCACAAGGTAGGCCACAAAAGAGATATGTGACAAATTGGCTCACACTCTTTGAAGTTGCCTAAGATTATACCAAGAGATAGCCTTACTTAGTCGACCGAACCAACGTGGCAAATTCTAGGTGTTATCATGCATGGTTCACAGTAAGCTCATCACACAAGACATCGATACCAAAGTCAAAAAAGACTCCACAGTTTTGCTAGTGTGTAACGTTCATCACAAGATAATCAATTTGATAATTGGCTAGTCACAACGAGATGCAAAGAGTTCACATATTGACTATGTAACTTCACTTGGTCTCATAGTAGCCGCACATTCATGTTCATTCGATTATGAGCACTATTTGAGTCATCGATATTGATCAAAATCGGGACTCAAATTTGCTAAAGAAAAACCACATTCAAGTGCATACAAGAGTTAGCAAAAATTTTGGAAGGGTCAAAATCATTTACAATTTAAAGCAAAAGGAGCCACAAGCTCAAACATCCGCTAAAAGCAGTGCAAAACACAATACTAAGGCTCACAACCCTAATACACAATCAAAACATCAATCATAAAAGCACACAAAGGTGGACCTCATCCCACCACAAATAAAAACATTTGTCGTCAAATGCAAATAACATTATATCCAGAATTTAAAATAAAGAAAGACAGAGAGGGAGGTAAAGAGGGGATCCTGTCTACACAGTCACTCCGTCTGTCTAGGCATTGTTTCCCGATACCTGATCCTGATCCTGGGCATCAGTGCCCGGGGTCACCTTAGGGGGAACAACAGTGCCGGATTCACCAGGGTCTATTGAGTCTAAGTCCGCCAGAAAGACATGCAGAGCTTTGTAGAATCCCCAATCCCATGAAGGAATATTACGGTCTAGGGTAACAGTCTTCTTGGTAGAAGTGGGCCTCTTGCCCTTGCCTTTCCCAGTGGTTGTGAGTAGTTTCGTTGCTTTGCCTTTCGACGTAGCTGCATCCTCATTTATCACAATTCCTTTGGATTTCTCTTGGGCTGGTGTTATTCTTTTAGCAGCTTTTGATTTAGTCATGTCTATAAAATCTCGAAGAGAAGTTAGAAAAACTTAAACAAAAGCACAGTAGAACAATTTCAGACAGACTCGCAAAACCAGAGGGCGAATCACTGAATTTCATGAGTTAGCTAGATCAAGCTCGCCGAAGGAATTAGCTCTAAAACTGCAGCAAGTAGGCGATGGGGGAACCACTCAGCGTGTCGCCGATAGCTTTCAGTGAAAAAGGATAGGCCCATCTAAAGTTCCAGTGCATAATGGTTCAGGGGTGCAAACAAAGGGTGAAAGGAAAATCTTTTGGTGAGTCGCCGAGTGCTTTTGGCGACATCAAGCTTCTCGTCGAAGGTTACAGAATCAATCATCAAATAAAGCCTGAAATCAAGGGCGAGATGGGGACATTAGGCGAGCCGCCGAGTGGTTCGGCGAGCTCGACCCAGCTCGCCAAATGACTCAACGTGCCTATTTTCAACCCAACTTCTCGAATTCAACCCCGCAACCCCCCGAAAAAAAAAACAAAGCATGCACTAGTGCAATTAAGTTCAGACCCATAGCACCCAAACACAACCCTTCGAATTTTAATCCATTCTAAGGCATACAATTACAGTAATTCAACAGCCAGAACTACTCGAGCAAGATTATCAAATTAAATCATGCATTCAAACAAATTAACTCTTAGCATAAAAACCCAACACAATTCAACACGATAATATCATTGCATTTGAGTATGAAATCGATAAAAATAGCTCATGGTTCAGAAACCAACCTTTGATACTGAATAAATTGGGATTGAATCGCTAGGTAGCATTGTAATCCAAGTTTCGAGCACAAACTGAGACTAAAACACTTAGAGAATGTAAAAATAGAGAATAAAGTGCATGTGTACAGTTGGGAGAATGAAAACGCATAAAAGTGAAAGAGTTTGAGAATTTAAACCTTTGGCTTCAAAAATCGTCCAGTTCTTGCCCACTCGGCGACATTAGTCATGACCGCCGAACCATTAGGCGTCACGCCGAGCAATCACTTACTTCACCAAGTTTTACAGAACCCCCAGTCAATTTAGGAGTTTAAACACGGTAAAAATTAGAATTTCCGACCTGGTCGGCAAATCGCTAATAATTTCTTGGGCCACTCGAGTTTTACAGACTTTCTCTCAAAGTTGTTTTTAGTCCAATGGTGGTCTGAGTCGAGGTCACTGACCTCTTCGGCGATGTGCCGATTGGACCATTTTTCTCGCCAATCTACTTCTTTCCTAATGCTTCCCACACTTTATCCTGCACAACCAACACACCATTATTTTACAAACAAACAAAAAGCATTAAAAAGGGTTTTTGGGTTGCCTCCCAAACAGCGCCTTAGTTAACGTCGTGGCACGATGCAAGTTAACACCTAATCCTCTTCTTTGGAGTCGGCCATGGTGTCATTAGGCGACTCCTTGTTGCTCTGTAAAAATAGATGTCCTATCAGTTGGTTTATCTAGGCGTCCTATAGTTGATTAATCATGAAATTGGAAGTTGTCGTCTGATTCAGCATTTTGATGGTGATTTTATCTATTTCAACACCTTATCTTATTCTTCGATCTTGTGTTGAATGAGTGAGAGGACTTCTTCATTTTGCCCACTTTCATTAAGTTCAAACACAACTACTAAACGAAATCACATTTAAACAGTGAATATACCAACAATAAGCAACACCCAATGGTAGATTTAACCCATATTCACAAAATCACACCCCAAGAATTGGGATTTTAGCTAGACATGAAAAAGAGATAGAAATCGATACCAACAAGTGTTTCCATCAAGTGGGTACGATGAATAAAGTCTTTAAACACGTCAACGATGAAGATTCTTTGAGACCCACTTCCAAATTCTTGGAATTGAAAATCTTCAAATCTTCAAGTTCAAGCACAATGTCTCCAAAAACTCTAAGAACTAAAACTTAAATATTCATAGTCTCAAAAATAATTTTTTCTCTAAATTCTGATACTAAGCTAATAATTTAAACAAGTATATATAGTGTTTGAAAAGTTGGGTTGCGGAGGATTACTCGGCGCATTTAGTCAGGATCGCCGACATACTCGTTGACCCGCCCTTTGGTCTGGTTCATCGCCTTTCTGCTTTGCCTTCGTCATTCTCATGTTTTGAGGCATTGGGCGATATAGTGTTACTTCGAGGAAGTGCTCGGGGACGCTCCGACTGCTCCTTTTCATTACAGACCTGACCTTCTCCTTCAAGGCTCAGTACACTAGAACATTCGGCGGGATTTAGGACCTTTCGGCGACTCGCCTAATAGTTTAGCCGATCCTCAGGAAGTCTTTTCTCCGTTATTTCAGCCATTTTCTTCCTTTTTGCTTGATAGCGTCCAAGCTTTGTCTCTCAATCGAAATACCTGAAACTTAACGGTTTACATTTGTTATTGAGACAAAATATGCATTTGAGGACACTAATTCTATTAAAATATAGCCCTAAATGAGTCCAAATTGTGCACTCATCAGGGATGCATGATCAGTGTGAACTACCACTTTGTTCCCTAATAAGTATGCCTGGAATTTCTTAAATGCCTATACAACTGCAAGTAACTCTTGCTCTGTAACAACATAGTTACGTTGAGCACCATTTAATGTTTTGCTTGTGTAATAGATTGGATGGAATAGCTTAGTGCGCTTTTGTCCCAAAATAAAACCCAACGCAGTACCACTTGCATCACACATCACTTTAAATTGTTCCAACCAATCTGGGCTAATAATCACCAGAGTAGAGATTAATTTCTCTTTCAAACAATTAAAGGCTGTCATATATGCATTCATCAAAGTCAAATTCAGCCTCCTCTCAAATAGCTTGCACAATGAGAGTGCAAATTTTGAGAAATCTTTAATGAATCTCCAATAGAATCCGGCATGCCCCAAGAAACTACAAATACCTTTTACTCAGATTGGTGGTGGTAGATTCTCAATTACCTCAATCATTGCTTGTCAACCTCCAACCCCTTTTGTGATACTTTGTGACCAAAAACTATACCTTCCCTAACCATGAAGTGATATTTCCCCCAAGGTGTGCCAAACATATTTCAAAAGAGTCACCCACAACTGAGAAGTTATCCACGAAGACTTCCATTGAATCTTCTACCATAACAACAAAAATAGACAACATGCAACGTTGAAACATCGTCGGGGCATTACACAACCCAAAAGGCATCCTTTAGAAAGAAAAAGTACCATAGGGAAAAGTGAAACTGACTTTCTCTTTATCTTCTGGTGTAATTGATATTTGATTATACCTGGAATAACCATCCAAAAAGCAATACCATCCATGCTACGAAAGCCGATCGAGCATTTGATCCATAAAAGGCATGGGAAAGTGACATTTTTCTATCCATGAGTTTAACTTCTGATAGTCCATGCATACCCTCCATCCAGTTACCAGTCTCATAGAAACAAGTTCCTCTTTCTCATTTGGGACTACCGTGATGCCACCTTTTTTGGGTACACATTGCACTGGAATCACTCATTTGCTATCCGAAATAGGGTAGATCACAGATGCATCCAACCACTAGATTATCTCCTTTTTCACCATCTCTTCCATTGGTGGGTTCAATCTCCTTTTATGCTGGACACTCAGTTTGCACTCACTAGAAAGTTGAATCTTGTGAGTGCAAATGCCAAATGGAATACCCACAATGTCAACAATAGTCCACCCTATAGCCTTGATGTACCTTCTCAACACCTCAAGAAGCAATATTACTTGCCATTCAAGCAAGTCAGCTGAAATTATAACGTGCAAGGTGTTGTTTTCTCCCAAGAATGCATATCGAAGATGAGCGGGGAGCATTTTCAACTGATCAAGCTTTGGTGGTACCTCTGTGGATGGTTTAGCGGGAGGATTTTCTTGATTCTTTAGATCAATTTCTAGCTTCAATGGGTTCCTTGAGTATTCACCTAATCCTGACAGAGTAGCCACCACTTCATCATACCCTTGAACTTCGGTCTCATAATAATTCAAAAGAACTGCCTCAAGAGGTTCACTCATACACATCAAATGGCTCACACTGGCCACCGCTTCAGCAATTACATCAATCGTTGAAACCATATGAATATCAGTTCGGTGCTTCATTGATTTGCACACATTAAAGGTGACCTCATCTCGTTCACTTGGAACATCAACTCCCCGCTTTCAACATCCACTAATGCTCTCCCGATTGCTAAAAATGGTCTTCCCAAGATAATGGGAATTTCACCATCAATCTCACAATCAAGAATAACAAATCGGTCGAAAAGATGAATCGATCAACCTTTACCAATATATCATAGAATATCTCAACATGGTGCTTGATCGATCAGTCCACCACAAGAAGCCGCATTGTTGTGGATTTTGGTTCGCCCAGCCCAAGTTGTTTATAGATTGCATAGAGCATTAGATTTATACTTGCCCCCAAATCATATAAAGCTTTAGCAAATTGAAGCATACTGATAGTGCATGAGATGGTGAATGCCCCGAATCTTCTTTCTTTTTAATCATCTCTCTAGTCATAATGGCACAACAATTATGAGAAACCTCGATTGTCTTGAAGTCCATGCTTCTTTTTTGGTGACTATCTCCTTCATGAATTTCGCACAACCCGGCATCTCCAAAAATACTTCCACTAATGGTAAATTTATTGAAAGTGTCTTCAACACTAATAGGAAATTCTTGAACTTCTCATCCTCATTTTTCTTCTTGAGACATTGAGGAAACGGATGAGCTATTTTGGGAAGTGGTTGCACAATCTTTGGATTCGAGGTTCCTTTTTCTTTACCTTTTTGTAATCTTCGGCGTAGCGTTGCTTATGATATTCCTCCTTCTCTTTGAGAATATCACTTTCTGATGCTTCAATGTGATTCTTTGCCGCCTCAGTATCTTTCTCTTCCTCATGATCTTTCACCCCATCATTACCCTTCATACTACAAACTTCCATTTTTCCACATTGAGTCACAACTGCCAAATCTTTGTCACATTCAATCCTCGAAGTTGTTGCGCATTTAGCCTCAACCCCTTCAAACACATTAGGCTCCACTTGTGCTGAAATTTGGCCCAGTTGATCCTTAAGTTGTTTGATTGCATCAGCATAAGACTTCACTCTGTTATTCAATGATGAGAAATCAGCTTTCATCTCTTTAAGCATATTATCTAATCCTTCAACCTTGTCTAGGATACGTGATAACAATTAATCCACCCTCAAGTTATCCGAACTGCCCTTAGATCTTGGGCTGTCAATTTTGATTGTGTGTGTACTCTTCATGACTCTCTTCTCTCCCCCAAGAGTTGTTTTGTTCACTCCAATCTAGATAGTACCTCCTTCGCTCTTCTTCTTTATGCGAATTCCAACCTTGATTCCCACCCGCCTTAAAGTAGCTCATATGGGAACCCTCCTCAAGTCTCAGCACTCTCCTTACTTCATTGGAATCACCCACATTTTCTAGCGTTTGTTTTCGTAACAACTCCATTTGGGCCAACATCCCTCTCTTTCTCCTTGTCAAGTTATCCTTGCGTCTCTTCCTAAAAAAATGGGGAAACTCAATCCTCTTTTGTGTACCATGCCTGATTTATCTTTGTCATGTCATTAATAAAGGACAAGGCTACCTCAAATGATTGCTACATTATTTATCCTTGAGCCAATTAGTGAGCCACTCCTTTGTTCACTGAGTCTAAAGTCCAGTACAAATACTAAAGTATCACATCACCCGGAAGCCCATGAGTACGACATAGTAATAGGAACTTCTGAAACTTCAGCCAAGTTTCATGAATTGGTTTCCCTTCTACCTGCTTGAAGTTTTGGATGTCATCATGCAATTTCACCATCTTTGAGGGTGGAAAGAACCTCTCATAGAATGCCTTAATGAGTTCCTCCCATGATAGAATAGAGTTTCTCGGTAGCTCTGCTAGCCATTTGGTTGCTTCCCCCATTAAAGAAAAAGGGAACAACCGCAGTCGAATTGATTCTTGCAAAATATCCTTGAGTGAGAACGGATTACATTTCCCCACAAAGTTTCGAATATGCTCATGGGGGTTCTCATGATCTAACCCTCCAAATATGCCTTTCGCTTGCAAGAGTTGCAGCATTTTATTTGTAACATGCAATGCAGCATGGTCCTCAACCGGAGGTAGGCGAATAACACCTACGCCTCCAAATAGAGCTTCATACACATGCAATAAGTCGTCACCATCATCTTCATGAAAACATTGGTTCATAGTGCTTTCAGTCGCACTCATCCTATCACCTGATCAACACAACTAAACATACAAAGGTAAGTTGATTAAACTACAACTCAAATGGATCACAATTTAAACTTCGATTAGAGGATTCTAAACACCACTCCCCGGCAGCAACTCCATTTTGATTAATGCTCAACTACGCCTCATGTGATAATAGGGGTAGACGGTAGTAATCTCGTATAAACCCAACAAGTGAGTTGGGGTAGATCACACGAGGAGCGGTACAATTTTGAATTCAATTATGAAGTTATAAACACAATTTAAATGGTTGTAGGAATAGAAATTATCGGAGACTTTTAATTAAATCAAAAGGTTGACATCAATGTTAGGCGGGGGATTTTTATATCAGATAGCACTCACAACCAAAACAAGAGCAATCAAATAAGTAAGATGAACTTGGACGAATGACCAACTAATTGCCATTTATCGCTAAATGGATGCTAGGTGATTACTAAAAGTTACCAAATCTTCATGGGTAGGATGGACCTTAGGTGAGATAATTTTCTCTCAAACAACTACCTCATTTCAATTGAGTTCTTCCGAACCTCAACAGACTAAATATGAAAACCAGTCCACTACCTTACTATATCTAGTCTCTCAAGCTAGATAGGTAGAATGGGACTTAGGATTCACTCTCTCGAGCTGAACCATAATGACCCAATCACTACGAATTCTAATTTATCACCTCTATTTTACACCTCTCTCAAGAAAGCATAAGACACTAAATCACATTGAAATAAACATTCAACAAAGCGATTTAACCGCAACTATAAATCCAACACACTTAGAATTATCACTACAATCAATAATTTCTAACACCCACTCAGAAAAATTAAGCCATTAGTCACATGGTCAAACTCCCAAGAGTGGGGTTTTAGCTATCCATCATAAAAGGAGAAAATTCAATACCTACTACATGCTCCACAGCTGGGTATTATTTTCCAAAATCATAAAATGAATAAATATTTTATTAAGTACAACACCCAACTTGAAATCTCAAGAAAAATGCTTCAAACCAACAAAAATGGTGTTTCTTTTTCTCAATCTATCTTTCCACAAAACTGGAATGCCTTTTTTCTCTTCAAAAATATCAATTTATGCTAATCCAAAATTTGACCTTTTTGGGGCCAATCAGCGAGGAAAGTCAAGCTTCACCGATTAGTCAGTGCATCGCTGATCACTCTTGTCCATTGACCTCTTAGCTCAGTTTTTCATCCATTTCATATTGTAACTTTTGGCGGTCTATGTCGATGTTCGCCAAGTGGTTCGATGAAGCACCCTTTGTTCCTTTTTATCGCTACTCTGCTTGCAGCTTCACAGATAGTCTTGTACACTTCGGCAGAAACAATCCCTCTTCGCTGATCCATTCGATGAATCGCAAATAGGGAACGCCCTTCGTCCAAATTTCTCTCGTCTCATAGGTGGTGTTATGTAAAATTGGGTGGGCTAAGAGCCACTCGGAGGACCGCCAAGTGGTCTTGGCGATCACCAGGATTGCTTTTCTCTACTTGTTCTGCTTGTTGGTTCCTTTTTGTCAGGTAGTGATCCTTGACTTGTTCCTTAGCCTGTAATGCTGAAAATCAACAATCTAACATCAATTTAGAGCATAAATTAGGCATTTAAGGAAACTTATACTTTCATAATGAAGCCCTAAATGAGTCGAAATCTTAGACTCATAATTTGTCCTCAAACGACACACTATAACTCTAAACCACACTTATGTAGAAGCAAACATACAAACTCAAGCAATAACATGGCTTTCTCAATCAAGCCTTTCACTTAGTGCAAATCTTTCAATTTAGACTCAATAAGCTAACTCATGCGGATCAAAACATGACATAGATAGACCGATAGACATCATCACATACACTTTCAACAATCACCAAGGTACCTACTCTCCAAAATGTAACTACTGCTCTCACTTCAAAGAAATCCTTTTTCATACAATCATCATATATGTAAGCTTAAGGATTCAGTAAATACTCACGCTCAGAAGTGAATTCAATACAGTTAGTGCTCAACACCATAGGTTTGCCCTTATTTTCACTTCATAGACTCTCCAAACTAGTCATTAGGATCACTATATGACTTTCTTAGCATGTAACGTCAGTTCAGGGTCAGGTAGGATACATTTGGATATTTTTAGTGACTTTTCTATCCTCCTTGACATTACATTGGCTATTTACCTCTTTTCTCAACCAATTATGGCATATTTTTATTTTTTGCTCTTTTTCTTGACTTTCTTCAGCACAGATGTGACTTGCTTTTTTCATTATTCTTTTTCACTTTTATTTTTATGTTAGTAAGCCTCATTATTACTCTTTCTTTGTTTATTTTGAATTCAGTCATATCTTTTTCTATCATTTTTCTTCTTCTACACCCAACTATTTTCATACCCTTTTCTTTTAGTTTCCTTTTTCATAGCCACCCTCACTTATGTATTTGGCATGAGTTGAGGTGTACAATGTCTGCAGTCGGACCTGGGTGGAGATGAAGCTAACTTCTGAATTAGCCACCCTTAGCTTAGGCTTTCGGCCTAAGTTAAGGTGCACATGTCCAAAGAGGGACCAGGGCCAAAACAGTCTTTTTGGGAAGGAGAGTTAGGTGTATTAAAAGAAGTGGCCTACATTAGGATCAATCATTTGGATTATAGGGAACATTTATTTCTTTTGGTTGGATCATTTTAGGCTTAAGTGGACTTATTTGAACAAGGTTCTATGATCATTTCTCAATTCCTAGACTAGATTGTCTTAGCAAGACCAATGGGGCAAGTTCTAGATTAGCACACACTGCATGAGTATACAAAATCATCTCACACACTCTTGGCACATTGTTTCATTATTGAATTATTGAAGCACCAAGGTCAATTTTTAGCTTAAGCATGCTATCATACCGGTTCTTGTCATGTCATATGAAGACCAAACACATTCAACTCATTCAGACTATAGATCTAGCACATTTTCAAAATTTTTGGACAAGTTTCAATCCCATGCTTCTTATGACATCATGCTTTCATTTTTTATATCTACTTCTACATATACAATCCTACACATGCCAGTTCAATAGAAAAGTAGAACAATCCCTTGGGGAAAAAGAACACAGGCAAGAAAACCCCTATGATTTCGGTTACTCATACTTCATGCTATCACTCACAACCCATTTATCCCACCCCCAAGAAAAATTGGTGCAATTGCCCTCAATGCACCAAAAAGAAAAAATAAAGCATAGGGTGAAGCAAACCTATGTCGCATAAGCGCCGTTGACTTATCAAGAAGCATGTGGGTCTGGTTTCCCAGTACTCATTGGATCTGCAATAGGAACTAAAGTGGTTCCTGAAGGAAGAGTGGCTTGGGAAGATCTCGCGACTTGACTGGAGGCGATATAGGGGGAGCTTGTGCATTCGTAGGAGTGGGAGGTATGGTAGTGTCATCAACCTTAATATGCTCCACATCCTTAGCAAGATTAGAACCCAAGGGAGGTAGGTCAACCTGTGGTTCTTTCCACGATATTGCACGATTGGCATCATCTCTAGTAAGGTCGATGTCCACAGTCTTGGTCACATCTATCAGCCTATCACAATGCCAAATAGGCACCGAAGCCTCTATGCGAAGATTGAAGATAATACATGGGAAGGTTAGAGTAGTAGTAGTCTTGAATGCCCTCTCATGGATCTTGGAAATCAAGATGCAGGAGAAATCAAGCTCTACCATAATCGTTTTCTAACATCAGGGCCCGGTCCCAAGTAACAATATTGTCTGCTTATGTAGGGGATAGTCTAGTAAAAACCACGAAAGAAAGAACATTGCGGCGAAGCTCAGGTTTGCCTTCCTGATAGGCAGTGTAATATTTATCACCCACTCAATACCCTCTCCATCCTCAGCTATATGACAGGCCATCTACCTTAGTAATGTCTCTCTTCGCCCTACATCCATCAGAAAAGCCCAACTCCGAAGCACCCCTATTTGTAGTCATACTCGGCTATGTTAATAGGTAGAGTGTGGGCTGGGCCATAAATAAAATGGTGAATAGTGGTCTTAGAGATGTTGACGGAGAAATTTCGCACCAAGGTAGCTTGTAGTGGTGGTTGAGCTAGTGGCTTAGCCCATTTGGGCATAGCATTGTGGACGGTGGCGGCGTAGGATGCATAGAACTCATGAGTTATCTCCTCACTTAAATTACCCAAGCTCCGTGCCATCCACTCACATTTCTACCTCTTGAACATCTCCTCAATGGCAAGAACAGTATGAAGGCTACGTGTCAATATCCCAGACTCCTTAGTAATGGTTCTGGCCATCTTCATATGTTAATTTAACACCTTGTCATCATCATAGATATGGTACTAGCCCTCAACGCACCACATGTTTGCCTCTGTGGCACTGAAAACTGGCTCAACTCTGGGGTCTTGGGATCCCTTATGCTATCGGCATCGGAAGAAGAAGTGGAATTACCGCTAGCAATAGAGCCGAAATGCAACTTAGAGTTAGAATGTGACTCTATTGCAGGTGGGGGCCCCTCCTCAAACTGGGGCACAGTGACCTCGACCTCGTCACTAGAAGTAATGATCTACCCGGCTTTGTTACTCATAGTCCAGGGGCAGTGGGGGAGCCTCTGGTGTCTCAGGGATGTTCTCGTCCTCACTGGAGTTCACGATCAAGCGGCTAGACGGGGCAACAGACTTAGACTTGCCCCCTTTGAGTACACTAGAGCTTGTTTCAGTGCCATGGTACCTATGGAAGACTAGTTATTACCTAAACAACAAAAGAATTCCAAAGAAAAAATTTTAGAACAAGATTAGGACTAAGGTAAAAAATGAAAATTTTTCTAGGCAGTAGTTGGTTCTGTGTCCTACAGTGGGTAACTACGGTTCGTCGATGGAGTGACAGGACATGAGTAATCTCCATAGCTCACAGTGCCCATTTTTGGGTCTCTAAAGTTTGAAGCACGGATGTGAAGAATGGTCCGTCGATGGAACAATGGACCACAGTCCACATTGTGGTTCACAACTTAACCAATATTTGTGTGCTTTCAGTTGCCCCCCACGGCATACGATTCGTAGGTAGACCTACCGTCCATCGGTTGAGGCCAACAACTATTGTTGTGCTAGGCAGTGTGATTTTCGTAATTCACAGATAACAAAATTAACACAACAATCACCAATTTCTTCATGTCTAAACATGCATTTCAACATATTGTGCGGTACTTTATCATCCTTAGGGTTTAGATTATGCAAAATTCAATTATCTATAACGAGACAACGGAACCCTAAGTCCCAACCTCCAACTAGACCTATCAAACCCAAATTTTCAAGTGAAATCTACAACACACTCACACACTATCATCCCAAGGGTAGTATCTAAACCAACTTTCATCAATTAAACAAATAGTTAACTACCCAAGGTCAAGTTCAACTTTGTGACTTCATGATTAAAAAATGAAAAATGGATTCAAAGTTCTGGTGAAATCGTTTACCTTTCAAGTAAGCAAAGTCGATTTGTGTGTGATGCAGTAACAATGATTTCCTAAGACCAAACTTGACACCGAACCCGGACCTGGAAAGCTAGGTGGAAATGGAGTAATTTAGGAGAGAAAATGGAGAATTTGGAAGAAATATGGAGGAAAAGGAATTAGGAAGTGATTAGAAATGGAAGGGGAGGATTTTATGGATGTAATTGGGGAGTTTGAGGGGTTTTTTGGGTGTAGTAATGGTTGGAAACGGTTTGGGGGAAAAAATGGAAGTGGGAAATGTATTTGAAATAAAAGGTTATATTTTAATGTGGTCTAGATTAGGTTGACTGTAACCCTAACTTGGACCCACGAAACCTCGTGAACGGTTTGTGGGTCGACCTACAGTCCGTCGATAGGGACTGTAGTTTACTCCAACACTTAGTAAAAATCAGAAAACATACCTGGGATCGACAGACACCATCCATGGTCCGTGGGTGGACCAACGGACCGTCGATGGAACCCATAGACCACTGCACCAGCTATATTTCTGCAGAATTTTCTTTTTCTCCCCTCTACACATACCAAACATTAGGACTTCCTTTTTACATTTTTTGGACACTTTTTAGACACAGACCCTCTTGTATCTTTATCTAGCCAATAGTAAAATGCAAAATTATTAAATATCTATCTAGGAAACTACAAATGCAAGAAAAACTCCCTATATCGAAAAGTAAATTCCTATAGTTGGCTAGATTATACATCTTGGGTTGCCTCCCAAGCAGCGCTTGATTTAATGTCACAGCATGACGTGGACCCCTTGGTTACTAAGACTTCACCAAGACTCCATTCCTCTATCACCTCGTTGACACTCTTAGCTTTCCCCAAATAGACTTTTATCCTCTAGCCGTTCACCTTGAACCTCGTTCCTTTCTTGTTCTCGAGTTCAACCGCTCCATGTGAAAATACTTGGTTTACTCTAACTGGCCTGGTTCACTTGGACTTGAGTTTACCAGGAAACAAGCGCAACCTTAAGTTAAATAACAATACTAGATCACAAAGAGAAAATTCGCACTTTTCAATCTTTTGATCATGGTACTTTTTGATCTTCTCCTTGCACAAGGCTGAAATCTCATATGCCTTTAGGCGAAACTCCTCAAGCTTATTCATCTCATTCAGTCTTTGACTTGAAGCGTCGTCCTAATCCAAACTCAACTTCTTGAGTGCCCACATTGCTTTATGCTCTAGCTGTACAAGTAAATGACATGACTTCCCATATATAAGTTAGTAGGGGGACATACCTATGGGAGTCTTGAATGCAGTACGATAGCCCATAGAGCATCATCATGCCTTCTTGACCAATCATTTCTTTTGGCATTCACAGTTTTTGCAAGAATTTGCTTAATCTCTCAAGTTGACAGCTCAACTTGCCCACTAGACTGCGGATGATAAGGAGTGGCTACATTGTGATGAACACCATATTTCTCTAGCAACGCCTTGAACAACTAGTTACAAAAGTGAGAACCTCCATCACTGATTATTGCCCTAGGTGTACCAAATTTGGTGAAGATACTCTTTTTCAGGAATGCGGTGACAGTTTTTCCCTCATTTTTTGAAAGCACAATTGCTTCCACCCATTTTGATACATAGTCAACCGCAACAAGAATATACTTCATTCCATGTTAATTCACAAACGGACCCATGAAGTCAAGCCCCCAAACATCAAATAACTCAATCACCAATATCGGGTTCATAGGTAGTTCTTGCTTCTTTGAAATGCCTCCTTCTCGTTGGCAACGAGCACAAGACTTGGCAAAATCATGCGAATCTTGGTGGATGGTACGCCAGTAATCACCACAATGCAAAATCTTATGAGCAATCTGAATACCACTATGGTACCCACCAACATGCGACAAATGACAGACCTTAAGTATACTCATCATCTCAACCTTAGGAACACAACGACGAATAATCCCATCAGCACAAACACGGAACAAGTAAGGCTATTCCCAAAAGAATTTTGTCACATTAGACATGAACTTTTTTTTTTTTGGTAAATTGAGAGATCCGAAGGCGCCAAATCACTTGCAAAATAATTAGCAAAATCTGTAAACCAGGGAATAAGGTCATAAGAAGCAGCCAATACCTTACTCATCAGGGAATGCATCATTAATCTCAACCCCATCTCCTAGCTTGAGCATAGCTTCCTCCTCAAATCTGGACAAATGATCGACGACTAGATTTTCTGTTCCCTTTTCTATCCTTTACCTCAAAATCTAATTCTTGCAACAAAAAAATACATCTAATAAACGTCGATTTTGCATCTTTATTAGCCATCGGATACTTCAATGCTGAATGATCAGTATGCACAATCACCTTAGTGCCAAGCAAATAGGACCTAAACTTTTTGAATGTGAAAACTATTGCAGACAGTTCCTGTAGCTTGCACAATGGGTGTGCAATTTCATAAATATATTTTATGAACCTCCGGTAAAAACCTGCATGCCCAAGAAAACTTCTAACACCTTTAACAAAGATGAGAGGTGGAAGTTTTTCTATTACCTCAACTTTAGCTCAATCAACCTCAAAACCTTTTTGCGAAATCCGATGAGCCAGAAATATACCCTCTTTTACCATAAAGTGATACCTTTCCCAGTTGAGCACAAGATTGCACTCTTCACACCGTTTTAGTACCTCAGCCAAATATATCAGTAGTTATCAAATGAGTCACCTACCACAGAGCAATCATCCATAAATACCTCTATCATGTCCTCCACAATATCTGAAAATATCGACATCATACACCGTTGAAAGGTCGCTGGAGCATTACATAACCCAAATGGAATCCTTTTGAAGGGGAAAGTCCCATAAGGACAAGTGAATGTGGTCTTATCTTAGTCTTCCAGAGCTATGGAGATTTGATTGTAACCTAAACACCCATCTAGAAAACTGTACCAACCCTTGCCAGCGAGACGATCCAACATATGGTCCATAAAAGACATTTGAAAGTGATCTTTTTTTGCCCATGCATTTAGCTTGCGGTAGTCCATACACACTCTCCAACCAGTCACCAGCCTCATTAGAACAAGTTCACTTTTAGCATTAGGAACCACAGTGATCCCTCTTTTCTTTGGCACACACTGAATAGGGCAGACCTAACTACTATGAGCAATTGGATATATGACTCCATCATCCAACCATTTAGTAATCTCATTTTTCACAACCTCTTGCATAGGGGGATTCAGTCTCCTTTGATGCTCAATACTTGGCATTCTATTCGGCATGAGTTGAATTTTATGAGAACAAATGCCCAGAGGAATCCTAGTAATGTCTGCAATAGTCCATCCAATATTCCTCTTAAATTGCTTCAGTATTGATACCAAGGCCTCTATTTGCCCTTCACTCAAGTCAGCAGCAATGATAACATGCAAAGTGTTATTTTGTCCCAAGAATACATACGACAAGTGGGATGGAAAAACCTTAAGTTCCAGTTTTTGAGGCTCATCAACAGATGATTTTGCAGGTGGGGTGTCTCGAATCTTCATGTATAATTCCAACCATTTTGGCTTGAAACGAAACTCGAACCCATCAAGTGCAAAAACTAGCTCATCATAGTCATCAATACCATCGCTGTCAAAATTAATCATCATCGCTACTAGTGCATCAACACCTAACCTATCTTTAATGGACACTTCAGATTCCTGCTCCACCTTATGATTACCACTAATAGAGACTTAAGATCACTTTCATGCTTCATAGACCTACAGATGTGAAAAGTTACCTCCTCATTATTTAATCGAAACTTCATCTGCCCTCTTTCCATATCAACCATCGCATGCCCAGTAGCAAGAAATGGTCTCCCTAATATTATGGAAACCTCAAAATCAACCTCACAATATAATATCACAAAGACTGTCGGAACGATGAATAATTCTACTTTTACAAGGATGTCTTGCAACACTCCAACGGGCCTCTTTACAATTTTATCAGCCGTAAGTAAATGCATCGCAATCGGTTTTGGAGCTCCTAAACCCAACTTCTTATAAATCGACAATGGCATCAAATTAATGCAGGCACCCAAATCACACAAAGCCTTCACAAAGTGTAACATACCGATGGTACGACGAATAGTGAAAGCTCCAAGATGCTCTTTCTTCTGCACATGTGACCTAGTAGCAATAACACAACAATGATGTAACTTTTCTTCATCCTCAAAACTAACAGTTTTTGGTCATGAAGTCCTTCATGAATTTTGCATTCCCATGCATTTTCTCCAAAGCTTCTATAAATGGGACATTGATGGAAAATTGTTTCAACATTGCTTTAAAACTGCGGTATTTTCCTTCTTCAGTCTTTTTCACCAACCTCTGTGGAATGGGAGGTGGGGGCCTAGGCATGGGAACAACTTTTTAGGTCACCTTAGCTTTCTTTTTTGTAACATCTTTCAGATCTCCAGTAACCTCAATCTCATCCACATCTTTTTCTACCACTCTTTCAACCTCAGATGACATGGGGGCATTAATAGTCTGTTTTCCTCCTAAAGTAGTGACTGCCATACAATGCCCATCATTTTTTGAGTTTTGGATGGTGTTCCTAAGAAGTGAGCCAAGCTGACGTGGGTTCATAATATCGAACAACTGACTAAACTGTTGCTCAAGTTTCTTGATCGATACTGCATAGGCATCAACTTTCTGACCAATCCCAAATAAATCAATACGCATCTCCTTAACATTTTCATCAGTCACATCAAACCTCTTCATCATCTTCTGTATCATATGTTCAATGTGAGTCATACTAGTACCACCCTCTGTATTACCAGGTTCTCAATTACCAGGTGGAACATAAGGCCCAACTCTCTCATTCTTGTTGCCATAGTTGTTCCGATTATAGTTGTTCTCACGACTGAAGTTCCCATCCCGAACATAGTTTCCCTCTTGATTGTAGTTGCCATAGTTCCGACCTTGGTTTTTCTTGACCTTGGCGCCAATTATCCAAATTGGAACCTTGGGCGTTGGTTTGGAAAACCCCGTTTGATCATTCACCAAATTAACATCCTCCTCATAGTAGTACTCCTCTACTGGCCAAAATTACACCGCCCGAAAGAAGTATAAGTTGTCATTACAAAATAAAGAACTTAACTTTTAAGTTAGGGTCAATCCCACGAGGAATATGGTTTAGACTTAAGCTAACTCACAATTATATCTGTTTAGTCAAACTATTTCTGAGAAAAGTAACAAATGGGGGGGGGGGGTTTGCAAATAAATAAAAATTGTTAATTTTATCAGTAACAAGTAACCAGGTTTGCAATTTTGAGGTATTAATAGGAGATGAAACTATGGCATATGTGTTCCCCACGAGCTCTTAACACAATATTCCTAATAATAATATTTCCATCCTAGTGTTTGACATGCAAGGCCGATAAGTTATGTATTCCTAAGTGATTGGTAATCTAAGTAGAAACTTTCACTCGCGACTTGGTAAATCTATGGTTGTGTGCTTTACTAATCCTTACCTTTACCCCGGATTAGCCCTCGTGTCAATTAACTTAGGGTATTCACCCTTTCCTCAATTGATAAAAGTTAGACTATTAGATAACATCAAATCCTTAACTAAATCTCCGTTGTTTAGTTCTTTTCTCGTTCATTACCCCCTTGGTCAGGCAAGTAGGAACAAGGCAAGTTCTAACATTGCACAACGCTAGAAAGACTTTTAAACGAAAGAATTACCAATAAATGCATAAACAGTATTCAAGAATTACTTATTTATTAGTCATAAGTTTTTAATTGCTCATGCTTCCCACAACCCTAGTTGTGGATTTAGCTACTCATGCTTGAGAATTCACAATTCATATTGTTGCTAAGAAGAATCATAAACTTACAATCAAAGCAGATGAATACCAGAATCTTCAATTGGAAATCAAAAGAAAAATTTAATAAAACCAAACTTAAAGATTTAAATTGCCAAAGTTCTTGCAAAGAAATAACAAAGCCAAAACAAAGGTTCCCAATATTGTCTAATCCCTAAATATGGAAATAACAACTAATATTTATAGTTAACAAATCCTAAACCAAGTAGAAAACAAAATTAGGAAATAACAGCACAAACGCAGTTTCAATTGACGACACGACCTACGTACCGTGGGTCAACCTTTGCTCCGTGATCTCCCTCCATGAATCAGCACTTGGAAAATATTTTAGGGCCTTCAGATGACGGTTGGACCTATGGTTCGTGGACTGAACTACGGTCCATCCGTGGTTCAAATACTGGAACTTTAAATCTCTGATCACAAACGAAGGACGTGTAGGACGGTCTGTCACTGGCCACTTATCTCCTCTTATCTCAAACAACGCATCCAAACCTATTTCCTGTAAGAATTACACAAAAGCCATCATATCTAATAAAAAAATGCTCAAGACTCACACACACTCCAAGTGAGATGTATCAAAAATACCGTAAACTCACGATATATCAATAACTGGGATTGTGCTTTCCCTTCTTACCAAACACCATCAACCCCTTTCATAGGTGATATTTTCAGATAAACCCAATCATCTACATCTAATTCCAACTCTCTCCTTCTCACATCGGTATAAGATTTCTACCTACTCTAGGTCATTGTCAACTTATCCCCAATAAGTCAAAATTTCTCTATGGCCTCATGAACTAACTCAAGCCCTAACAAATCCACTTCACAAACTTCAAACTAGTCAATAGGATACCTACACCACCTACCATAGAGTGCCTCAAATGGATCCATATTCATATTAGAGTGATAACTATTATTATTATAAGAAAGTTCAAACAAAGGCAAATGATCATCCCAATTACCTTTAAAGTCGGTCACACATGCTCTCAACATATTTTCCAAAGTCTAAATAATCAATTCAGCAAGACCATCTGTTTGCATGTGAAAAGTTATGCTAAGCTAAACTTGAGTACCAAGACCTTTCTGAAAGGATCTCCAAAACTGAGGTGAACTCAGTACCCCTATCAAAAATAATGGAAAGCGAAAAACCATGTAAATTAACCAACTCCTGAATGTAAATTCTAGAATATTCCCTGGCTAAGTAGGAACTTTTAACTTGAAGGAAATGTGCTGACATAGTAATTAATTCTATAATAACCCAAATGGAGTCATGTTGACAACGAACACGAGGCAAACTTGTAATAAAGTCCTTTTTTATATCTTCCTATTTCCAAATAGGAATACTATTATCTTGAGTCATATCATCTAGTTTCTAATACTCACCCTTAACTTGTTGGCAATTTGGACACTTTGCCACAAATTCAGTAATTTTCTTCTTTATCCGATTCTATCAATAGACTTTCCTTAGATAACAGTACATCTTAGTGGCTTCAAGGTGAATAGAGTATTAAGAACTGTGAGATTATAAAAGTATATATTTCCTCAACAAATCAACATCTCAAACAAATAATTGACAGTAATAACAAAGCACACCATCTCTCTCTTGGGAGAAAGCCTCAATAACTTTTTCAAGAACCAGTTTCTTCGGTTCAACAAAAAATGGATCATTATCCTATTTTTCCTTAACATATAACACAAGAGATGATTTTAACCCATTCTAAACAATAACTCAACCATCATCTGAATCAGCCAAAAGAACACCCAAATGAACAAGTTTGGGAACATCACGAACTAAATTCTTTTTCTTATTCTCAATATGAGCAACACTATGCATAGACAATCTCTAAAGAGTATCGACAACTACATTAGCTCTACCAAAATGTCAAATGACACTTATGTCATAATCTTTCAACAACTCCAGTCATCTCCTTTGGCGAAGATTTAAGTCCTTCTACATGAACACAAATTGAGTATAATTATGATCGGTGAACACATCCACATGAACACAATAAAGATAGTGCCTCCAAATCTTCAAGGGAAACACTACCACTACCAACTCTAAATCATGACTCAGATAATTCTTATCATGAAACTTGAGTTGCCTAGAAACATAGGCTATGACCTTTCTATGTTGCATCAACACACAACCTAGGCCAAACCTATAGGAATCATAATAAACCACAAAATCATTTGATCATTCAGGTAGAGTCAAAATCGAGGCTGAAGCTAGTTTGGTCTTGAACTCCTAGAAACTCTTCTTAAAAGCTTTTAACCACTAAATTTTCACTTTCCTTTGAGTCAAACTAGTCAAAGAAGAAGCAACAGAGGAAAAACCATCAACAAACTATTTAAAGCAATTATTAAAACAATAAACACTCCTAATATATGAGGGATAATGAGTTCTAGGCTTGTTCTTAAATGCATTGGTATTTTTAGGATAAACTTGAATGCCCACTCTTGAGAATATATGGCCATGGAACACTATAGACCCCAACAAAAACTCACACTTACTAAACTTAGCAAACAACAAATAGTATTTAAACATTTGCAAGACAATCCTCAAATGATCTGTATAGTCACCCTTACTCTGAGAATAGATCAAAATGTCATATATTAAAATAATGAAAAGAATATATAAATATTGTTTGAACAGTTTGTTCATAAATTCCATGAAAGGTGTCAGAGTGTTTTGTAAGTCCAAAGGATATAACAAAAAATCCAAAGTGACCATATTAAGTCCTGAAGGTTGTCTTCTGAATGTCATATTCTCTCACCCATAGATAATGATAGCATGATCTGAGGTCTTTAATTAAAATAATCCCTCGCACCCTGAAGTTGATCGAACAAGTAATTAATGTTGGGGATGGGATACTTATTGTTCTTGTGACCTTATTCAAATGTCGGTAATCAATGCACATTTTGAGAAAGCCATCTTTGATGCAATAATAACTTGGAACCCTATACATAAATATTGAGTTTAAATAAATCTTTATCTTGAAGGTAATTTAACTAATCTTTCAACTTCTTAAGCTTAGTTGGAGCTATTCTATAAGGAGGGATAGACATGGGTAGGGTAT
Organism: Solanum pinnatisectum; assembly: GCA_035578085.1. NCBI lineage: Eukaryota > Viridiplantae > Streptophyta > Magnoliopsida > Solanales > Solanaceae > Solanum > Solanum pinnatisectum. The sequence goes on from CM069079.1 coordinate 16,874,456, forward strand.
CTCAAAGAAGGTCAGTTCAAAATTGGATTTCCCTTTCAATAGGAAATCCTATAAGACCTTCAAGAAACACTTCTAGGAATTCATTTTCTATGAAAACTTATTAATGAGTAGATGTTTCAAAATTGGTATCATTAAATTGAACTATATGATACATAAAACCCTTATAAATAATCTTCGCAGCCTTGAGGCATAAGATAAACTGAATTATAGGCATTGAGGTACTACCCTTCCATTTAATGACAAGTTCATTCTGAAACTGAAATTTCATGACTCTGGTTTAACAATCGATAGAGGCATAAGAGGCATGTAGAGAGTCCATACCAAGATTGAGATCAAAATCAATTATGTATAACTCTACTAGATTAACTAAGGTGATTTACTTAAGAACTAATATTGGGCAGTTTATGTAAATGCATTTAGCTAAAACTAACTCACCTACAAGAGTACATACTAAGAATGGATATTATAGGATCTTAAGACTGACATCGAATTTCATAACAATATAAGGTGTCACAAAAGTAAATGTGGATCCTAGATATAACAAGACATAAACATCAAACTAAAAGATTCATAATATACCAGTGACCACATCAGTGGCCGTAATAACTCTACTAGATTAACTAAGGTGATTTACTTAAGAAATAATATTGGGCAGTTTATGTAAATTCATTTAGCTAAAACTAACTCACCTACAAAAGTACATACTAAGAATGGATTTTATAGGATCTCAAGACTGGCATTGAATTTAATAACAATATAAGCTGTCACAAAAGTAAATGTGGATCCTAGATATAACAAGACATAAACATCAAACTAAAAGACCTATAGTATACCAGTGACCACATCAGGGGAATCCTCCTGATCTTGTAGATTCTAAAGAGCATAAAATCTATTGTGACTCTATCCTCCACCAGATCTAGATAAGGCACTTTGCTTATGCAGGTGACCTACTGGAGCACTAGGCCGAGTCTATTGATGAACACATGTAACCTTGTTGAAGGCCGATGGGCAATCCCTTAATTTATAACCAATCTTACCATATAAAAAAGAACTACAAGTACTAGCCATACACTCTACCAGATGATTCTTAGAATACTTTTGACATGTAGGGAAGGAACGTCCACTAGAAACACTACTTTCTGACTTAGAGCTTGACACCCTATCCTTGTTAATGTTAGGAATGAAGCCTGGTAGAAGATGAGACCATGCCAGACTATTTCTGACAAATGTGAGAATGACTACCTCCTCTCGATCTCTGATAAACGTACCTACATTATATATCTGAGAGCCCTCTTATTATCCCTAGCACTCTCCTTGAGATTTTCCTCCTCAATTTATTTGGCATAGGTTGTCAACCACAACATATCAAGCTATTTAATCAACATAGTAATTCTTCACTCTTTACAACCGTCTCAAGAAACACTAGAGACAAACTTACTCAAATGGGATTTAAGTTCCGCCATCATAATCGGAAGCATATCTATAGAGTTGAGTTAACATCAAAGCATAATATTTCACAGCAATGTTACCTTGCTTTAAATTTATGAAGTTTTGTGCCTTAGCCTCTGTCATCTCAAGAGGGAAGATCCTTTCTAGAAAATAACCTTTAAACTTATCCCAATCGAATAGGCTTGCATCAATAGTCCTTTCTTCTATCCATTACTTGCTAAATCTCGCAACTCCTTTCAATTGATAAGCAATAAAATATTAATTCTCGACCAGAGTGACACCTATAATATTTGTAATCTTTTATATAAGATTGTTTGAACTCTTCTGGATACTCATCAACTTTGAAACCATGAAACTCTGAAGGCTTTATGCAAGTGAAGTTCTGAACTCTAGTTGTAGTTGTACCCACATTTGGGTTTAGAGGAGCTACAACCTATCAGTTTTCTTGAGTGGTCATGGCTTTGTGTAGCACTTAGAAGTAGCCCTAAACTAAGCATGTGTCACGCCTTGAGGCTAGCCCCTAGACGCAACACAGCACTTAGGATCACGACTTTCCCCAAGATAAACCTAAGTCTGGTATATGAGAAGTACACTGAAATACAACTAAGTAAGAAGAAGCATAACTGTAAAGTGAATCAAACTAAAAGAACTTCAAGTGAGAATATAGGGAACAACCCAAAACAACTTAATACTATGTCTAAAAGCCTCTAATACTAATGAGCTACTGGGACAAGTCCCAACTAACTCTAAAAATGCTAAAAGGTGATAATGAGCTAACTAAACCAAAAGCATAAAGAAACATCCATAAATTATGAGGGCTCACCACTGAAGCTAATGAGTATGGACTGAAAGTCGAACAAAGCATCATCTGGATGCGCAAAAGTATGGTTCGGTACTTTGAATGTACTGAGCATGCAGGATATAGATATTAAGTTAAATAATATAAATTGAACATAGAAATAGACATACTGAGACATAACTGAAAGTTGAACTAGATGGAATGACCAAGTACTAATCATGAAGATAACATGTTTAACTAAATATTGAAGTAAATGTCGATAACATCGTCAATGCAATAAGAGTGCGACTATGAGAGCAACTATTAGCCAACATAAACCATGTCAGCTAAATGTGGAGTCCGATGTATACGCCCTATCGAGAGGATCCAATATACCTTGCCGGGGGTATAATGGTATGACTATGACATGATCACTAAAACTGATGCCTAACATAGAGTACTTCTGAACCTACGTTGGCACGTAGTTCTAGGACTTTGAGGGTACGTTGAACCCTAGTCCAACTCGGTGCTAAGTCTAGTCCCAACTGAATATGTATAGCTAGAATACAACTAAAGTAGTATTCTAGCTATACATACATACATACATACTTATATGCTATCCGAGAATGTAACATACATACATACATACATATATATATATATATATATATATATATATACTGAACGATATGACATTCAAATTTTGAAGCATGATTTTCTGACTAATCTACCTCAAAAGTATAATTTATGAGATACTGATATTTTGTACAAGCTAAGGTTCTGAGTTCTATAAATGGGACCACGTTAATTCTTCAGGAAAAACTTGTATTCAATACAATGGAAACTATAACAGCTAAATTCCAATGGATCCCCATGATTTGGAACCCCACGTTTGAGCAATTTATGGAGAAATTAAAGAACTCACTGAATTCTAGGGACCTAATAGGTGAAAGGAACCCATTAGTGAAATCCCACATACCTGGTGACAAAAACTACATAGAAATCATTTGGATTTTGGGGTTGAACTTGATGAAGACCTCTACTTGGTCTTGGGAGAACTATTGCCTCTTTTTTTTGGTACTAAGTTAGATGATTTTAGGAGAATTAGGGTTCTAGGTAGTTTTTGACTAGATTACTAGGGTTAGACTAAGTAAAACAATGTAGTTTAAGCATCAAACGATGTAGTTTAAGTGCCAAACACATAGGGGTAATGACCAATACGACCCTCACATAAAAACTGACGATGTGACTTCAAGAGAGGCTTCTCAGGTTGTCTAAAGCACCATGGTCCATCAAGTGGGTCTTGAAGATGCTCTTCCAGATAGGGCTTCACTAGTTTAGGCATAACATTTTACTTCAAGTTTGGAATTAAGCAAACACGGTGGCATTGGAAAGAGGATTCAAAGATCTTAAAGTTGATAGGTCATGGGCTGCCTAATGTATTTTATGTTGAAAGATCTGATCATTTGAAGTTGACCCAAAGCTTAAAGTCTGACAACCCCTTTTCACGAGCCACTTCACGGCTCGTGTGAAGCTCCACCACTCATTTAGGCGACTGTGGCTCTTCATAGATTCTTGGGTTTACTAAGCCTCATTTCACAAGCCACTCAACGGCCCATGTGAAGTTCCACGGACCATCTAGGGGCCTGTGGTCCTTTATAGCACCTTGGGTGGTCCTGTGTCCCTTTTATGAGCCACTTAATGACCTATTGAAGCTCCACAGAGAGTCTAGTGGTCCCTGGTCTTTCACCTTTTTCTAGGTGAAAAACCACGAGTAGGGTGACTAGTCATAGTCCTCTTCATGGCCCATGGACCCCTCTGTAGTTTTCCTTCTCTTTTGTTAAATTTTAGTTCAGAGTTTTGAGGTGTTATAATATCTCCCCCTTGGGTTCATTCATCCTCGAATGAAATGTAAACAAGGTGAGTTTGGAGGAAAGAGTTGCAATCCCAACAACCTGAATACTGGAAACTCATATCTAGCTGAACTGAGTTCCATAAATCATGCAAATATGTTGAAATGCAATGATAAGTGAAGGAACAGGATACTGAGACTAAATTTTCATGAGTTTAACTGAACGATTAGATAGGAACTATTACATAAAGCAAGAACTAAATCGGGAGGAAAGAGGTGAGGATACTTTTCCATCATGGCTGCTTCTACTTTCCAAGTAGCTCCCTCTACAGACTAACTCCTCCAAAAAAAAAAAAGTTTATTGAAACCACTTCCTTATTTCTCAACCTACAAACCTGACAGTCAAGAATTACAACTGGAACGTCTTCATAAGTGAGGCTATCCTTCACAATCACACTCTTTAAGGGTACTATCGATTTTGGTCACCCACACCCTTCCTCAAAAAGGAAATGTGAAAGACTAGATCAACCACTAATAGTTTTGTTGGAAACTCTAACTTATAAGTCATATTACCAACCCTTTTCAGTATTCACTAAGGGCCTACATACCTAGGACTGAGCTTCCCTCTCTTTCCAAATATCATCACCCCTTTCATGGTTGAAACCTTAAGGAAAACCCAATCATAAATTTCAAACTCTAAGTCTCTTCTACTTACATCTGCATAGGACTTCTGACGACTTTGAGTTGTCTTTAGTCCATCTCTGATGTGTTGAACTTTCTTCATAGCCTCATGAACTGAATTTGGCCACATCAAGGGTACTTCACCTACTTCGAATTAACGAACTAGTGACGTGCATCAGTGCCCATATAGGATCTCATAAAGGGTCATCTGAATTCTGCATGGAAGCTATTATAATAGGCAAACTCTATGAGAGTTAGGTGATAATCCAAATTACCCTTAAAATCGATCACACAAGCTCTTAAAATGTCCTCTAAGGTCTGAATGGTATGCTCTGCCTGACCATCCGTCTGCAAATGAAATGTTGTACTGAGATTTACTTGGGTCCAAGACCTTTCTAAAATGACTTCCATAAATGATATGTAAAATGGGGACCTCTATTTGAGATGATAGAGAAGGGAACCCCATGCAAGCTGACAATCTCAGTAATGTAGAATCTAGCATAATCCGCTGATGAATTTGTCGTCTTGACAACCAAGAAGTGAGCTGACTTAGTGACTCTGTCCACTATCACCCAAATGGAGTTATGCTCTCTGCGAGTACAAGGTGAACCCATAGGGAAATCCATATTTATCACTTCCCACTTCTATGTAGGAATGCTAATCTCTTGAATCACAGCTCTTGGTTTAGAATGTTCTACTTTAACCTGCTGGCCGTTAAGACACTTAGCCATAAATTCAATGACGTCTCTCTTCATGTTATTCCACCAATAGACCTCACATAGATCACGGTACTTCTTAGTGGCACCTGGATGAATAGAATATATGGAAATATAGGCTTCTGGAAGGATCTACTTCCTAAATTCACCCACATTAGGAACACATAAGTGACCCTGGTAACAAAGCCCATCTCTCACTTGGAAGAACACCTCAAATCTCTACTGATGAACTGCACCTTTTAATTGAAGTAATATAGGATCGCTATCCTATTTCTCCTTAACCTTTAATACCAATGAAGATTCTGACTTGTTTTGAACTATCATACCTCCATCTGACGTGTCCACAAGGCAAACTCCTAAGTGAGAAAGCCGATGAACATCTTTGGCTAATTATTTCGTCTCTTTCTGAACATGTGCCACAATACCCATGTATAGTGTGTTGAGGGTGTCAACCACTACATTGGCCTTACTTGGATGGTAGAGCATATTCATGTCATAGTCTTTGAGGAATTCAATCCATCTCCTCTAACGAAGCTTTAACTCTTTCTCGGTGAACCCATATTGGAGGCTCTTATGATTTGTGAACACATCAACATGAACATCATACAAATAGTGTCTCCAAATCTTTAGGGTAAACACTACGGCTTCAAGCTCGAGGTTTTGAGTTGGGATGTTCTACTCATGGACCTTAAGTTTTCTGAAATCATAAGTTATGACCTTACCCTACTGCATCAACACAAAACCCTGGTCAATTATGAATGCATCACAATAAACCACATAACCATCCAAACCATCTGGTAGACTCAAGACAGGAGTTGTAGTCAGCCTCATCTTCAGTTCTAAGAAGCTTTTCTCATATTCATCTTACCGCTGAAACTTGACCTTCTATTGAGTCGACTTGGTCAATAGGGAAGTTATGGATTAAAATCCTTCAACAAACCCCCTGTAATAACCAACCAAATACAAGAAGCTTCAGAGATCAGTCAAAGAGGTGGGTTTGGGCCAGTGTTATACTACCTCAATTTTCGGAGAATCCACTCGGGACCCCTTTGTTGGATACTACAAGACGAAGGAAAGCGACTGACTGCAACCAGAACTCACATTTGCTAAACTTAGCGAAAAACTAGCAATCTTTAAGTGTTTTCAGAATAACACTCAGATGAGTCGCATGCTCTTCCTCATTGCGAGAATAAATGAGAATATCATCAATAAAGACGATGACAAACAAGTCTAAATATTATTTGAACACACTGTTCATTAAGTCTATAAAATTTGTAAGAGCATTCGTTAGTCCAAACGACATAACTACAAATTCATAGTGACCATACTGAGTCTTGGAGGTTATCTTCGAGATGTCACTATAGCTGACTTTGAGCTAATGATAGCCGAATCTAAGGTCAATCTTAGAAAATAAACTAGCACCTTAAAGTTGGTCGAACAAGTCATCCATCCTGGGACGAGTTATTTATTATTGATTGTGGCTTTGTTCAAATGACAATAGTCAATGCACATTTTGAGAGAATTGTCTTTCTTTTTCACGAACAACACTGGTGCACCACATGGAGATATTGAGTCTACTGAAGCCCTTATCTTGAAGGCCTTTCAATTGTTCTTTCAATTGCTTAAGCTAAACTGGATCTATTCTATAATGAGGAATCAAAATATGTTGGGTATCTAGAAGGAGAGCTATTTCGAAGTCGATTTCCCTCTCGGGAGGAACACCGAGAATATCTTCTAAGAAAACTTCTAAAAACTCATTTACGACTAGGAATGACTCAAGACTTAGGGTTTATGAGTTTGAATCCTTCACCCAAAAAAGATGATAGATTTACCTATTGGAAATCATTTTCTTAACATTAAGGTAAGAGATAAATCGACCTACCTACACTGAAATACTACCCATCCACTGCTGGTACAAAGTGTAGGCCACTCCGTTTTAGTGATAGGTGGCCAAATATGTAGTCTCGACTGGAGTGACACCTATAATGTTTGTTACCTTATTGATATCATCGAGAAACTCTTATTAATGATCTTCTGACTTAAACCCATAAAACTACGGAGGTTTCATCCAAGTGAAGTCCATGATTCTTTCTGCAGCAGTGCTAGTCTGTGGCAGAGCTTAGGCCATAGCTTGATGATTGTCTTGTGCAGTCATGGCCTGATAATGCACTTGGAAAGCAGCCCTGAACTCAGCATGCATGACTTCCTCATTCAATGGGTCTGCTGGAGCTGCTCGCTGATTCCTTGTGTTAGCTCTTTTGGGAGCTATTTAAAGAAATGCGAAGAGCAAGTGTTAGAAGGAGATTAAATAGACCTTATACTCTACAGTACGAGCTAGAAAAGAAAGAAGGGAAGTTTGTTCCTAACGACGTCTCATATATCCTCCTCCATAAGTGTGGCACACTTCAAACCCATGAAGAAGACTCTACTTGATGCGATTTTCAACCACCCTAGGTCATTTAAACTTGATTCTCTGATACCAAGTTTTTCACACCCCGAGGTTACTTGCTAAATGCAATACGGGACCTAGGATCACGAGTGACCCTAAACTAACCCTGAGTCTGGCATATGACAAGCATACTGAAATACAATTAACTAAGCAGAAGCATAATCATAAAGTAAATCAACTAAAAGAACTTCAAGTGAGAATATAATTGAATATCAATAGGGAACAACCCAAAACAACTAAAACTAACTCTATGTCTGAAAGCCTTTAATACTAATGAGTTTCTGGGACAAGACCCCAGCTAACTATAAAAATACTGAAAAGCAGATAAGGAGCTTACTAACCCAAAAGCATAAAGACATGTCCTTGAACTATGAGGACTCACCATAGAAGTTGTTATGTATGGACTGGAAGTTGAACTAAGCATGATCTGGATGCTAAGCACATGAACCTACATCATACAATGATTTAGCGCAAAAATATGCGCCAGTAATTTTAATGTACTAAGCATGCAGGATATAGATACTAAGCTGAACAATATAAACTAAACATAGAAATAGATATATGTTGAGACATGACTGAAAGTTGAACAAGATGCAACAATTAATAGAATATTTGACACTAATCTCAACAAAACAAGAATAAATGGAGCAATAATAATAATAATAATAATAATAATGATAATAATAATAATAATAATAATAATAATATTAATAATAAAAATAAAAATAAAAATAATAATAAAAATAATAATAATATTATTAATAATAATAATAATAATAATAATTATTATTATTATTATTATTAATATGGCTTCTCAACTTGGTTCTGGGATCGAGGTACAGTCGGATCTAGTGCTTCTCTTATTGGCTTTGTCTTAGTGACTCCATCTGGCCAGCCGTGATTTTTAGCCCGAAAAAGGAGTTTGATAAGTAGGGCGCCTCATACCCGGTTAGAACTACCAAGACACATGGGCTCAATAAGATGTATGTATTAGATCCTAACAGACCCTTTGCTCAGGTAAAGTATCATCATGCAGTCCGAGAAACTATGCCAAAATTCCTAAAATGAAACTATTTTAATAGAAACTAATTTTGGTAAATCCAAGGTTGTCACCCGAAGACCGATTAAGTGGGAAGAAATTGATTTTCCACAAGAATGGGTTATTGAGGGTGCTACCCAGCCTAAAAATAATATTAATGACGAGGTTTCAGAAATTGAATAGTTCAATGATGGAACTGTTAAAATTAGATTTTCTGATCCAATCAGCATGCATAATAGAATTGATGATTGTAGCATATCTTCTAAAATTTCTAGATCTAACTCGTCTTATATTTCTCCTGTTGATTATACTGTACAGGTTCCTTCTAGAGCATCTACTTCTCAAATTAGAGAAAATTATAGATGTGATAATATAAAAATTGATAGAGATAATATTGCTAGACATGTCCCCAGACCTAGCTCGGATTTAGACATAACTGAATTTGAAATGAATTTTCCAGATAGATTAGCTACATAAATTGTTTTTATGATGCCTAAAGAACAAATTGATTTTTGCCCGGGTTCTCCGCAAAGGGAAAAAATTGCCAAAGATTTTCGCCGATCCAAATGGAAACCTTTTTGAAAATGGTTCTTCAAAAACTTTAATAACGAAGAACAGTTTGGTCTTCAAGAAGAATTTTATAAAGATCTTATTGAATTAGGACAAAATTATTTAATATCCTTTGTTCCATGGTTTATGTGTAATCATGTTCATAATTACATCTCTATGATAGAAAGAGACTTTACACAAAGCAATGGAGAAATTACAAAATCAGATTTTCCTCCATTACAATCTTTTCAAATTAATAAAAATGATAAGATTGTTAACTTTAATGCTTTTTCAAAATTATTTGAAAATGATACTACTTTAGTTACTACACAGCATGTTAATGCCATGATTAAGCAGAATAATTATGCAAATATTTATATGAGTATATTGGGTGAGCATATTGTTTCTTTACATGATAAAGTTGATAAGCTTGTCGCTCTGACAAATTCCACTTCTAAAGGAAAAGAGAAAGTTGCTCATAGCAGTATTCAACCTCCTCTAGAGATCGGAGATTTTAAGTTGAAAGACTTTTTGGATCTTGAAGATTTCTTGGACAAGAAATTCAAGGGTGTTAGTTTGAAGCCTTTAAAAGTTAATAACTTTGCTGAAGGCGAAAGAAGTCATAAGAGAGACTTTTCTGATGATATTAATAAAATCTCAAAAAAAATATGTGAGGAAACCAGTCCAAAGGATGTACTACTATCCTAGACCTACTCCCCAAGATGTGCTCCTGGAAGAGCATGAGCATATTATAACAAATAGTTATAATGGGAAGGAGATATATGAATCAAATATTGATGGTTATACGGATAGGCAGATATATACGACTGTTCATAGAATGTTAATGTACATTACTATCTATAAAACTAACAAGAATACTGAAAAGACTATTGCGGATATGATAACAGCAGGGTTTACTGGCCAATTAAAAGGTTGGTGGGATAACTATCTCAATCAAGAGCAAAGGGATAAAATTCTCCAAGCAGTCAAACACGAAGGAGAACAAAATTTTACCCAAAATATTGTATATACCTTGGTTCTAAATATTATAGAACATTTTTCAAGAAGATGGTCAAATAATAGTGAGACCATTAGGACTTTGCTTCAAAATCTGAGGTGTAAGCCCCTTACATCTTTCAGATTCTATAAAGATGTTTTCTTAAGCAGAGTTATGGAGTTACCATAGTGTAATAGCACTCATTGGAAATCCAAATTTATAGATGGATTACAAACCCTCTTTGCAGAAAGAATTAGGAAGACTCTTAGAGGAGAAAACCATAGTACTAACTATAAGAATTATACCTACGGCAAACTTATAAGTGCTTGTGCACAAGAAGGAATTTCTTTATGCAATGAAATTAAGTTGAATCAACACATTAAGCGACACTGTCTTAATGAAAGACAACAGTTGGGAGAATTTTGTGAGCAATTTGATTTTGATATTCCCAAGACAAAATCCAAGGATAAAGAACATCCTCCTAAGAAGAAATCTTCCAAAAAGGATTATGAAAAATGGAAGAGAAAAAGAATTGAGCGAAAAGAAAGGCGAGCTGCAGGGAGAAAAGAAGAAAAAAGATTTTATAAATCTAAACGAAAGTATGATAAATCAGATACTTGCCACAAATGTGGAAGATTTGTCCATTATGAAAAGGATTGTAAGGTCAAGGAGAAAATAAAGAACCTTGATGTGGATGATAATATCAAGGATTCTCTTTATAAGATTATGCTTAACTCTGATTCGGAGAAATCAGAAACGGAGTATAATAGCCAAGAGGAATCTTCTACAAGTGAAGATCTTAAGGCTCTTCAGCAAGAAGAATATATGTCTTTAGAATATGAGTGTTTACCTTGTCAACAAGGGATGGAATGTGACAAGAAAGGAGAAGAAGATGATCTTTATAAGATCTATTCCTAGTTTGAAGAATTGAGTCTCAATGTCATTGATAATGAGAAAGTAATAGAGCTATTACAAAGTATAAAAGATCCAGACATAAGAGCTCAAATTATTGATAAGATCGGTAACACATCCACCTCTGAGCACCATATCAAAGAGGACATCCCTATCAAAGAAGGTTCATATACCATGGCAGAGGTTAAAAACCTCTTACTCGAAAGAAAGAAGCTTATAAGCTCTCCTACTACTATTAGTGATTTGAAGAAAGAGATTAATAATCTCAAGGAAGACATTCATCGTCTTAAAGAAAAGAATGTCATTATAGAGGTCAGACTCGATAATACCGAAAGTCTTAGAGATCTAGGTAATAACTCAGAATCATCTTCATCTCTTGAAGGAGAAAGTAATAACCTTGATTTTATGAGATATCTTTATATTAAAAATGATTAAAAAAAAGATTTTTTTACAAAGTCTTAAAGATTTTACATCCCAAAAGTTTTATACTAAAATTACTCTTCTCATAGATTATAATTATAAAAAAGAATTTACTGCTCTCATTGATAGTGCAGCCGATTTAAATTGTATTCAAGAAGGACTAATTCCTTCAAGATATTTTCATAAAACTACCCATAGTCTTCGTTCTGCAAATGGTAGTAAAATGGGTATTGAATTTAAACTGCCTAAAGCTTTTATTTGCAAAGGAAAACAATGTATTCCTCAAAGCTTTGTCTTGGTTAAAAATATTACTAATCAAATTATTTTGGGAGTACCATTTATAAATGATATTTTCCCCCTTACTCATTGGTATAATGAAAAAATTATTGGTACTTGGAATAAAAAACATTTTATACTTGAGTTTACTACAAAACCTTTAATGAATTAACCTCGAAATTAATGTTGAAAACTAACCAAGTCAGTTTTATAAAACAAGAAATTAATAGTAGTGAGATTGATAATATTTTACAAAATCCTAAATTACAGGAAAAAATTTCTATTTTAAAAAATTAGTTCTCTATTGATATTTGTGGAGACCATCCTAATGCCTTTTGGAGCAGGAAAAAACATGTGGTTAGCCTCCCTTATGAGGATAACTTCGTTGAGGATAATATTCCTACTAAAGCTAGGCCTTGCCAGACGAATGCAGATTATCTGGAACTATGCAAAAAGGAGATTGATTCCTTGTTACAGAAAGGCCTTATAAGACACTCTAAGTCCCCTTGGTCTTGTACAACATTCTATGTTAATAAACATGCTGAACAAGAAAGAGGCGCTCCAAGGTTGGTTACTAATTATAAACTGCTTAATAAAGCCTTGAAGTGGATCCGGTACCCTATCCCTAATAAAAATAATTTATTGGATAGAGTTTATTATGCCATTATATTTTCTAAATTTGATTTAAAATCTGGATATTGGAAGATTCAGATAGCTGACTCGGACAGATTTAAAACAGCTTTTAATGGCTCCATGGGTCAATATGAATGGAACGTTATGCCCTTTGGGTTAAAATGCTCCATCAGAATTTCAAAAAATTATATATGATATTTTCATGCCTTATACAAATTTCATAATTGTCTACATAGATGATATTCTAGTATTTTCCAAAAATGTGGAAACCCATTTCAAGCATCTTGAATTATTTAAGAAAATTATTATTCAAAATGGTTTGGTGATTTCTCAACCCAAAATGGCTTTATTTCAGACGAATGTTAGATTCTTGGGTCATAATATTGAAAGAGTGAATATTAGTCCAATTAATAGGAGTATTGAATTTGCATCCAAATTTCCTATTATTATAACTAATAAGACTGAATTGCATAGATTTCTGGGAAGTCTTAACTATATTGCCCCTTTTATAAAGGACATAGCCATCGATACGGCTATTTTATATGACAGGCTTAAGAACAATCCAAAAGCTTGGTCAAGAGATCATACTGAAGTTGTCAAGAGGATTAAGGTGAAGGTTAAAAACCTCCCTTGTCTCACTTTGGCCAATCCAAATTGGGAAAAGACAATTGAAACCGATGCTTCAGATGTAGGATACGGTGGTGTTCTAACGCAATATTGCCCTGATAGTAAACGACATTATATCGTCCAATTTTATTCAGGAAAATGGAACGCAGCTCAAAAGAATTATGCCATTATAGCTAAAGAAATCTTGGCTATAGTGAAAAGTGTTCTAAAATTCCAAGGTGATCTTTATAATCAAAATTTTTTAATAAAAACCGATTTCCAAGTGGCTAAGTTTATGTTTAATAAAGATTGCAAACACGATGTTTCTAAACAACTGTTTGCTAGATGGCAAGCATTATGCACCATTTGATTTTAAGATCCATTATAAGAAAGGTTCAAATAATAGTTTGCCTGATTTTCTTACTAGAGAATATTTAGACTAATTGGTGTTCTTCTTTCCAGGATGAGACCTTCATGGCCTCCACCTTCAAGGAGGGGAAGAGGAGGAAGAACGGGAACAGGAAGAGGAGGTCATATCCTGCACAACTGGGTAAAAAATAGTTGATAGCAGCTAATAGTGCATCTACGAGTGGTTTTAATACAGACCATCCTATGTATAAAGAATTTATGAATTTTATGCAATCCAAAAAAGAGAAGGATAATAATCCTCCAACCTATTCCACAGTCCTAATGGATGAAGAAAGTACAGAAGTATTCGATCTGAATCATAAGCGAGAAGTTATACTTTTCCTGGAAAATAGTGACTTAAAATGGAAGAATGATCCATGGCAGGTAATGTCCCGATATCTGGACACGGTTTGCTATACTACAACTGTTTATAAATACAGAATGCACTATGAGATGATACTCTCAGCTACAGGGTTGAGTGAATTCCAATATTTCTATCCAGCTAATATGAAAAAAGTCTATAACTTTTCTAAAATTATTATAAAAAATGATTTTAACTCCTGAAGAATGGGGATTAAGCCCTTTAAAGGAAATGGATTATATCCATCCTGGGCAAAAGGTCGCAATAAAATATAACTCCTGGGATTATGTTGATAGCTTTAATAAAGCATTATTATACGAAAATGCTAATAGAAAGCATTCATGGTTCATAAAAATATGTTCTAATGTCTTCGACAGGCAAATTCCAAATTGGTTTTGCAAATGGTGGACTTTATATGGTCCTTCGATGAAAATCCTACAAGAGCAATACAAGAAATTATATTCTGAATGTATAGATATATCCCCTAGACTTATAAGTTTACAAGGAGACAATATTTTCTTTGAAGGGATGTCTTTAATGTATTTCTTTATAGAATTCTCAATCCCATGGATTATGAAATGGTCTGTAGAAGTTGATAATACTTTTGAAGGGTTCCCATGCCTACAAAGAACTTTTTATACAAAGTTTTGGAACAAATTGATACATAAAGACCTTGAAGGAAAAATTCATGGTCAGGTGATTTTAGATTTAATAAATCAAACAATCAACAAATATCATAATGAGGGTCGGCGAGAAATTCAAGGAAATGATATAAGTCCTTTCAAACAAATTACAAGGAAACTTCATATGAAGAAAGGAATCATATCTAAATCAGAGGCTATCGCCATGTACATGGAGGAAGTCAAAAAGGATTTAATAAAAAATCTTGATATAGATACTGGAGATGATATTTCCATGGCTTCAGCAAGTCACACCAACAACGATGATGAAGGAATAGCTGGTGAAGTGCAGAGTGATCATAGCACTGATGAAATAGACATTGATGCTCTTTTAGCAAAATTCCAAGAGCAAGTGGAAGAATCTTCCAACAAAGCCACCTGCAAAGGCAAGAACAAGATATGATAAGAAGACCCCACACGAAGAAATAATAGGGGTAATAAGCCAAGAAACTTTAATAAAGCAAAAAATATCTTTAATAAAGAGGAGTGGGACCCGAAAGTCATGTCGGCCATGTGTTGTAATAAAAAAGGCCACGCCTGTTTGTCGGCCTTATCTCTTTGTTATTGGCCAATGTAAAGAGTGTGGGCCATTGTAATTTTACATTTTTACCCTTGTAGACCTCTATATAAAGAGGCTTAAGTTTTAGTTAGGAGGCAGGTTTTCAGAACCCCCCCTCTTTCTCTCTCTCTATCTCTCTCTCAAGTATTGTAATATTTCTTTGTAAGTTTTTAAGTTTGAATAAATAAAAGCGTTCATTTGGATTTATACATCGGCTGGTGTGGAGCTCAACTCCAGGTACTGTTTTTATTTTGAGTTTTTCTTTATGTACTTAGCCTAAATGATAGGCTAAACATTTTGTGTTGAGCTATAACATACTAGATTACTATAAGAAATGGCGTTTCTGTCTATTATGATGACAATTTGAACAGTTAGACAAACTTCAGATATAGGTTATCCAAGCAGGTTTCTGAAAGGCTGTCGAAGTAATCCGTTGGATTAACCGTTGGCTAGGTGGGCGCAGGGCTGACCCGGATAGTAGAAGCTTTCATTAATTATTGTCAGGATTCCCTACGCTTGTAAAGGTCCCTTGTAGTCTAACTGAGCGATCTTTTCTTCATGTGGGATTTTAACTCCTGAAGAATGGGTATTGAGCCCTTTAAAGGAAATGGATTATATTTTCTGATCCAATCAGCATGCATAATAGAATTGATGATTGTAGCATGTCTTCTAGAATTTCTAAATCTAACTCGTCTTATATTTCTCCTGTTGATTATACTGTACAGGGTCCTTCTAGAGCATTTACTTCTCAAATTAGAGAAAATTATAGATGTGATAATATAAACATTGATAGAAATAATATTGCTAGACCTGTCCCCAGGCCCATCTCGGATTTACACATAACTGAATCTGAAATGAATTTTCCAGATGGATTAGCTACATAAATTGTTTTTATGATGCCTAAAAAACAAATTAATTTTAGCCCGGGTTCTCCGGCAATGGAAAAATTGCCAAAGATTTTCGGTAATCCAAATGGAAACCTTTTCGATACTCCTATTAATAGGACTAATATTCCCTCTTTCAATATTATGACCCAAGAATCTAACATTCGTCTGAAATAAAGCCATTTTGGGTTGAGAAATCACCAAACCATTTTGAATAATAATTT
This sequence comes from Solanum pinnatisectum, assembly GCA_035578085.1. Lineage (NCBI taxonomy): Eukaryota > Viridiplantae > Streptophyta > Magnoliopsida > Solanales > Solanaceae > Solanum > Solanum pinnatisectum. The sequence goes on from CM069079.1 coordinate 16,890,929, forward strand.
TCTTAAATAATTCAAGATGCTTGAAATGGGTTTCCACATTTTTGAAAAATACTAGAATATCATCTATGTAGACAATTATGAAATTTGTATAAGGCCTGAAAATATCATTCATAATTTTTTGAAATTCTGATAGAGCGTTTTTTAACCCAAAGGGCATAATGTTCCATTCATATTGACCCATGGGGACATTAAAAGTTGTTTTAAATCTGTCCGACTCAGCTTTCTGAATCTACCAATATCCAGATTTTAAATTTTGTAATTTCTCCATTGCTCAGTGTAAAGTCTCTTTCTATCATAGAGATGTAATTATGAACATGCTTACACATAAACCATGGAACAAAGGATATTGAATAATTTTGTCCTGATTCAATAAGATATTTATAAAATTATTCTTGAAAACCAAATTGTCCTTCATTAGAAGTGGAATTTGTCAGAGCGACAAGCTTATCAACTTTATCATGTAAAGAAACAATATTCTCACCAAATATGCTCATATAAATATTTGCATAATTATTCTGCTTAATCATGGCATTAATATGTTGTGTTGTAACTAAAGCAGTATCAGTTTCAAATAATTTTGAAAAAGCATTAAAGTTAACAATCTTATCATTTTTATTAATTTGAAAAGATTGTAATGGAGGAAAAACTGATTTTGTAATTTCTCCATTGCTCAGTGTAAAGTCTCTTTAATTCTCCCAACTGTTGTCTTTCATTAAGACAGTGTCGCTTAATCTGTTGATTCAACTTAATTTCATTGCATAAAGAAATTCCTTCTTGTACGCAAGCACTTATAAGTTTGCCGTAGGTATAATCCTCATAGTTAATATTATGGTTTTCTCCTTTAAGAGTCTTTCTAATTCTTTCTGCAAAGAGGGTTGGTAATTGGTAATCCATCTATAAATTTGGATTTCCAATGAGTGCTATTACACTTTGGTAACTCCATAACTCTGCTTAAGAAAACAATAATAATAATAATGATGATGATGATGATGATGATGATTAAGCTTGTGCAACGAACTAAAAATGGCTAGATAGCTTAAGATGGATAAGCTTAGAGAAAAATCTCAATTGGGAGATTTTTGTGAGCAGTTTGGTCTACCTAGTCATGTTGCTAAAGAAGGCAATAAGAATAAATATTACAGGATTGAAGATTCTCACAGGCGGAAGAAGAGATCTAAGCATAGGTGTAGATCGAAAGAGGAACGCGAAGCTAGAAAAAGCTCTCGTAAATTGAATAGATTTACCAAAGACACATCTAGAAGAGATCTTGCTAAAATAAATGCTACAAGTGTGGTAAACTTGGGCATATTGCCCCCAACTGCAAGTTGAACAAGTTGAGAACTTTGGAGCTTGATAACGACACCTATGAAAAGGTATATGGTTTGTTATAAACCTTAGGTTCAGACGATGACTCCGAATCCGGCTCAGGTTCTAATATCGAATTATTTGATTCTTTTGATAATGATGATAATCATGCTAATTCTTGTGACACTTGTCAAGGTCATGATTGCAATTGCGAGGATGACGAAATTTATAAACTTCAATCGCAATTTCAAGATTTTAATATGAACACTATCAATTCTGATAATGTTATTGAACTCTTGAAGGAAGTTACTGATAGCAAGCTTTGAGAGAAAATTACTAATTTGGCTACTTCCAATGAAGCTAGTTCAAGTTCTTCAAAACCTTTTGAAAATAAGAAGAACGATGATTTTGAATATTCGGCTCCTTACTCTTTAAAAGAGGTTGATGATTGAATTTTAAAAAGAAATACTTTTACTACAAAGGATTCTTCTTTCGATGATTTAAAAATTGAAGTTGAGAATTTGAAAGAGAAATTGAAAAAAGAGATTAAATCTCTCAAACAGAATCAGTTAATTTGTGATCACCGGATTATTCAGATTGAGGTTAATAATTAGGAAGAACGATTTTCAAAAAATAAAGGAAAGCAAGTTGAAAATGAACTTGTTAATCCTGATGTTGTTAATCCTGATCCTAAACAAGATATGATTTTAGGAACGATGCAAATTGTAACTACTCATAAATGGTATATTAAATGTACTATTTTGATTGATAATAGCTTCTCGATTACTAACATTGTCATGATTGATAGCAGTGAAGATGTTAGTTGTATTCAGGAAGGCTTGGTGCCGTCAAAGTATTTTCAAAAAACTACTCATTTGGTTAAATCTGCCTCTAGACATGCTCTAGATATAGAGTGCAAATTGTCTAATGCAAAAATTTGTCAAAATAAAGTCTGCATTCCTCACTTCTTCTTTTTGGTTCAAAATCAGCTTTACCCTCCTATTATACTTGGAACCCCTTTCATAAATGTAATTTACCCTTTCACAGGAATCGACGCGAAAGGTTTTTCAGCAAATTATAAAGAGAATGCGATAACATATTCTTTTGTTACAAATCCAGTAACCAGGGATATTAATGCTTTGATTAATATGAAGCAGAGTCATATGGAATCTTTACAACTTGAGCTATTTAGTATGAATATATTCGACTCTCTGAAATCTGCTAAGGTAGTGGAAAAAATCAAATTAATTTCTGAGCAAATTGCCGTGGATATTTGTGCAGATCATCCCAGTGCCTTTTGGAATCGCAAGAAGCATATTGTGACTCTTCCATATGAAGAAGGTTTTTCTGAGGATGACGTCCCTACTAAATCTCAGCCCTGCCAAATGAACTCTGAGTTAGTAGAATTCTGCAAAACTGGGATTGATAATCTTTTACAAAAGGGTTTGATAAAACTATCCAAGTCTCCTTGGTCATGCACAGCCTTCTATGTTAATAACACGGCTGAGAGGGAACGAGGCATTCCAAGATTGGTTATCAACTATAAACCTTTGAATAAATATTTGAAGTGGATCAGGTATCCTATTCCAAATAAAAAAGGATTTATTGTCTAGGTTATACGATGTCAATATATTTTCAAAATGTGATTTAAAATCAGGTTATTGGCAAATTCAAATCTTTAAAGATCATTCTTACAGAATTGCTTTTAATGTCCCGTTTGGACAATACGAACGGAATGTCATGCCTTTTGGTTTGAAAAACGCCCCTTCTGAATTTCAAAAAATTATGAATGATATGTTTAACCCATATATGGATTTTATTATTGTTTATATCGATGACATTCTAGTGTTTTCAAAGACATTTGAAATGCATATCAAGCATCTTGACATTTTCAAAAAGGTTGTGATACAAAATGGTTTGGTTATCTCAAAACCCAAAATGAGTTTATTCCAAACAGATGTTCGATTCTTAGGGCATCAAATCTGTCAGGGGAAAGATTACCCCCATTCAAAGAGCCATTGATTTTGCTGACAAGTTTCCTGATGTTATTACAGACATAACTCAGTTACAGAGATTTCTGGGAAGTTTAATTATATCTCCCCCTTCTACAAACAACTCTCTCGAGACTTAGCCCCGTTATATGATAGGCTGAAGAAGGATCATAAGTCTCCTTGGACTGAGAATCTTACCAACTTGGTAAAAGAAATCAAGCGGCGAGTACAATCACTGCTATGCTTAGCCTTAGCCAACCCTACTTGGCAAAAGATTATTGAGACAGATGCGTCCAACATTGGATATGGTGGGATTCTCAAACAGATTAATCCCCATGACAAAAATGAACGCATGAAATGTTAACCATCGTTAAGTGCATTCTAAAAGGGTGAGAACCAGGATATTTTTAACCCATCTATGGATTTTATTATTGTTTATATCGATGAAATTCTAGTGTTTTCAAAGACATTTTATCTGCAAAATATTGCGATAAATCAATAGGCTAAAAATTTGAGCCAGCAAGCTTTTTATCAACAAGCTCCTTTATATCTAAATCAGAAAACTTTTTATCAAAAAGTTCTTCCAAGTTTTTTAAAGAACTGGGTTTAAAATCAGAAATTTCAAGATTCCTTTGAATGTAAGTAGAAACGATCGTAGGTTTTCTTTCAGAAGTAGAGGCAACATAGGTAGTAATAGCCAAATATCAGCTTTTATATCTTTTATCAAAATAGTTAAATCATCGATTTTTTTGTCAAGAGAGCTAATATGCTCGCCCAAAACTTTAACATAAAGACTCAAATAATTGTTTTGAGTAATACGTTTATTGATTTCAGCAATACTGATTGTAGCAATATCTTCCTCAATGAATTTTTGAAAAGCTGAGAAGGTAATACTAGTATTGTTTGGTAAAACAAACGATGACTGAGGAGGGTAGATAGCTTTTAAAAGGTTACCACTCCCATCTTTATAAGTTCGTTCAATAACATTGATATATGAAGGCAAATAGGTGGTTATAAACCAAGGAACAAAATACATAATTTGATTATGTAAAGCACATGCTTCATAAAACTCTTGAGAAATGCAACTAAGATCATCTTTGCTATAAGCATCAAAGAACCAAGTTTTAAACTGATTCCATTTTCATCAAAAAATTCCTTTTGAATATGTTTTCTTGCTAGGGAACCTGGGCTAAAATCGATTTGGTATGAAAACATTAAGAATCGTTTAAATCGAACTCCATCTCAGAGGTCGAAGGAATATCCTTATCAGAAGCATCATCATTTACCTGAACTATATTAGTTCGTGGATCGATTTTTACCCTTTTGACCACAGAGTTTCCATCAGAACTAATAGTATGTAATGAAGCCGAACGATCTCGGGCTGGACCATATATAGGTTCGATAAGGGAAATATGATGAACTGCAGGCATAAGTCTACGACTGGATAAATAATGTCTATTATAAATGTGATTTATAGAAGACATTAACCTATTGCTAGTTAAGGACTGCCTATGAGGCGCATAACCATTATCAGCAAACTGAATACTAATCCTTCCATCGGGATTTTGAGAAATATGGGAAAAATCAGAATTAGTAACAGCATCTGTTAACTGATTTGGGGATATAACCAAATTTAGAGTCCACGAAGTTGGGAAATCTATCTCTTCCCACTTAATAGGCCTTCTAGTAGTGACCTTGGACCTTGCAAAATTGGTTTCTACCAAAATAGTTTGATTGGAAATATCATATAATCCACATCTAGGATTAAGAGGAGATAACAACTTAAAATAAATTCTATAAGATAAGCAAATGAGTTCTAAACCAGGCGCATAATTATAACCATGTGTTTTAACATTTAATGTCAAGGCATCGAGAATATTCGCATCAGTAAGAGATAACTACAAATTAGGCTGAGTATTAAAGTAAACGGGACCATAGGCCACCGTAGATTCTATCGAACCCATAAGAGACTGTCGAAAATTTAAATTTCTAGCATCACGAAGAGCAGCTAAAAAAGTCTCAAGTAACCCTTTAAGAGTTAAAGGTTTAAAGGCAATTTGCACCATACCAATATGCAGATAATTATACTGATTTTTATAAAAATTCACATCGCGCTCGTTTAGCAAACGAATAGTTTGTTCAGACGAACTCAAAGTAAGAGATTGCTCAATAGTTTTAATCAACTGTTTAGAAGAAAGTTTATCAAACCAACCATAATCATATATAGTCTGTTTTTGTATAAACTATGTCTTCCGCATCCTGCTATTTGAGTTTAGGCTTATCCATTCAGTGGGTTGTAGTGGACGCCATCATGGTCCGAGTTTGGGTCATGACAAGAATATATATCATACCACATAAAACTCAACCTCAAACGGGCTATCTATTCACATGTGTAGGTACAACGACATCATGACTATCAATGAGTAAATAATAGTTGTCACTTCTTCAAATCATGTAGAAATTATAATCATTCATAAAGTCAATCGAAAGTGTGTATGATTGAGATCAATGACTCAACATATTTTGCAATTATGTGGTATTTCTGTGTAAACAAAGATTTCAATAATATTATATAAAAATAATGATTCTTGCATATCTCAACTGAAGGAAGGATATATCAAAGGAGACCAAACAAAACATATATCACCTAAGCTCTTTTTCACACATGATCTTCAACATAATAGTGAGGCATATGTTCAACAGATTCGTTCGAGTGATAATATTTTAGTTTTGTTCACTAAGACATTGTCAATGTCAACATTTAAAAAACTAAGATATAAGACTGGAATTGTTGTCTCTAAGATATCAAATAAAGTTTTCATCAAGAGGAGTAAAATACACAATGTACTCTTTTTCCCTTAATTAAGGTTTTGTCCTACTGGATTTTTCTGATAAGGTTTTTAATGAGGCAACACTCGTGGCGTATTACAAGATATGTGTAATTTTTTTCTTCACTAGGCTTTTTCCTAGTAAGAATTAACGAGGAACATTATCTATAAACATCCAAGGAAAAGTGTTATGAATTCGTTCAATTGTGGATATTTCATTCAATTAACTCCCTAACGTACATGTATCTATTTAATGTATTTCTTAAATATAGTACTAACACAAATTTTAAAGGTTGTAAGCGGATGAACCGTACATCCTATAAAAGTGTATTCTTGACTCTTTTGAAAGACACATTTGAAGAGAACTGAAATAATACTCTCTACATTCGATTTTCCATATCATTTGTCTTCCTTTCATGTTTAGTATTCTTATATTTTTCTCTCATTATACAACAAAATAATAATTTTATTAAGTACTAAATTTTTTTTTAAATTAAATAAGAAATGAACGGATTAGATTTTGACCCTCTTTTTAGCCTATTTCAGCCCAACTTGGGAAGTTCTTATAAGCAACACACATAAAATGTTGTAAAAGATGTGCATTGATTACCATATATATATATTTTAAGTAGTTAGAAAACTGAACAAATTCTTCCACCAACTAATTTTCAGCATTTTGAAATTGCCTTAGAGAAGCCAACAGATAGCTCGGCTAAGAAGCTGCTTTATCTTTCGTGATCTAAATATGTATCTAGATAGTAATGTTTTGTCCTGATTTTCTTATCATATTAGCATTATCATAATTGATTTCACTTTTCTCTGAAACGAAAATATAGAAGGAGAAATTTGAAACTCTAAAAATTGAATACCACTCTTCTCATACCAAAAGAACATAATAACATTCACAATATAGTCATTTAAGAGTTTTGTTTAAGGGGAGATTTTCTCTCAACAATTTCAATATTTTCTTTATGTTACTTTTTTATATATAGGTCAATTGACCAAATTATATAATAATATTATATTTTTTGTGATTTAATTTATTCCAAACATTATTTGCAATCGTAAGCTTCAACATGACACCCTAATTCTTTGGAACCCGATAATAGGAGTAATCTCTTTCATCTTATTTAGATGTAGATACAAATGTACAACAAGACTATGTTTTGTAAGAGTTTGAGCCTTTTCTTTGTCCCCATAGAAAATGAGGAGGTAATGAACATTGTTCCCTCCATATTGTACAACTCTTTTGATATATAGATATGACTTCAGACTGAGCCAACATATGCCAGACTAAACTAAAAGAAGAGTACAAAGGTTTAGATGATGTATTTGCTCTTTCGACGAGGCTATGGAGATCAGAATTCAGTATCTCCTTCCATCGCCATCAACATCTTGCATTACTGTTCATGCCTGGATAATGAGGGTTGCCTCTTGTACTCTCGTTGCATTACACCGTGTCAATTCCTATTGATGTAGAGTGCAATTCAATATTTTCTCTCATTTTGATAGATGCATGTGGTGCCCACCCTGTTATCATGTAACAATGAACAATATTTAGAAAATAACTCGTATCATTGACATTGAACTAAGAGATTCATTCTGTTTTCGGAGAGTTGAGGCTGTACCGTTGATATCATGAGGGAATGGAAAGAAAAGCAGGTAGCATAAAGAGGCAACCACGCTTCCTGTAAGAAAAAAACACTGAGATGTTTAGCTACACTATTTCTCCTAATAGCATAGTCAGAATTTGATAATTATAAGGCGCGAGCATTGATAGTGTAATGTTTTTTCATACTATTAGTTCATTTGAAGGCCAACTACATGCAATGTCTATAGTGGTTAACCTGCTACATGATACTAATAGTATACTTTTATATTATCAGGTAAACAAGCTAAAATCAATTTGAAAACTTATCAAAGTAGTGAATCCATACAAGCGTTGGATAGGAACGTTGAACCAACCTATAATGGATCCAGTGAATACATCTGTCCAGTGATGCCAATAGTCATCAATCCGAGAAATTCCGACTAATGCAGCAAAGAGTAAAGGAAGCAGAACAATACAGAGTTTTGCAGCATGGCCTCTTCTGTCAAAAGCCTTCACTTTTCCACACAAGTACCATGAGAGGAAAGCAAGGCCAGCAAATGACCCTATATTTTGACAAGCGTAAACTTATAAACAAGAAGAAAACAAACAAAAACGAAGAAACTAAGAATAAATGAACACTACTAACATGAGGTATGTCCACTGGGAAAGCTTTTATATCCTTCTTTCACAACTTTGGGGTCTCCATGACAATTAACATCCCCATTTGGTTGAAAGGCCTGCATATGAATTGAAAAAGGTATCTTAATGCACAATTTGTATGTCAAACTTTTCAAGTTAACTGTTATGCTACGACATACTCATAATAACACTCATACAGTATAAAAGAAGAAAAATGAACACTATTTATATGTTCTCAGACAAGACATAGAGAAAATATTGAACTATGATGAAAGCAAGCCAATACAATCTCATGAACTCTCAAACTCTTAGGCCGTGTCGTTTCCAATTACCCCCATTGCCATAAACAGTAAAAGTTGATTTTTTGCGCCTAGCACAGACCTCGATCACAGTGTATCCACTTATAGGTTGAATCACAGACCTTTTGAGTTGGATCATATTTTGGACTACATGAAAGAATATCCAAAGTTCAAGCCATAAGAAGGAGACACACCTCGATTCCATCGGGGAAGCACCTATAGAAGAAATTTGGGCGTGGACGACCAACAGCATCTTTGATGCTATCGGTGATTACTGCAGTCACTAGAACAGAATACATGATGCCTAGATTTACAAGAAAAAAGTCATCAATTTCTTGGTATCAACTACAATTAAAATCCAAAAATTTCAAAATAGTTTTTTCCTAAATAAACTTCAAATAAAACTCACCCAATATGGCATGATGCAAGTCATATACATCCCTCCTGTAGTGATAGTAAATGAGAAATACCGTGCATGGTAGAATTACTGCAAATATCTGTTATAGTGGAAAAATGCTTAAGTCATATGCGGAAATTGTCCGCATATTTTACTTAGATACCTCAATTTAAACATGTACCTATTGAACACTTTATATATTCAAAAGTGATTCCTATTAGACACAAAAAGCTGACATGACCAAAAAATTGTAGTTCGCTCTCCTAAAACGCGTGAAAACAATTAGAAATAATATTTTTTTCTTTTTCTTTCCAGCTTGTATAGCTACATTAATAAACAATAATAATTAATATAAAAAAATAAAAATAAAAAGAAAGAGAGGGAACGTCTTTCTCATCCTCCCTCTGCAACTATTCCATGTCTCTTTACACACCCACCCCCTCCACCTCTCCCTCACCCTCTCCAATTCGTCTACTGTTTTTTCATTCTTTTTTATTTTATTTTATGTAGATCTGATTAAAGTCTCAAATATTCTGGTGAAGGTCTATTGTTCCCGATGACAATAATATTCCGGCGAAGCTTCATTATTTCTACTGAAAATAATATTCCGGCGAAACTCCATTGTTTAAGATGAAAATAGTATTCTAGCGAAGCAATTGATTATTTTTTTGAAAAACGTCTATTATTTTCTTATAATTGTGATAAATGTTTACTAATGGAAAGAAGATGAAGAGAATGGATGAAACGTTTTGATGCTATTAGAACTAAAGATAAATGAGGGGTTAGCTTAGATGGGCAACAATGGTGTATTATCGACGTCGGTGAAAGGAATAGGATTCGATGGAGAAAAAGAAACGGGTGAATGTTATGGTTTATTGGCGTTTGAAGCGCAACGACCCAGTTGAAAGGAAAACAAGGTCCAACGACGAAGAAGAAGACCGTAGGCTATGGCTACTGGTGGTTGACGGGTTGAGGCGCAGGGGTGACCCATTGCAAAGGGGAGAAGAAGAAGAAGAAGAAGGGGGTGAGGGTGGGGGTGGATTAATTCAAAAATAAAATTATATTTTCTTAAAATTCCTTTTGTATTATTTAAATAGAGTTTTTTTTAAAATAATTCAATCAGCACGTGTCATTGTCTCATTAGTTTATTTGCTATGTGTAAGCGATTGAGATGCACGCACTATTGTTTTTTTTTTTAATTATCATTTTGTGTTAAATAGGTATAAATTTGTTAAGCCTTAAGTGTTCAATAGATACAAGGCTAAATTGAGGTATCTAAGTGAAATATGCAAACAACTTTAAGGGACTGCATATAACTTAAGCCAGTGGAAAAAATAATCAAAAACAAAAGGGGTTAATAAAACCTCAGAAAATGAATACTCATCTCTATCACAACACAAAAGATTGTACTTAATAAAGGGACTATAATCATTTGAATGCATGTGAATTATTGAGTTTTTAAACTCAAAAAACAATGGCGGATTCAAAATTTTCACTCAGGGTGTTCGAAAAATAAAAACATAAAACATAATAATGCAATCCCTTAGAATCAAACCCTTGGACGTTAGGATGCATTTTAAATATCTTGAATCACCGAACTAACCTTTTGCACGTTGTTCAAGGAATTCACAATTTATATTTATATTTATACCTAGATAATCTACCCTATATACAGTTTAATTTTTTACCAAGGGGTTCGAGTGAACACCCTCATACCCCTCTAGATCCAACCCCGTATAAAAGTAGCATTGTTTAACTTCAACACATTGGATGTGTAGAACTCTTTTATGCTATCACATTAGTTAAAGGTAGCTACAAATAAATAGGCCATAATAAACAAAGTTAGCTAGTAACCTGAAAAATAAGACATATAACTCGCTAAATATGTTATAAAAAAAACTATTGACACATATATATATATATATATATATATATATATATATATATATATATATATATATATATAAGTTAAACTCTGAAGTAAATACATACAGGAACGGCCCACATTGGGATGGTGTCGTGTTCCTTGAAAGGAAATTTGAGATCTTCCAACATTTTTGAGTTAGTATAACGATTGAAAGGTTGAATGTAGTTTAAGAATCCATCCATTGCCACAAGCACAAGTAAAATCAACCAGTCACATTTGTGTTTTTTCGCCACCTTAGCCCCATGAGATCTCACCGTGTGCACTCCAAATTCTATTTCTGGCATCATCGCCAATCTTCTGTAACAAAATCTTTAACATGAACAACAAAATTATGAATGAGTACGTAGATTTTTTTCTAAAAGAATTAAAAATTCAACAATTGTGCGTTTTAAATAATTGTTCATGAATAGTTGTTGATTCAAACCTTGATATACGCATATAAAATGCAAAGTTCAACAGAGAGTCATGAAGATTTAGGATAAAAGAGGGCAATGTATTCCTGGTTTTGGTCCTTTTCCAGGAATACATGCAATTGGGAGAAACAATATTTTGTTGGTGTATTAAGACACTTGTATCTATCATTTTTGACCTCTAATAAAAACAATGGGTTATAAACAACTGGAAAATATTGTACACAAAAGTATTGAGCGTCAATGATTTGACGAACCAAGAACATTTCAATATACATTTATGGGAAAATATTAAAGTATAAGTACAAAAACCCCAATAATTTGGGTGCTAATTACATTCTATTTCAAAAGTTTTTCAAATTACAATAATTTTGAATTTTTTAGAATTTGTGGATACATTGCTCCGTTGCCCAATACATAGCCAACAATACATAACTTATGTATAATATACACTACTATGAACTAGATTCATACTGATTTAGGTTTGAAATAATTGGAGTTATGTATCAATAATTACATTTGTACTAGATACATTGTACCCAAATAAAGTTGTAATGTATCTGATAGAAGTGGAGTAATGCATCTAGATGTTAAGAGAGAGATGGAAAAAAATGGATTTTTGTAATTAATTCTAATGGTAGAGATTCTTAGAGATTATGGGTGTGTTTGGTTTTCCAATTTTCTCTTGTTTGGTTGACTTAAAATATTTTGAAAAATATTTTCCAAATCAACTTATTTTCCTCAAATTTTTAAAAAATGACTTCCCTTGAAAAAGGCAAGCAAAACATTTTCCAAACCCACCCCCAGACTCAATCTCCCACCAAACCAAATAAATTAAAATTTTAAAAAATTATTTTTTAAAATAATTAAAATTTTAAAAGTTTTAGTTTTTTTTTACGCCACCCAACCACTAATCATCCCCCACAATATTTTTCTTAATTTTTTTTTTAAAGTATTTCAAATTTTAAAAATTTCATTTGTTTTACTTCACCCATAAACCGACCACCTTACGAGCCCCCTACCCCGACCCTCCTACCAGCCCCCTACCACCACCCCACACCCCAACCCCCCCCCCCCAAAAAAAAAAAAGAAAATTAAAAATTTGTTCTTGAAGAATATTTTAAAGTTTAAACATTTCTTTTTTTTACCCTACTCCAACCCCTTCCAGCCCCCACCCCACCCACCAACCCCCCCCCCCCCTCCCTCAAGTTTTTTAACAAAGTTTTTTTTGAAAATATTTTTGGGGTATTGCTGCTGGGTCAGGGTTAGGTGTCGGGTGTTGGAGGTCATGTCTTGGAGAATGTCGGGATCGAATTTCAGATCGATTATCGTGGTCGTGTCTAGGTTTGAGTGTCGGGACCAGGGTGGGGTCAAATCCCAATTCGAATGTCATGTCTCGAGTGAAAAGTCAGGGCCAGATCCTAGTCCAGATCTCAAGGTTGGATTGAGAATCAATCTTCGGGGTCGTGTCCTAGTTCGAATGTCGGGGTCGGGTTCTGGTTCAGTAATCGAGATTGGTTTTCGATTCAAAAACTATTTTCCTAAAAAATACTTTCTACTCTCTAGCCAAAAATAAAAAAATATTTTCTGGAAAATGTTTTTTCATTCGTCAACCAAACACTAAAAAATATTCACTCACCAACCAAACATTAGAAAATAAGTTAGAAATCAACTTATTTTCCAAGAAAACATTTTCTAGGAAAACATTTTTCATAGAAAACATTTTCCTTCATAACAAACACAATCTATGTTATATTAAGTCGTGTAATTACGTAACTTTCCCAATATTAAAATGTAATTTAATTACTTCTTTATTAAAACTTTCTATATCACTACTCTACTAAAAGTAAGGAAAAACTACGCAAAATGGACCCACTTGGGAAATTATTTACCAAAAATGGACACAACCCAATCTATTATGGAAAAAATTTCAAAATGTCAATATTTTAGCATTTAATGGAACCCCTTAGCCACACTTTCAATATTTATTAAAAAATTTAAAATTTTAGTTTGTTATTTATCTTATTTATGTTGCTATTATTTGTTTTAATTGAAAGAATAGAATTGTTTATTAACAGAAAGGAGAAATTTAGGGGAGAAAATATTTTTAAAAAGGAACATATCACTTACAATTCTCATCAGTTACAAAATAAAAAATAAACCACAAAGCAGCGTCCACATAGTTTCATTATCAATTTTTAAAAAGGAACATATTGATCTGATTAGTCTTTAATGATGTGTAAAATATAACATACAAAGTATATAATTATGAATACTAATTAATGTAAAAGAAATACAAAGTTGTAAAGTGAAATACATTAAATACAAACCATGTTGGTATACCATTTCGCACACAAATTTTAAAAGAACTGAATTTTTTTTTTTTTTTGGTATATAAAGTGAAAAATACAAGATGAGCAAAACGATATACAAAAATTGTTCATATATAATTGAGAAAATTTTCAAAATGTCAATATAGATAGAATGAATACAAAAATAAACTAAAAATATGGTAATTTAGGTCTTATATTATGAATTCAAATTTTAATTAAATTGTGTTAGAAAATAATGGTGTTAAATCAAATTGTATACATATTTTTAAAGTTGTATGATTTTGAAATTGAATTCCAAAATAATCAAATACATTGAATACAAACCATGTTGGTATACCATTTGGCACACAGATTTTTAAATAACTGAAAATATTTTTGGCATATAAAGTGAAACCTAAATACAAGATGAGCGAAATGAAATACAAAAAAAATTGTTGATGAATATAGATGGAATGAATACAAAAATAGATTACAATTTGGTAATTTAGGTCTTACATTATGAATTCAAATTCTAATTAAATTGTATAGGAATAATCGTGTCAACTCAAATTTTATCCGTATTTGAAACATCACTAACGAATCCGACTTGTTTTAGTTTATTTCAAACCATAACCATTTGTAATTAGTACTCTATGAAGAGATACAAAGTATGCAATTAATGTAATACAATAATATATGTCAAACCTTTTTAATGATAAATCAAAACTTCATAAGATTAAAATGATGACTTTGCAGAATAAACTACTACAAAAAGATCAATGTATATTAGACAAAATAGTTTAGAATCAAGAAAGATTAACCAAACTACAAATAAACCATTATTGTATTTCAAATTGTTTCAATATCATCGCAAACTATGTGAGGCATGTTTATGCCTCGGAGGTGCCCCACTATCACTAATGACTCCGACATCAAGCTCTTGATTATGCTGCCTATAATAAAATACAAAATGAAACAAATAAACAATTCAGAATGAAAACAAGGTTAAACCTATAAATACAAATTCAACAAAGATGTAAACTAAATTTGATATTGAATACCAAAACACAACATACCACTTAAATTCAGAATACATAATATAACAGAAAACTCAATTTATGTAAATAATACAAAAGTGTAACTGTCCACTTAGATTCAAAATAGAATAAAAAAAAATAACCACCCAAATTCTCTAAACAATACAAATACAACATACCAAAAATATTCAGAATACAAAATACGACATACCACACAGATTCAGAATACAAAATACACCAGATCACTCAATTTCTTTAATGAATATAAAGGTGTAACTACCCAATCAGATTCAGAATACAATAAACAATGAACACTCAGATTATATAATGAATACCAAATACAACATAACAAAAAGATTCAGAATACAAAAAAACATCAGGCCACTCAAAAAACTGTAATGAATACAAAAATTAAGAAACCTCTTAGAAGATTTAGAATACAAAAGGATGCAAACACCAACTCTTCTACCATCTCTCTTTCATTATTTTAGCAGCGGATCCTACAATATCCGCTATTTCTTGAGTAATACATAGATTAAAGGATGGAAAATCGCTAGAGTTTTTTTGATTAAGTTGGATACCTCTGGTAATCCTCTTAGATTCAGCCATTAGAGAGTGATTTTGTGGTTTTCAAACCCTAAACGAAATTGGTCAATTTAATACTCAACTACAAACAATTTTAAAAAAAAAAATTAAACAAAAATAAAATCAGTAAACAAACCTAAAAATCGGATAAAGATGCATACCTTAATAAAAGGGATTGTTGTGAATATCTTTAGAGATATATTTTCCAATTTCTGAAGAAAAAAAATGAAAATAACGGAAGAGAGAGAAGCGGAAGTTTAAAGATGAAGAAGAATTTAAACTTGAAGAGAGAAATCAGTGAGAGAGAAAATACTTTTTTAAAACATATGAGAGAGAATGAGTTGGAAAACATGTAATTAAGGTGAGATAAAATAGGAACTACATTAGGATACACAATATTTTCTAAAATATTGACATTTTGACATTTTTTCTAATATTTATAAAATATGGATATTTTTAATAATTATGTTAGAATTTTTGACTAGTTTGCTAATTTATCTATTTAGGCTTAATGGACTAGCGGCCCAACCTATTTAAATGCTTACCCCACTTTCTCCTTTCTTATTTCGCACATGATGTCAGCATGACATCAGCATCACTACTATGAATTAATCCTTTGTGACACTCTGTTGGTATATTAATACCATATCGGTATCATATAGGAGTGAGCTTAATCCTCTATGATACTCCATCGATATATTGATACTCTATCGGTATCATATAGGACCACTAGTGAAAACACATCATCGGGAATGCACATACTGGTTCGTACCTCAGTATTTCTTAGTGTAACTACCAAGGTCAAATTACCAAATGTTTGTCGTTGCTTGCGTTGGAATGTTACGAACCAGACTGTCGTGATTGGTACCCACACTAACCCTCCGGTGGGAGAACCATTACTACAACCCAACTAAGCAACTCCACGATAAACGAAACATTTAAAGATACAGAAGCAGGTTTAAATGCAGAAATTATATAGAGTTCTCATAAACTTCAAAGGTTTTAACAAATAACTAACCAAACTAATACAGAAGTTTAACCCTTAGAACTTGAAAGTCATTGTACCAAAACATCTAAATTCAACAAGTATAAGAAAATGGGTACAGCCCAAAACTAAGCATAAGAAACATCTAAACAATAGACTGAGTCCAAAGAGAATGGACTAAACAAAAATGAAGGATTTCGTGGCAGCCTGAAAGAACTGGCTCACCCTTGAAATTCGATCTCGATCACTGATCTCCTAGATGAGATATATCAATAGCCACGTGAAGATGCCCTGTACTCAACAAAGAACGAGCAAGTGCAGTATCAGTACACAATCACAGTGTACTGGTAGGATCACGCAGCTATCCCATTAAGCGAAAGATATATAGGCATTAACAATATAGTAAACATGACATGTACATAATATATGCACAGTTATCATTTCAAGAGCAATGTACAAATCAACATTCTCAATAACAAGTGAAAATGACAATTCAATGGTCCTCTCATGGAACCCATACCCAAACTATTAGTGTATCGGAACGTGGCACCCGATCTTAATTAGTGTGCCGAAACGTGACACCCAATCCAATATATATACCGAAACGTGACACCCGATCTAATGTAAGTGTCGAAACGTGACATCCGGTCCCAGTTAGTGTGTCAGAAATTGACACTTGATCCATTCAATACAATCACAATCACAATCACACTCATACATAGATACTCAAATCATACAATCAAATGTTGAATCATGGCATACAATTGTTCATTCATACTCTTTTCATTAGGTTTGATCAACAATGCTTCATTCACATACATACATGCATTACAAGGAAGCAATTACCAACATATATCTCATAAATATGAAATCAAATCATCACCTACCTCGAAACCAAGCTTGAACCCCCCTAAAGCACTTGAATCTTCCCTTTTCGGATTCTTTCCACTTGTTCTAGGTCTACAAACAATAATTTAATGCAAGGATCAATTAATTAAGGTCTACTTACCCGGATTATAACAAACCCAATAACCCAAGACCAAACTCATGATCCTAAGGTGCGGTAGGGTTTTTACCACCAAATTCAGTCCAAAACCCTCCCACAATAATAATTAACCAAGAATCTAAGTTCTACGGATCAAAAAACGGATTAGGGGAGTAAAATCCTTATCTTTAGTGCTAGAAGAGGTGGAAAACCTTCAAGAAATATCCATGGGTCGTCTCTTAGCTCTCAAGAACGAAACTTGTAGAAAAATAACATTTTTGGGGTTTAATCCCAACTTAAGTCGCGACTGGCACGTCGTATTGGGACCCAACCTGCCACAACGTCCCCTCCCTGGCTGCTTACACGGAAATAGAGAGTCGAAATTAGAGTTTCAAACCCCTATTTCACAACACACCTTCAATCCTGACGTTCAAAAACTACCCGATCACGCTAAGATCAGTTTCGGGAGTTCTACCCGCCCGAATTTGATTCCGTAAAGCCGTACAAGCTCCTTAACGTCTTGGCTATCCACTCATGTGATCAAATTCATAATTAGATCCTCCATTCATTACCAGATTTAGATAGACCTTGCCTGACTAAGATTTCATCCAAATCTGGACTAGGCTACAATTTTTCAAGTCGCTACTCAAAAGTTTTCTGGCCCAAACTCATTCCCCATTGGCTTTTCCATAACAAAGAGAATGGGTCATTACAATAGATACCAATTTACCCATCACTCGTCTCCGAGTGATAAACTAGGAAAAACTGGCTAAGGTAAGAGTAGAGTAGTACATGAGCCGTCGAATAACTAGGGATACTTGTCCCGCATACTTTTTCTGTTGACTCTGGGCTACTAGAAGATTATGTTGGATGTTTCTTACCTTATCTTGAGCATCTTTCACCAAATCAACCCCCTAAGGGTTTCACACCTCCAACCTCAAACCAACCAATTGAATACCTACATATCCACCCATACAATGCCTCCATGAAGTCATCTCAATACTCAAGTGATAATTATTGTTGCATGTAAACTTAACTAACAACAAAAGTGATACCCAACAACCACCAAAGTTGCTTATACACACGTCTGCAACATGTTATCAAGGACCTTGACACCATCATCCGAACGAATCCTTTAGCATTTAAGCATGATAAAATTCCAAATCAATACTCGCTAGAGCTAGAATTGAACCCGAACCAACCAACACACACTCATAATACCCAACAGTCATAGTTCTTATCAACATCTCCATCTCCCAACATAAATTTTCATGAGCTTAAGTTACAAAAATTTGGTCTTTAGACATCAGATACTCATTGAGGGGTATATCCAAGCATACAAACCCCCTAACAACACTATTGAAATGTTAGATTTAGCAATTGTGATTGTAGATTACCCTTAAGAACAGTGGAATTGGATCCAATGATCCCCATATTCAACCACACATAATCGTTACATGACCTCGATGACAAGATGAATATTAAGATTGTCGGACAAACATAATTACGCATGGTAGCTCTTCTATGAATTCTCATAAGAAATGTGGTACATGTAGAACCACTGAAATACTTTAACAACTCCAAGACAACACCAAATATGTCATCTGAAATAACCCAATATTCCCAATCATCCCACTCAACCAGAGAACATCGCATGATTGGTACCCCTGATCCACCCACAAAAGTGAAAACACACAGCTAGTGAAACATACTCACCACTGCGTGCGATATGAAATAGATGATCATATAAGAATTTTACGGAATAACACTAAAGGTTTTCCTCTAAAAAGTCGATACCAATAATTTTCATTGAGTTGACTCCACATTCTCTTCACATCATTCCACTGAAGTCCACACTCTCAATACTAACAATCATCATGAATACTCCAACCATTTATCTTACTATAAACCTACACTTTTTAACAATCAAAAGTAATAAACTTTACGACTCAAACCAGGTGTAAGTCCTTTCAAAGGTTCAACATATGATACAATTGATCATTTCTCACCTTAAAAATTCATACATTGAAAAAATATATCACCACGAATGTAGACTTACAATGAAAAATTTGAATCGTAAATTCAACCTTATAACAAAATCCCCTTATCTATCAACATTAGCTTATACCTTGAAGATTTTTATCAATTCATGGATCTTCGCTTATCATTGATTGCATCTCCATCGATCTTACAATATCTTTAGCTAAAATTTCAATCGTACTCATTACTAAACTCAAAAACAAATACAAAGCACTTATCATCACACTCGAGCTTATGCCTGTACACTCCTTTCTCAAATCTTTTTCAATAGTTTTTAAACAATCTGATGGACTCGTGACATTATTACCATAGCCACAACAAAACTAATGAAATCACACGTCTCTAAACCCAATTATCTACCCTTCTGAAGATACCTCTTTAGCCCTTGCAATCAAATAAAATATTCTTGATCTCGCCTCTATCTAAAGGTTGTACTTCATCCAACTATTTCTTTCTTCATTATGACTCCAGCTCTTTAAATTCTATTCGAGTGGTGTCCCACCATTTCTGAAAACTTTCCATACAACCACGTTACTAACCAAATATTAGAAAACCACAACCCTAGATACTCGCAAGTCGTAATTACTATACAAAATTTGCTTAACCAACAATCTTATTATGTAGTTGCATCCCATCACAAACTCTTATTACCATTATGCTTAGTTAGCCCTGACTATCACTACGAAGTCAACTATTTCATCAACACGACACCTCAAAATCAGGTATACTCATCAAATTTGAAGGACTAACCCAATTTTTATATGCACTTTCTTACAAAAATCTTCAATTTCCTTCACCCAAGTATACTCAATGGAACTTTCTTTATCCATAAGTTTGTCATTCCTGTATCAACCAACTTATTTATGGCTTAAGATAAAATCGTCAGTCCTCATACTACCATCATTCCTCTTAACAAACAAGATAAGAGCACCCCACAGGGAAGCACTAGGACGGATGAAACATTTATCAAAAAGCTCCTGGATTTGGTCTTTAAGCTCTCTCACTTCTGCCGGAGCCATGCGATAAGGAGGAATTGAGAAGGGGTGCGTATCCGATTCCAAGTCAATGCAGAAATCTATATCTGTATCCGGAGGCATACCAGGCAGATCGGTAGGAAACACTTCCTTAAATTCATACACTACAGGAATAGACTCAATAGAGGGAGACTCAAACTCAACATCCCGAATATGAGCCAAATATGCCAAACATCCCTACCCCACCAGTACCTAGCCCGAATGGAGGATATGATCTTAGCTTGCTTAGGCTTGTACACCCCTTCCCACTCTAACTTTTCCCTACCGGGATCTCTAGAGTCACAGACTTAGCATTACAATTTAACACAGCATAAAGGGGGGGGGGGGAGGGGAACCAAGTCATGCCTAAGATTATATCAAAATCAGTCATATCCAAAATAACCAAATCAGCCCAAGTCTGAAAACCCATAAATAAGATAGGACAAGCACGATACACATGAGTGACTATGACTGATTCTCCAATTGGTGTAGAAACATGGATGGGGGCATCATGTATATCACAAATCATATCAAATTCCCAAGGTAAACTTAACTGACACATATGAATAAGTAGAACCCGGATCAAACAAGACAATGCATCAGCCACCTCAACTTCGATCTAGCCCGGAAAGGCATAAAACTGAGCCCAGTCATCTTGACGGGCAACCTCCTTGTATGGCGGCACTACCCTACCTACACTACCATTTCCCCGGCCTTCACGGCCACGCTGATTTCCTCCTCATATGCCCAGGTTCTCCACAATTTTAACACACTTAATAACTTGACCAAGTAAGCATTGTTGCTATTGTAGTAGTCGTATCATTACATTCTTTGATATACACTCAATCTAGGAAATCGCAGTAGATATTCTAACTTCAATTGTCACAACATAATTTAATCATTTACTAAGCAACCCATACATGTCATGACAACAATACTAAATACATTTTCCAAAGTAATGGTATTCATTATCTAGCCTTCCCTTACAAAACTTCTTGAATGTTGTCACCTTGGCAAAGTCTGCTGACTTCACCCCCTTCTATCTCCATCACCAAATCAACCACTTCCTGAAAAGATTTTTTCTAAAACAGACACCTATAAGCTTAAATTTGTAAATCTGACCTTAATCCCTTCACAACACAATGAATTTGCTCTTATAGACTGAAGCAAAATGGAGTATCATATTTGGATAAAACACAAACCTTTGCCTTAAAGGCTGCAACAAATATATTATATTGCTCTATATTCAGGAACTCATCTCTCCTCTTATCCCTCAAAGTTCAGGATATATACTTCTTCATACAATAAGTTATAAAATGTTTCCCAACGTCATGAGTAGTGCATTTACTAGTCGGCACTCAAAATGAGACCACCACCACCTTTTGGTGTCTCCCTTGAACTGGTATATCATAAACTCAATGCCACATCACTCTACCTTATCCATCTTATGAAGCAGCTCATGACAATCAACAAGAAAATCATAAGAATCTTCAGATTCAGTACCCAAGAAGTTTGAAGGTTTCAACCTTAAGAACATAATAAAAACCTCATGTTTGTCTCAAGTCATTACATGCCCACAGTGAGTAAAGGAACATACCTATTTCCTAGGACACATTTTCTATTGCTAGTGTTGGTGTTACCGCTTCTGTTGCTCTTATTTTGACCATAAAGTGATGGAGAAAAGATGCCAATTTGTATCACCTAGATACCAATTGGATTCAAGTCATAACACGAAAGGAGAAAAGAAAGACAGTGAGCTTTCCTAAAGTCCTATAGCCTCTTGAAGAAAACTATAGACATCTCCATACCGTTCCGCAAGACTCTACTAAACTCATTTTAGTACAATGAGATCAACGAACCTAGGGCTCTGATACCAACTTTGTCATGATCCAGACCATCGTGATTGTCACCCACACTAACCCTCCGATGGGAGAACCATTACTACAACCCAACTAAGCAACTCAATGATAAACTAAACATTTAAAGATACAGAAGCATGTTTAAATGCAGAAATTATATAGAGTTCTCATAAACTCCAAAGGTTTTAACAAATAACTAACCAAACTAATGCGGACGTTTAACCCTTAGAACCTGAAAGTCATTGTACCAAAATATCCAAATTCAACAAGTCTAAGGAAATGGGTACAACCCAAAACTAAGCATAGGAAATATATAAACAATAGTTTGAGTCCGAAGAAAATAGACTAAACAAAAATGAAGGATTTCGTGGCAGCTTGAAAGAACTGGTTCACCCTTGAAATTTGGTCTCGATCACTGATCTCCTAGCTGAGGTCTATCAATAGCCGCCTGAATATGCCCTGTACTAAACAAAAAACAAGCAAGTGCAGTATTAGTACACAACCATAATGTACTGGTAGGATCACACAGCTATCCCATTAAGCGAAACATATATAGGCATTAACAACATAGTAAACATGACATGTACAGAATATATGCACAGTTATCATTTCAAGAGTGAATATGACAATTCAATGGTCCTCTCATGGAACCCATACCATACCATTAGTATACCGAAACGTCGCACCCAATCGCAATTAGTGTGCGAGCGTGACACGATCAATGTAAGTGTCGGAGCGTGACACGATCCCAATTAGTGTCGGAACATGATACCCGATCCATTCAACACAACTACAATCACGATCACACTCATATGTACATACTTAAATCATACAATCAAGTGTTGAATCATGACAGACAATTGTTCATTCATACTCTTTTCATTAGGTTTGATCAACAATGCTTCATTCACATACACACATGCATTACAAGGAAGAAATTACCAACATATATCTCACAAACATGAAATCAAACCATCACTTACCTCGAAACCAAGCTTGAATCCCCCTAAGGCACTTGAATCTTCCCTTTCCAGTTTTTTTCTGCTTGTTCTAGGTCTACAAACAATAATTTAATGCAAGGATCAATTAATTAAGGTCTGATTACCCGAATTATAACAAACCCAATAACCAAGACCAAACCCATGATCCTAAGGTGTAGCTAGGGCTTTTTCCCACCATCAAATTCAGTCCAAAACCCTCCCCAATAATAATTAACCAAGAATCTAAGTTCTACGGATAGAAAAATAGATTAGGGGAGTACAATCCTTACCTTTAGTGCTAGAAGAGGTGAAAACCCTTCAAAAAATACATCTAGGTCGTATCTTAGCTCTCAAGAACGAAACTTGCAGAAAAATAACATTTTGAGGGTTTAATCCCGACTTAAGTCGCGACTGGCACGTCGTAGCAGGACATAACCCGCCATAGCGGCCCCGCCCTGACGAGATAAATTCCACCACAGCGACACGCGGAGGCAGAGTCGTATTGAGTTTCAAACCCCCATTTCACAACACACCTTCAACCCTAGACGTTCAAAAACTACCCGGTCACGCTAAGATCAGTTTCAGGAGTTCTACCTGCCCAAATTCGATTCTGTAAATCCGTACAGGCTCCTTAACATCTTGGCTATCCACTCATGTGATCAAATTCATAATTAGATCTCCCATTCATTACCTGATTTCACTAGCACTCTCCTGACTCAGATTTCGTCCAAATCTGGACTAGGCTACAATTTTTCAAGTAACTACTCAAAAGTTTTCTGGCCCAAATTCTTTCTCCATTGGCTTTTCCATAACGACGGGAACATGTCGTTACATGGAGCAAGGCAATACTAATGAATTGCACATTCGCCACACAAAAGGGAACTTCTTAGATTGCATTTTTATATCAAAGAATTTGTCACTATTATTGGGTTGAAATACATAGGTAATACTGAAGATTTTGGATATTCAGACTCTCCTCCGAGTAGGCTTGGAAAAATATTTCCTTGGTACACAAAGAGGTGTCACTAAAAGACGTTTGGTTCAACTCTTTCTGATTAGAAGATGGGATAACAATCAAGATGTCGTTCAAATGGTCATTTTATACTTTATTCATACATTTTTGTTTTCTCAACTTGGTGATACACTCATATGGATAGACGATTTCAGAATTGTTGATGAGAGTTATGAATAGTTTTCATGAGGACAACTGGCATACTCCAAGCTGATTAATACATTGAGGCAAGAATTCACAACTACTAAACATATGTATCAGTTAGGTGACATGGCATACACTAAATGTATAAATTTATGAATGTGCATCAGAAGTCAATTATGATATTGCTATCAAGGATGGAAAGCAGATCCCAAGGATATGTAATTAGAGATTTGTGGGGGTCAAGCCTAAATTTGAGATATTTATGGCTAGCATATTTATAGAGGTAAATTTTATATTTATTTTTGAATACTAGAATCAAGCCTTTATTTAGGTTTATTACTGTTTTAATTTACACAGAAAGTTTGCAAATTATTTTATTTTTTTAGTAATATATCATGGTACATACCTTCTTGATATATAGTAATATTTTTTGGTTGTTAATACAACTACTTCAGAATGTGTGCATCAACATAGAACAAACACGGAAAAAAATGACAACACTTTATTTGTCTACTACTGTTGGTGTTTCACCTACCGAACCATCCACATTGTCCATTCCAACACATTGGTTGTCAAACCCAAGCAAATGCACGCCCAAAAGCTACCCGAATATGAGGAAGTTGTTACTAAACCATAGTTAATAAGAAAGTCTAGACGTGTTTCTAATACAACCTCTACACCATCACCCAAGAGAAGAAAGAATGTTCATGTCCCAAAATCAAATCCCATTGAAGCTAAATAACTAGAACAATCGCCACAACCAATCAATATTTACTCGGTTACCAACGACACCAGCTGATAATGTATCTATCATTTCGCAAACTTCATTTGTTCCAACTAAGCATGTTTACTAGGTTGGGCCGGGCCGAACTGAGTTGGCCCATTAGAAAATTTGTAACTACTATACCGAACAAGATCGAATTCGGTCCCCCATTAAAGGATCAGGCCGATCCCGTTCGAAACAATGAAATGGGTGGAACAAATCTGATTCGTGCCCGGTTAGTCAATAACGGCTGGGCTTGATGGTATGGGCCTAGATTCCAATAACGGGTCGGGCCGAATCAAATTTTCTTAAATTTTGATTTATTAATAATTAATTCAAAAGTTTCAGTCAATTATCAATATAGTGTATTGTTATCTATTTAATTTTGTACTAATTATAACTATTTATGAGAATATATTATCTAAATAATAAAGTAGTTACATTATATATATATACCATATAGTCATAAAACGATATAAAAATTTATATGTATTTCGATTCGGATTTCTTCCTTGAATTCAGATGTTCACAAGCTAGATTGAAGATAACCGCGCGGACTACCGCCTGTCTTCTGAGATCCTGGCTTCATTGGTATATATGAAATTGATATGAAGTATACGACATAGATATGATCTTTTGTCTTCATGGATCTTGGAGATATTAGTACCAAAAGTACTAGATTGGAAGAGGTAGATATACCTCAAAACATTGATTTGTTAAACAAATGGACAATTCCAAAAATTAATATAAAACCCATTTATGATTATGGTTGGTTTGATAAAATCTCTAATAAACAATTGATTAAAACTATTGAACAATCTTTGGCGTTAAATTCGTCAGAATAGACTATTCATTTATTAAATAAATGAGATATTGACTTGTATAAATTACAGTATAATTTCTTACATATTGACATGATACAAATTGCTTTTAAGCCTTTAACTCTTAAAGGGTTGCCGGAGACATTTTTAGTTGCTTTACGAGATGCTAGAAATTTGAATTTTAGACAATCTTTAATGGGTTCGATTGAATCTACTATGGCATATGGTCCAGTTTATTTTAATACTCAACTGAATTTACAATTATCTTTAACTGATGCTAATATTCTTGATGCCTTAACTTTGAATGTTAAAACGCATGGTTATAATTATGCACCTAGTTCTGAATTAATTTGTCTATCTTATAGAATCTATTTCAAATTGCTTTCTACATTAAATCCTCGATGTAAGTTTTATGATACATCTGCTGAAACAATTTTAGTAGAAACTAATTTTTCTAGATCTAAGGTCACTACTAGATGACCTATAAAATGGGAAGAAATTAATTTTTAGACTACTTGGACTTTAGAATCAGTAATTCCTATAAATCAGATGGCGGATGCAGTTACTAATTCTGAGTATTCTCATATAACTCAAAATTTGGATGGTAGGATTTGTATGCAGTTCGGTGATATTCCTTTTAGTAGACATTCATTTTCTTCTGCTAGAAGATTGTCTGCTATGCATCATATGTCCCCTATTGATCCCATGTGGTCCGGCCCGTAATTGTGCCGCTTCTATACATACTTTACCATCTGTTATATCTGCAGATCAAAGTGATAGAATTGTTAATAAAATAAAGATAAATCCTCGATTAAATATTGTGCATGCAAATGATATTGCTTCTGATATTTTTGATAAAGATATTCCTTCTCAGTCTGAAATGGACTTTGACCTTAATAATACTTGATGATGGATGTACACCAAATAGATTTTAGCCCAGGCTCCCTGGCAAGAAAGTACATTCAAAATGAATTTTTAAGTGATAAATATAATCAGTTTAAAACTTGGTTTTTTGACACTTATAGTGACAATGACTTGAATAATATTTCTCAAGAATTTTATGAAACTTGTGCTCTTCATAATCAAATTATATCTTTTGTGCCTTGGTTTATAACCACTTATTTGCCTTTATTCATCAACGTTCTTGAACGATCTTATAAAGATGGAACTGGTAAAGTTATTAAAGCGGTGTATCCACCTCAGTCATAGTTCGTCTTACTTAATAATACTCGTATTATGTTTACTGCTTTTCAGAAATTTATTGAAGAAAATGTTGCGGCAGTCAGCATCAATGAGATTAATAATTTGATTTCCCAAAACAATTATTAAGGACTTTATGTTAAAGTTTTAGGTGAACATATTGGTTCCCTAGATAAAAAGTTAGATGAACTAATTGCTTTGATAATTTAGATAAAAAATGATTTAAAAAGGTTTGATAAATTTTCTTCTTCTAAAACTAATCCCGAAGCTCTGATTATGACTACTCCTATGCAAAGACCTCCGGAGATTACCGATTTTAAATTTAAATCGTTTTATGATTTTGAAGAACTTCTTAATAAAAAGTTTTCTGAATTTAATGCAAAACCTATGGATTTGTCTGAAAGTTTTGCTGATGAAATAGAAAATACTTTTGATTTTAAATAACATGTTTTTTAGAGTTCAATAAACTTCAAGGTTATCCTAAAAAGAATAGTGGTAATACTAAATTTGTGCATAAACCTAGTATGCAAACTTATTATTATCCTAGGCCGACTCCTTAAGATGTACTCATAGAGGAACGATATTGGAATCCGACTAATACATCTTATAGCAGTTCTGAAATTTATAAATGGAACCTTGATGGTTTGACTGATAGACATCTTACTATTCTTGTGCATAGAATGCTTATGTATGCAACTATATGCAAAAATGTTCAAAACTCGGATAAAAATATTTGTAAAATGATAATTTCAGGTTTTACTGGCCAACTTCGCAGTTGGTGGGATAATTATATGACCCTTGAACAAAAAGCTGCGGTAATTAATGTTGTTTCTAGTACTACAGATGTTTTGATAACCTAGGTATGACTCTTGTTGCGAATAGAGAAGATGCCGTTTATACCTTAGTTTTAACCATTCTAGAACATTTTAATGGTAGATTTACCAATCAGTTTGAGACTGTCCGTACCCTGTTAAACTATTTACGTTGTAGAACCTTGGGCGAGTTCAGGTGGTATAAAGATACTTATACGAGTAGGGCGATGGAATTACCAGAAAATAAGTATGAGCATTGGAAAGCTAAGTTCATAGATGGCCTTCCCCCATTATTTGCACTAAGGGTTAAAAAAATTCTTAGAAATGAGCAGGGAGATATTCCTTATGGTGATTATACCTATGGTCGGTTGATAGGAGTTTGCACTCAAGAAGGGATAAACATGTGCAATGAATTAAAATTATCTAGATAGCTTAAGTTAGATAAGCTTAAGGAAAGATCCCAGCTAGGAGATTTTTGTACTCAGTTTGATTTACCTGATATTTCAGCTAATAGCAAGAAGACGACCAAAAAATATAGAGATTCTATACCCGATGAATATTATAAGAAACGAAGGTCTAGACATAGACGTAGATCCAAAGAGGAACGAAATGAGCGAAAAGCTTATCGTAAGTCTAATAGATTTACCAAAAATAGGTCTAAGCGAGAGCTTGCCAAGATTAAATGCTATAGGTGTAGCAATTTTGGACATATAACACCTAATTGTAAGCTTGAAAAGCTGAAATCTTTAGAACTTGATGAAGAAATTCATGATAAGATTTATAATTTCCTTTATACTTTAGGTTCGGAGTCCGATTATGAGTCTGAGTCCGGATCCAGTTCTAAAGAAAATTTTGATTTGCCTGAATTGCCTGATAATAATCAGCATGTTAATAACAATGCTTGTGATACTTGCAAATTTGGTCAAGGTGATATTTGCTATTGCGAAAATGATAAATTTTATAAATTACAATCTCAATTTGAAGATTTGAATATTCACACTATTACTTCGGATAATGTCATAGAACTCTTAAAAGAAGTTACCGACAATAATCTTCGTGAAAAAATTATTCAATTAGCTGTTAATAATACTACTACTTCTTCAAAAAATTCTGTTAAACAAAAGAATGATTTTGAATAAGAGTATTATGCTCCTTATTCTATATTTGAAGTTCATAACCGACTTAATAAACAAACTATTTCTACAAGAGATTCTTCTTTTGATGATTTGAAGAATGAAATTGAAAATTTGAAAAATGAGATAAAATCTATTAAACAAAATCAAATGATTTGTGATCATCGTATTACTCAGATTGAAACTGTTAATAACAAGGGGCAAAATATTGCTAAAGAAAATACTCTTGCAAAACCTCTTAATATTGATCCTAGACAAGGCATGTTTTTAGGAATGATGCAAATTGTCACTGCTCATAAATGGTATGTTAAATGCACCATTTTAATCAATAATAGTTTTTCTATAACTAACGTTGCTATGATTGATAGTGGCGCTGATGTAAGTTGCATTCAAGAAGGACTTGTACTTACCAAGTACTTTGAGAAAACAACTCACATGATTAAATTTACTTCAGGACATGCTTTAGATATAAAGTATAAATTGCCTAATACGCGTATTTGCCAAAATAAAGTTTGCATTCCATATTTCTTTTTCTTGGTTAAAAATCAGTTATACCCTCCAATCATACTTGGAACCCCTTTTATACAAGCTCTGATACCAACGAAACCAGGATCTCAGAAGACGGGCGGTAGTCCGCGCGGTCATCTTCAATCTAGCTTGTCAACATCCGAATTCAATGAAGAAATTTGAATCGAAATACATATAAATTTTTATATCATTTTATGACTGTATGGAAGGACTAAGTCCTTTTACCCAAGCAAAGGGTCTGTCAAGATCTGAATACGTATTATTATTAAGCCCATGTATCTAGTAGTTCTTTGTATTTATATTATAATACTTAAATTATATTATATTACTTCTAATATATACTGAATATGCTACTTAATATATAATATTTTCAAGTATTTGTTTAAGTAATAATTGTTAACATTATTTCTTAAATAATTGACTTAGAGCCCATTTGGATTGGGTTAAAAAAAAGTAGTTTTTAAGTCAAAAATGAAAAGTTAAACTGAAATGACTTTTAAGTAAAAAAAAAAAAAAGTAGGGAGAGACCTACTTTTGATTGTTGATTTATTTCAAGTTATTTTAAACTTATTTTAAGTCATTTTTGACATTACCAAACACTTTTTAACTTATTTTAAGTCATTTTTGACTTATCTTAATTCTTTTTATACTTGTCATACACTTTCAGAAATTAAAAACTGACTTAAAAGTAGGTTTGACCAACGTCTAAGCAATCCAAACACTCTTATTATAGTGACTACAAATTTAATTTTTAATATGAAGTAATTAATATTATTTAATTAAAGACATAGTAATTTTATGGGGAAAAAAGAAATTAAGAAATGCAAAGACTCAACGAGCCTTTGACTTTATTAATATATTGATAAAATTCAAAACACACAAAGTTACAAAATTACAATTATTTGTCTCTGTAAAATGTAAATTTTAATATTTCTAATTATTTTTTTCCAATTCATTTGTATTGACATTGACATGAATTGACTCATAATTATCAAAATCAACTAATCCGTAATTTAGACTTCCTCATGAGTACTCTGTACCTGTGTTCATGTTTTCCCCTAACCAAAGACTTTGCAATCTCCCTGCCCTTATATATCTTCCAATAACTCACCTTAGAATCCAATTATGTACGGAGTTGATTAGTCATATCTCTTGTAGATGGACCTTTACCATTGGGGATACTATTTTTGAAGTATTTACCAATGACCTTTATTGTGGCATATGAATTATGACTCGTAATATGCTCCGAACCACATTTGTGATATTTTTTTTATAAGTTTTAATACAAAACTGTCAGAACTTATGAATTTCACAGCCCTCAACCATCTCGTACACTCTGGATGTGCACATTTAAAACAATACACACTACGTGAATTAATCACCTTCGCGAGTCTAAAATCTTTTTCAAGCAAGCAATATGCAATAAAGTGACTAGTTCTTCTTTGTTCTTGAATGTCATTCCTATAGAAAAACCTGTTTCATCATCTTGAAAATGGTTCAACTGTTTTGATTGAGAACTGCCCACTATATCAACAATGGGTGTAGGTGTTTGATCCTCCTCCACATCATGTTCACTCTCATCAACTGAAATATTCATGTTCATCCCATTCAATTCATCATTTAACATATTTTGTTCGATTTTTTAACAACGTACACCCTTTAAATGGGCCTAGCTGCATCACTCAGATAAGTATGCAAACGAAGTTGATTGCGTATCTTAAAAGGTCGAGCCCTTTGATTTTCAAAAGACTTGTGCATGTAACTAATGACAAGATCGTTCGGTTGGCAATTTAGTCCACAATTGCTAATGATTGAGTTCACAAAATCATCATACAAAATATCCCTTTGGACTCTCATCAATATTGACTCTAACATGTCACCATCCTTCCAACACCAAATAAATCAATTGTTCTTCTCGATCCATTCAACATAACAATCAACAACTATTATTAATAATTATTCCATTAATGGTACCTAAATAAATTTATTAGAAATATTTAATAATGATTGTATAGTAAAGTATAGTGGCTATATACAGTTAAAGAATCATATGCACAATCATTGTCCCAACAAGTCAGTCATCTGTTGCAACAAGTAGGTCATCTGTTGCAGTAGATGACTCACTTGTTGCAACTGATGACTCATTTGTTGGATACATGTCCAGAACCAGAAGCTTATCCAACATGTAAGTCAATTGTTGTAACAGATAAGTCATCTGCTGCAACATGTAACTCATCTGTTGCAATATATGACTTACTTGTTTGGACAAACTCACTACAACAAATTCGATTATCAGGGATAAATAATTTCGTCATTTATAAATCATATTCGTCTCTAAAAATCTTGTGAGACAAAAAATAATTCGTCAATCAGTCGTCACTAAATGTGTGTCGCTAAAAGTATACAAATACGATCTAGTGCTTCGTCGCTAAAAATATTATATTAACTAAAAAAAAAAAATATCCCCAAATGCTTAAACATTTGTGACAAATTTATTTGTCATAAAAAGTATATATTTTTTTGTAGCTAATAGTATGTTTTGTCACTAAAAAGGTTATTACTATCAACAAAATTATATCGTCACTAATTATTTTACTATAATCAGTGACGACATAAATTGTCTCTAAAGTTATATGTATTTCGTAGTTGAACAAAATCTAATTTCATCACTAATAACTATATTTTATATACAAAAAAAATATTTTGTTCTTAAATGTATTAATTAGGGATAAGTTTATTATAATAAAAAAAAGGTTGATTTTCCTATTATCTCCCATCCCAATTTTTTTAACCCTTCCCCAGGAGCTCCCACATTATGCTTTCTTGGGGACTCAAACTCACAATCTTAAGGTTGGAAGTGAGGAGTGCTTACCATCAGATCAAGTCTCTCTTGTCTCTCATTTTTATTTTATTTTTAACTTCATTCACTTCTTTCAAATTTAACTTCTGTAGAAATAATATATTATATGATTATTTATACACATACACAAATGCATGAAATTTACCACCCACAATTCTTTCAAATGTAGATTATATTTTAATAAAACTGTATATTTTTAAAATATCTTTAAATATATTCAGTACAATTATGTCATTTTATTTATTTATTTTTATAAATTTTAAAAATTATTCATTACAATTATAAATTTATATAAAATTAAACTTTCGATTTTATTAAAAAGAAAATTGAATAATCTATTCAATTGGATTAGTAAATCAATTGTTTTGAAAAAAAAATATCGATACCCATAACTATAGTACTTCATCATAATATATTTGAAATCCTAGTTGGTTCATTTCTTTCATCCGTGCTTTCATTTTTTAGTTTATTTCAATTTTCGCATTGATGGAAAAAGTTAATAGAAATTCATGAAATATGTCGCACCTTCGCAAAGTCTAAGTTTGTAGGTTGATATTATCTCTGTATAGTTGCTTTACGTACTTATGTGGAATTACTATTAAATATGTACATATTTTTAGACAGAAGCAAATAGATCGACTTAGTCTATGCAGTTTACTAATCACAATTCAATAGACACACACAAAAATTAGCACCAAGACTTTGAGAAATTATTTTGTTTTATCGTCTTCATCGATGATAGTGTATCAAATAAAAACACAAAAGTGTTAAACCAACAAATATTAACGATCTAGTGGTAGAACCGTACCCCACTCAGGGTACTTATAACCTGGATTGTATTTTTCAAATGATGCATTTTAAAATTGCGTAATTTAAGAAAATTGATGAATTGAACTTTTTCATTTTTACAAAATCGACCTAATTCGTTGGATTTAATATTTTCCCTCACCAATTAACAAATGGACTCTGTCTATTTCTTATGAAGCACTTGTATTATTCGTTTTGTAAGTTGTCACTTGTAATTATGAACAATTGTAGCCAAATAAATTGTATTTAGCTATGAATTGTTTTTTGTAGCAAATAGTTGAATTATTCACTATAAATTTTAAGTCGTCGCTATTTAACACCTTACAAATTTTGTGACAAGGTTTTTGTTATCACTAAATCACAGATTGATTAGAGACAATACAATCTTTGTCACCAATTATTTATATTATTAGTGACGAAAATAAATGTCATAATTAAATATAAATTTTTATAACTAAAACTTATAATATTTAACTACGAACTCTAATTTGTCGATATTGTAACAACATATTTTTTTAGACGAATTTTTTTTTTTGTCCAAAATATAATTTGTCATGAATTAGATACATTATTAGTGACGAAATAATATGTCGCCGATAACTTTAAATTCGTGACTAACGCTACTTAACAAATGGCGCCAATTAATTTTTTGGTGGGAAACTTTAGTGGACAAAACTTTGCTACAGATTTTTATGTTTTGTCATTAAAAGTATGTGTCATATATTTAAGCATGAAAAGTGAATCTTGTCACTAAAAGCGAACAATTAGTGACGAATTTGATGTCGTAGCTAATAATTTCGTAGCTATATATCATATTTGTTATAGTGACTTGGTTTTGTCGATTTGTCACAGTACTCTAACATATATCAACATGTGAGACATTTGTTGCAATAGATGAGTCATTTGGTGTATCAGATGTGTTGTAATAAATGAGTCATTTGGTGCATCAGATGACTCATCTGTTGCAATTAATGACTTATCTTGGGACAAACTTTTGATTTTGTAGTATGTATCCAACGAGTAAGCCATCATTTGCAAGCAGATGAGTCATCTCTTGATGCGGCGGATGGCTCATCTGTTGCAATAAATGACTTATTTGTTGGGACAAGCTTTAGTTATGTCGACTTGTCACGAATCGTAATATGTATCCAATAGGTAAGTCATTTGTTGCAGCGGATGACTTACATTGAATCTGTGATATAAATTATTGAAAAAACACTCAAAATACTCAGATGAAAAATTAGACTAAAATTCATTTGTTTACTTATCAAAATCACCTATAAAGTAACGCCCAGTGATATAGGAATGAAATTTGGTTAGATAGCAGCAATACCAACAATGTGAATGTCACGACAAGCAACAGAAGAAGAAGATGATGAAAAACAAGAAGAAGAAGAAGATAATGATGAACAAGAAGAAAAATGATGATGAAGAAGAAGAGCAGCAACATGAGAGCAACAACAATAAAAGAATAGTGAAGAGAGAGAAAAAAGAAAAAGGAGCGGTGAGCTGTGGGTAGGGGTGTACATAGGTTGGTTTGGTTTGATTTTTCATTAAAAAAAACCTAAACCAACTATGTCGGTTTATTAAATCTAAAAACTAAATCAAACCACATAAAGTTAGTTTTTTGGTTTGACTTTAGTCGGTTCTTTTAGTTTTTCTCGATTTTTCATTTTTCCGATTTTTTACAACTATATGGTATTTGAAAAAGAGATCAAATATATTTTCACTTACTTGAGTGATAAGCTAAACTTAAAAAATGTTAAATGAATAGAAATTTTTGAAAATACGGTAAAATTCACATGAGTACAAATTTTATTTTTTGAAATATCAACGTTCATTATGTTAGATTAATAAGACTAAAGGCTAAATGCAAACTGAATACAAAAAAAAATATTACAAAGTAAATTGTTAACTTCGAATTTGAAAAACTATAACAATATTATTGTAACTTCGGATCTTAATACAAAATAAAATATTTACAAATTTTACAAGCCCAAATTTGAAATAAAATATATAAACATTGAAAACTATAAACTAACTAAAAATATATTAACAAAGTAGATTATAAATAATATTTTTTATCTATAAATAAAATAAAATTATAGATATGTATGTATGTATAAATATATATATAATATTTACAAAATTTTACAAGCCCAAATTTGAAATAACATATATAAACATTGAAAAACTATAAATTAACTAAAAGTATATTAACCAAGTAGATTATAAATTATATTTTTATCAATAAATAAAATAAAATTATATATATATATATATGTGTGTGTGTGTGTGTGTGTGTGTGTGTGTGTCGGTTTGGTTTGGGTTCGGTTTGACTTTTTTTCTTTTAATACCAAACAAAATCAAGAGTGGTCGGTTTTTTTTTCCAACCGCCAAACCAACCAAACCAAACCACAAATTGGTTTTTTTTTTTCGATTTGATTTGATTCGCCGGTTCGGTTTGATTTTCCGATTTGGCTTGTACACCCCTAGCTGTGGGTGCCTTTTTTTCCCCTCCATTTCTTATTATTAGGGTTTTATATAAGATGTGCCAAAGTGTAAAATAAAAAACTTGAGGATGAGAAATTCATCCCCTTAATTCTTAATTTAAAAGTTGTCACCCCTGCTCAATAATAATTAAAACTTGAGTCACCTACATCTAAAACCTTTCTATTAACCTTAATTCATTGTTCCGATAAAGCTTTTGTGTAAATAATAAAACTTGAGAGTTTTAAAATTAGTGTTATTAATAATACTAATCTTAAAATTATCACCTCTAATCAATAATTAAAACTTGTGTCACTTTTTCTTAGTTTTAAATTATTATTTTTTTATTACCTTTAATTAAAAAATTCCGAGAAACGCCAGTTTAAAATTCTAAATCCGTATGGATTTTGGGTGCACCAATTTCCAAGGCGACTAATGCCTAATGGCTCTTGAAATCTCCCTACGACTTATATGATTTTTGTTTTGTTGCGTATTTAGCCCCTTAACTTGGTTATCAATGCGGACCAAACTTACTATAGCGTCTTTAGCCAGAAGCAGATACGTAACAACCCATTCTCACAATTGCCAACAACCCACTCTACCTCTTCACTTTAACTCTCTAAGCAACTATGATGTTTCCTCAACTAACAAAATATTACATGATCTTGTCAAGTATGGATCTTTAACCTCTGCACGCCACTTGTTTGATGAAATGCCTAAACGTGATGTTGTTACATGGAATATCATGATTTCTGGATATAGTCATAATGGGTTTCCAAGAAAATCATTGCACTTGTATAATAAAATGGTTTCTAATGGTATTATAGAGAATTCATCAACTTTCTCCTCTATATTGACCATATCTGCAAATGCAGGTTTGTTCAAACAAGGGGTTGAGATTCATAGCAGAGTTGTTGTTTTGGGATGTAGTATGAACTTATATATTGCTAGTTCACTTGTTAATATGTATATAAAAATGGGGTTTATAGATGTTGCTCTTAAATTGTTTTATGACTTACCTAAACGAAATTTACCGGTATGGAACTTGGTTTTATGCGGAATTTGTGAATTGGGTCGGTTGAGTGAGTTCTTAAGATTGTATAATGATATGAAGATGGAGAATGTCGAGCCTAGTGGGGTTACGTTTTGTTATTTGATTCATGGTTGTTGTAAAGAGAGACTTGTTGATAAGGGGAGGCAGCTGCATTCACATGTCATTAAGACGGGATGGTTAGGATCAAATATTTTTTTAGCTAATGTGTTGGTGGATTTTTACTCTGCTTGTGGTATTTTGGTTGATGCCAATAAAGCATTTGAATGTATTCCACCTCAGGATGTCATTTCATGGAATTCAATGGTTTCCGTTTATGCTGGTAATGATTTATTGCATGAAGCTGTTCGAGTCCTAGAAGAGATGAGATTGTGGGATAAACATCCCTCTGCTATGTCTTTTGTGGCATTGTTGAATTTATCAAGTCGCAGAAAGGAAATGTTGTTTGGAAAACAAATACATAATTTTGTTATAAAAGTGGGTATTGATTATGGAAGTGTCCTCATTCAGTCAGCTTTGATTGATATGTATGGGAAAAATGATGACATTCAAAGTTCAATTGATGTATTCCAGTGTTCACATGAGAGAAGTCTCGAATGTTGTAATTCAATGATGACATCTTTGCTGCATCTTGGTTTCCTACAAGATGTGTTTGAGCTTTTTAGTTGGATGGCTTGTGAAAATATTGTGTTTGATGAAGTGAGTTTGTCCTCAACAATTAAGGCATTATCATTGTATTCCTCTCCTAGCTTGGATAACTGTTGCTTGTTGCATTGTTGTGCAATAAAATCAGGTTTTGATTCTGATAGTATGGTCTTATGTTCTCTGATTGATGCATATTCAAGATCTGGACAGATTAGATTCTCTCAACAGATTTTTGAAGCACTTCCCTCACCTAATATTTTCGGTTACACTTCAATAATTAATGCATATGCTCAGAAAGGAATGGGATATGAATGCCTTGCAGTGTTTGAAGAAATGATCCAAAGGGGTCTAAAACCAGATAAAGTAACATTCTTGTGTATACTGTTGGGATGCAACCATTCAGGTCTAGTCGAAACAGGAAAATGATTTTTGATTCTATGAGAACTATTCATGATGTCTATCAGACAGGAGGCATTATTCATGTGTGGTGGATCTTCTAGGCCGTGCAGGTCTAGTTAATGAGGCAGAAGAGCTGCTAATGCATGCTTCATCGGAAGGAGATTCTGTCATGTGGAGCTCACTTTTGCGAAGTTGCAGGATTCATCAAAATGAGCATGTTGGAAGAAGAGCAGCTAAAAGGTTAATGGATCTTGAGCCAGAGGATCCTTCTTTTTGGTTACAGGCCTCAAATTTTTATTCTGAAATTGGAGAATTCGAGACTGCCGTATACATTCGAGAGGTTGCAGTGGCGAGGAAGATGAGCAGAGATATTGGCTATAGTTTAATTCAGGTGCATGAGTTCCATTAAATATACACTCG
The DNA here is from genome assembly GCA_035578085.1 of Solanum pinnatisectum. Taxonomy (NCBI): domain Eukaryota; kingdom Viridiplantae; phylum Streptophyta; class Magnoliopsida; order Solanales; family Solanaceae; genus Solanum; species Solanum pinnatisectum. Next base: position 16,929,197 of record CM069079.1, read on the forward strand.
ATAAAAAAGAGGGTAAAAAGGATATCATGGCTGTTTGGTCTGCAGGACATGCTGGATATACTTTTTCTTTAAAAAATATATCTACCAGAATGGAGAGACTTTGTCTGACTCTATACTTTTGAAGCAAGGACACTGTGCTGCTTGTTTACCGACTCCAATACCAAAATACAATACAAGTTTCAGAAGAAATTTATATGCATTGTTTGGTCTCTCCAATTACCAAGTAACTTTTTCAGTGCCCTTTATCTTTTCAAGATTTTCACATTTATTGATGAAGTAAAACTACTGTAGAGGTAATTTGACTGTCTAAAAGGGGAACCTTTGAAGATCGGTGCTGTAACATTTATTGTTGTATGGGTGAGAAAGAATCTACAGGAGCATTTTACTTGTGAATAGTATGTTGAACCATGGCTGAGGAGTAAAGCAACGATCTCTAAAATGATATTCTTACACTTAAAGTGTGGGCTTGTAGAAAATGAAACACCTTTATCTGCTTTCAAGCCAAGCCATATAACCCCACTAAATCATCCATTTTCAGCACTAATACATCCATATAAATTAATACTCTATGGTCTCCTTTGATTTATGTAAAATCTAGAAATACAGAACGAATACCAGAACCCCCTAAATCATGGCTAAGATACTCTTCTTCTTGTTTCTTGTTTGGCTAATGGGGGCTCTTGGAGCTGCAAAAACCAACTTTTTAGATGATGTCATCCTGTCAGAGCTTGATGATTTGGATGTAGAAGACGGTGATGAAGCAGAGTTGTTTGACCTCCCCAGATGGGGAATTGAGCAGCGGCAACAAGATTCTTGTCAATATAGATAGCTTTGGTGCAGTTGGTGATGGCGCTTCAGATGACACCAAGGTAATTCATTTTAAAACTGGAATATTCGCCACAAAGATTTGCTGATCGACTTCTACCTTTTTTTGATTACAGTAGATTAATGGATTGAAAAAGTGTTCGGCAACTAGAAATATGACCATCCTGTATTTACTCCATTCATAATCGAGGTTGTCTTTCATACTGATTGCTTACAGGATTCTAGTCTTTACTGATTAGTCTCCTCTTCTAGTGGGGTGGACAACATAGACTACCAATGCTATCTTTTTCTTGAGTTGTAGATTGTCAGTGTTGTTGTTGTTGTATCTGTGCAATTTGCAAGTACCTTATCCCACTTTGTTAATTGTACCATCTCAGGCTTTCGTTGATGCATGGAAGCAAACTTGTTCAACACCAAAATCAGTCTTCTTTGTCCCTGCAGGACGCAGTTATCTAGTAAATGCAACAAGGTTCCGAGGGCCTTGTGTGGGCATACTGAGAGTCCAGGTTACACTAGTTGCATCTACTTCACGTCTTGTTTCAGTTTTTGTCCTCCATTTAGCATTTACTGTAGAAGAGACTTATGCATATTATACTTGTTTGAAATTGTTAGTGTTTCCCTTATAGCATCTATTAAGCCAGCTCAAGCGTACCTTACTATTGTCATAAACTGGAAATGTGATTACACACAGATTGAAGGAACTATAGTAGCACCGGATGATCCTAAGAACTGGAATTTTGCAAAGAATGGGCGAATTTGGCTTGGCTTCTTTAACTTGACTGGGCTCTGTTCCAAGGAGGAGGGTTATTGATGGATCAGGCAGCAAATGGTGGGCAGCTTCATGCAAGAAGAACAAGACTAATGTAACTGATACATGCACTACGTATATGTTCTTTTATGTTTTGACAGATAAAGATGACTGTCTTATTCTTTCTTGTTTTTTCTTGTTTTGGATTTTATCCCGATAACAGCCATGCGTAGCAGCACCGACTGTAAGTGGACTATCACGAGGATCTCATGTTTAACTCCTATCATAATTGTGAAATCAACTTACACAGAATTCTAAATTGCAGGCTTTAACTATCTATGGGAGCTCAGGTATAAAGGTGAAGGACCTAACAATCCAAAATGGCCAACAGATGAATTTAGCTATTTCTCGATCAGACTCTATCGCATAACTGGTGTTACAGTGTCTGCTCCTGAAGACAGTCCTAATACTGATGGAATCCATATAACTGAATCTACAAATGTTGTACTCCAGAATTCCAAAATTGGAACAGGTCTTGACATGTCCCATATTATCTACATTCAGATCTCCTTATTTGACTGATGTTGACCTCAAGAACAAAAGTTGCAATATTATGTGATCTTGTCTATGGGATAATATAGACTGCAGAAAAGAATCTCTTTTGAAAATGACATTTTAGTGTGCAACTGTATTGCTTTCTTAAATGTGCCTCTCAATAAGGCACTTCATATCTACCATAAACCTTGGCTTGAGCTCTGTGCATCTCTCACTATACTATTGAAAAAGCTAACTTGCAAACACGTATGAGCCCTCCTTTCATGCTCTGTGTTTTCTCAAATAAACTGGCACATGCAATGTTTTAATGGACGTGTCTTTATTGATATCGTGAATATGCTTTATGTTCAGAGAATAAATACTGGTTAGCTTCCTTTCTTATTTAGGTGATGATTGTGTCTCTATTGTCAATGCTAGTTCCAGTATCAAGATGAAGAGAATTTACTGCGGACCTGGCCACGGAATCAGGTAGTGCAATTTCCAGTTATCGTTGCCCTTTTAAATTACCTTTAGAAGTTCTGCAGAAGGGACCTAAGAGTCGATAAATAAATTCAAATGTCAAATTATGAAAGAATAAGTGAAAAGATCATCCTCACGTTGTCTTCTAAATTGATTCTGTTGCATGAATGATGCCTGCCAGCATTGGGAGCCTTGGTAAGGACAACTCTGTTGGTATAGTTACAGGGGTTGTGCTTGATAATGCATTTCTCAGAGGTACCACAAACGGTCTGCGGATCAAGACATGGCAGGTATGCCCTTTTTAGCATTGTGTAGCACTTGAATTTGTCCCTATATATGGTATTACCCACATGATTGTTTGAACATTAAGACTTCTTGAGTGATTTTACAACAGCTTTCCATTTAATTAGCAAATAACTACAGTCTCAGTGCACTTGACATGGAAAAGATCTATTTAACTATACAAAATTCTGAGCCCCGACGAGGAAAAGCATACCTAGTTATCAATGGCACTTAGATTCTGTCTGAAAATAAAGAATAAATTTCATTTTATCTTAGAAACAGAATGACAAAAAGTTCTTGTTTTCTTAGGGAGGATCAGGTTATGTGCGTGCAGTGCGCTTCCAGAATGTAAGGATGCAAAATGTTTCCAATCCTATCATCATTGACCAATTCTATTGTGACTCACCAAAGTCTTGCCAGAACCAGGTATTATTCTCAATTGTCATGTTTTCAATTGATAATGTATTACTTCGCAAAGGAAATAAATAAGATTCTCTCCAATAGTTGGGAAAGTTAACGTGACACTTGTTCTTGACATCATAGACATCTGCAGTTGAGATAAGTGAGATAGTATACCGGAATGTTAGTGGTACTTCAAAGAGCCAAAAGGCAATCAAATTTGCATGTAGCGACAACGTGCCCTGCAGCCATATTGTTCTGAACAACATCAACTTAGAGACCAGGGATGGTACTGCTGAGGTCTACTGCAACTCCATACAGGGATTGGTTATGTTTATATTCATCCATCAGCTTAGTGTCTCAACTCCTCTGACAAGAAAATTAAGCAGAAAATGGATGCTGGACTTGACGAACCAAGGGAAGAATACATCATTCATACTGAGCTATGAATCGCCATCCACATGCCATCACTCAAACACATATTTTTAATATACATCTCGTAGTTTAGTTCTTACTTATTTGAGTAATCTCAGATTCTGAGATTCCTAACTAGGTAAGATAACAGCTAAATACTGTTATACAGAGATTCATTAAAATTATTTATATAAGACATATTATATTACATAATTTTCTTCCATGATAAGCTGAATGTAATACACAAATTTATTGAGAATTATGTTCAGTGTGTAAATATATTGAGAGGACCATTTTCTCATAGCTATGGTGAGTACTCCCTCTCAAATATTCTAACCTTTTAATTTTAATTAAACATACTAATGCACTTCTCAAAATTAATCAACAAAAAATCAGAAAAATTTATTTTCTTTATACGTTTGGATTCATCTCCAATTTCTTTTCTGAACATTGATCATGCCCTCAAAGGGCTCATGAGTATCGTAACCGTTGAAATATATACCATTAATCATATGCTTACATTTATTACTTATTAATATTATTAATTATGTGTTTAAATATAGTATTTGTTATAAAATAACTATTTATTCAATTTTAATAGAATTTTTTAAATAGATTATATGTTAAATCTATGTGTCCACTTACTTATATGGTGAATGACTTGGTTTATAAAATTTAGCTTATACACAAAAGATTAAATCATCGATTCTTATAAGTATAAATTTTATGTTCATAAATTTAAAATGGAAATTGGACAAAGCTCTCGTATAATTGTATACGAGTTACATATATTTATCTTGATTATGAAAATGGTAATAATTTTGACTTCTTGTGTATGTATTAATCGGATCAAGTAGAGAGAGTATTTCATACTGACTTAATAAATAAATTCTCTAGTTCAAAAAAAATATAAATACTCTTAGCCTTAATATAATAATTATTAGCTATGTATAATGATTATTATTTTTATTTAATAAAAACAAGATTCTTTTGTGAGTAAATATGTCTAGTAAATTAAATGATAACAATATATCACGGTAAAATAATAGTTAGTTAATGAAATCCATCTCTCGATCCGAGATTGATGATACACCTTTATAAAGACTTGCAAGTTTTCATGTGTAAAAATCAGCAGGTAAATTTTATGTCTGACTAATAAAATAAGTTAAGCAAAAGTCTAAAGAAAATAGTCAAAATTAAATTATCAGTCATTTAATGGATTAGTATTTGAATCTTATGAGAATTAAATGAGATTTAATGGAAGAATTTTGAAATTAAACGAGAGTTATATATTATGGTGGCTTGTAATCAAAATATATGACCAATATTTTTATGTGGCACAAACTTGTTTTGAATGAAAATCATCCATTTACCTAATCTGAGCATCAAAATGGCCAGTTTAGGTAGATTTACACTTTGTTTTGAGGGTTAGTATGCATTGTTTCATAATATATCGTATTGTGTTGTATTGTATTATATCGTACTATATTGTTTTAATGAATAGTGAGGAGGATTAGGTCGCTTTCTTTAGGACTTTAGTCCGTAATAAGGCTCAAAGACCTCGGATTTGAAATTTATCAGGCGGGCATCCGTTCTGACGTGGAGTGGAATTAGCGATTTCTATTTTCTTCAATGGTAGGAATGGCCGAGCGGACCTTTTGGATATATAATCCAAGTCGAGAAGAGTTACAGAAAAGTAAATGCGATGGAAAACTACTTTCACGCTTAGTTCAGAGAGCACTTTTTAGTTGAGAATTCTCGTTCCTTTTCGTGAATTCCCGGTAGCGAATTTCAAACTAGTGGTGCCCTATCTATTCCATCTCTCGAGCCCCGAAGAAAATCCCCTACCATTCGGACTCCATATATCTAACTTGAGAATGTTATAGCGCTGTGAAATAAGGACATTCTGATTGACCCGATTGGCTCTCGTTCTGGTTTGGCGGAAAGGGGAAAAGCACAAAATCTTTCTTCCTGGTTGGTGTACTAGGGCGAGGCGAATCCTAACTCTTTCGCTGTCCTATCATTCATTGGTTAGGGTTAGGGAAAAAAGCTAGCTGGAAGTAATCTCTTCTTCTCAGTGAAAGCTAAAGGCCTTGGTATAGTAGGAGTGTGGTGCGTGCTCTCTTTATTCTGTATATGCGCTCCTGCAGCCCTGTTCAAGTGATCGCCGCAAGAAGAAGGGCTTTAGCAAGGGGGAAAAAGGACAGTCTTCGGGTTCTGCAAGGTGAATGGTAGTGCTATCAACAAAACCTTTCCTTTGTTTTTCTTTTTCAACTCCTTACTCGTTACCTGGTGAGGGGGTCTTCTTATCATCAACCTTCGTGGCTTTTTGCTCGTTTGGTCTCGCTATTTCATTCCTGGTTCTCTCTTTCAAGCTTCTTTCCATCCTGGGGATTTATTCGTTCTTCTTCATTATATAATGTCACATATCCATAATTTAAATAATATACCTACAAGAAAAACAAGGTACATGATAGAACTATATACTATGAAAATGTAGGATAAAAGATGAAATGTGATTATTAAATAATATATAAAGACATAATGAAAAGAAAATATTTAGGTAACGATGCGATCACACCAATCGATCGTTACATAAAATAGGTTTTTCGTTATTACCTAATGATGAATTTAAATGATACGATACAATAAAATTTAAGTAACAATCAAAACAAACATTTAATTTAAATTAACCATACATAGGCCAAAAAGTGTCTTCAAGAAGAAGAGTACTCCATTTCATGTAAAGTGTAAGCTATCATTATCATTCATGTGGGCTGTGGCAAACAGGAGGCGTAACACAAGTTGCTATGACAAAATTAAATGATGATGCCTTTAGATTGCAGCAATCACCTATTTGGCTCTTGGTGCTGTGTGGATGTGCCCTTGCATTATTTATTTCTTTTTTATGACATGTTATTTTAACGAGTTTTTATGCACTCTAATTAATTTATCAGACAACTTGTTATAACTCATAAGTACAAAATAAAGAGAAATTGATATGTATATTAGGGGTGGTAGAATAGATAATTTATATGGGTAATCACTCATATTTTTGAGTAAAACACGAATAATATTCATATTATTCATTTAAAAGTGGGTAGTTAAATGGGTAAAAGATGTTCATTCATAAAAGAAGAAAAGTGATTGTTGGGGGGCACCTGGTAGGGGGTGGGCTGATAAAAAAACTTAAATTTTCTTAGGGAAAAAACTCAAATATGTCATTGAACTTTTAGAAAAGGCTCATATTTATGTCATTAGTTAAAAAATTGGCTCATCTATGCCATTACCGTTTAAGAAAAGGCTCATTCATGCCATTTTTTTAACTCCGATTTTGCAAAATCATTTTTTACACCCCAAACAACTTTTAACACTTTTTATAATTTTGGATCAAATATACTCGTTTTGCCTCCTCTTCCTCAAAAACACATGAAGAACATAAATAACTCCAAAATTTTCAAATCTTCAATTTTTCACGAAACCATCTTAAATTTCGGCTACATCTTTAGTTTTGTTTTTTTTAAAAAAAAAATTCTAAAATCATTTGTAGTGTTTAAAAAAATCATCGGTATTAAAAAAATTCCAAAAAATGAAAATGAGTCCCAAAATTTTGAAAAATTTGCTTTGATTCATGTTTTTGTAGGGTTTTTTGACATTAGATCTTTGTTCTCAAGTGTTTTTTGAGTCGATGTTCAAAATTTCAAATGATTTGAAGTTGTGGAGAAAATTCTATCATTAAATAATGTTGAAGTTTTGAAACTTTGAAGAAATTTCAAGTGGATCTTGTTGAGTTAGGTTGAATTCGACCTTAAAAGATGTTGAATTTTGGTATCTAGCTCGGAGGAAAACTACTCTTGAAATTTGAGGTGATTTCGTGAAAAATTAAAGAAGTTCAAAATTTGGGAATTGTTAATATTTTTTTATGTGTTTTTAGTGTTCTTAAGGAAGAAGAAGCAAAAAGACTACATTTGATCCAAAAACTCTAATTGAAAAATGTTAAAAGTTGTTTTGGGTATAAAAAATAGTTTTGCAAAACTGGAGTTAAAAAAAAGGCGTGAATGAGTCTTTTCTTTAACAATAATGACATAGATGAACCAAACTTATAACGGATAACATAAATGAGTCTTTTCTAAAAGTTTAATGACATAT